>OX596010.1:11597419-11769144 GCA_951394025.1 Heteromyza rotundicornis | reverse complement strand
CATTTAAGGACATTTAGAAGTGGAATCCAATAAAAAAAATAAAACCTAATTTGCATATTAAAATGGTCCCTCCCGCTACCTTCCACACTGTACAAATCACGTAAAAAGATTCCACTGCAAGTTTGGAAGAATACAAAAGAAAAATAAAACAAACTATAAACTTTATCAAATTTATAGTTTGAATTATAAACTAACTTTCTATTATGGGCAATGCATGAGAAGGTCCTCAGTGCATAACTCAGGCCAACTGTCTTCGCCTTGTCTTGATTGTACGGCCACGCCTCGCTGCCCGCCCCTCGTTTGCACTGACATCCTAAATGAGCGTTTAACTACAACCGCAGCAGGAAATTCGCTAACGATTATTGCTTCCAGCCATGTCGAAAGTTTCCTTTCCCCAGTACATATTTTGCTATCCTTTCCGTTTGTTTTTCTTGTTTTCTGGCATTTTGTTGCTGTTTCCTTATTGTTCCGCAATTGCGTGCAAGTTTTCGCCAAATATATACGCCATATACGGGCTAAAGGGGGGGGGGGGGGTGTAGTTGATGGTTGTTGGCTAGGCTAAGAAACACCACAATCTAAATTCAGTTTACTGCTGCGCCTGTTTAATGTCATAATAATAATGCATTAGGCACATCAACGCTTGCAACAGAACTCTGGCTGCAGCCATCAAAGTTTTTTGGGTAACTTTGTTGTGTGCGGCATACAAGTAATAAACGTAAAAAGAAACGCAACTCAAAATTATTATTACTATTATTATTACGCTATACGCTATTCGCTATACGTACGTCTGTAGGAAGAAAGTATGTATACTGTGTATGGCATTATTATTAAGTCCTCCTAAGTTTTGGCACAGAAATAACAGCCAAACTGCAGCAATGAAGGAGCGACCCAACCAAGCAAGTAACCCACCAACAAACTAAGAACTAACAATGCGCCAACAAACGACAACGACAACAACGGCGATGACGATGACGATGACTTCGACTTTGACTAGGACTACGATGGATGATACTCATTCGTTTAATGCACATTAACGGCAGAGTAATGCAATCCATTAACAGGAAAAGAAACCCCTCCCACCCAAAAAGACTGTGGCTGGGGTACCTACCTATGCTTCCCCCAAACCAACTAACCGACAAACAAAACTAAATAAATTAAAAAATTTCATATATAAACAACAACAATAACAACAACAACAACTGAGGCAGGTATACGAAAAATGCCATTGTCGAAAAATTGTGTACGTTGAAAGTTTTCCTCTGCAGTTCTGCTGCGACTCATTCGCTGCACGCGGCACGTAAATTTCAAATTTAAAATAGATTCATTTTATTAATTAGGTTGCCATTAAAGTTTGTTTTTCTTACTTGCCTGAAATGCCACAAAAGGCAGGAAAAAGACGTGCGCCATCACGACAGCGGTGAACGGTGGTGTCGATGAGTAGATATGCTTATACCAGTCACAATCCCCCACCTCTCGCCCCCCTCTCTAATGTGGGACAAACGAATTGTGGTATATGCATCATCAGACCATGGCACTTGCTGCCACAAACAGTACAACTTAAATGTCGACAATAAAAACAGCACACAATAGCAGCAACATCAACAATGCCGATAAACTATTTTAGAAAAATAACCAACAACAACGAAATATTATACTTCACATGGAGTTCTAGGTAGTCCCTTTGTATGAGCTAATTTTTGTTTTTTGATTGGAATTTATGTAGATGTAAAAATGGAATATGTGTCATACATAGCATGTGACTTGTCGTATGTGTATGATCTCATTAAGCTTTTGAAGAATATTAAATGCAATTCACTTTGACTTTTTTATTAAATACTTTCATATGCCACGAGGGCTGGCATACTGCACTTTTCAAAGAACACTTAAGGGTGTATGTGACAATAATTTTAAAATGGGTTTCATTTAAAATTAAAGATGTTAGGTTCATCTCTTGCCCTGAATTCTTCACAAATTTGAGTACTCACGATGTAGTCGGAGATTCGGAAGTTATTTTAGGTCCTTACCAGACGGAATCTAATTGTTTTTGCTGTTAGAAAATTTGATAAGAGAATTCTAGCTAAGCTAAGGAATCTCCTGTCAGTCCCCCAAACGCTGAAGCTGCTAAGTATTGGAAGTATTTGCATTTGAGCGTGGAAGAGGAAGAAGGGATATATATATTTCCTGCACCAGTCATGGTCCATCAGCTTTAGCTTAAAAGCAGTTGGCATCTCAACTTGCAGTGACCAGTCAGTACACCCACAATTGTTCTGCAGTACCTACTACGATCGAACTATATAACAGTTTTGATCTTGGAAAATGGACAGGAAGTTAGGTTTTTCCACCTCGTTCTGGCCCTTTTCCACATGTGTTCTTCGAGATGTCTCTTAGTGCTGTAGTGGCAGCAGTACTTCGCTGCTTTGATCTACTATTTTTGCAATTAAACTTCCATATACCAGGATGACTTCATTGAGAACTTTCGATACAATTGCATAAAAAAAACAACGTGAATACAGCCTCTTCTTAATTTCAACTGCAAGTAATTGTTAAGAAAAACGAATTTATTCAAAGATTACAAACAACAAAAGCAAAGGCACATTGCAGATTAAACTTTACTTTTGGCCAAATTGAATGCAAATCCAACTTTAGACTGAAAAGCGGAAAAAGCACAAAGACGCCAACATTATTTGAAACTTTTCCATTGACAAGCAAAAAAAAAAAGGCGGTGAGATCTCTCAACTGGCAGGCAAGACAGTGAAAAAAACGGTAACTAGGCCTACTTATGCAAAAATTGTCAGAGGATAAAAAGAAGAAACACTCTTAGAGTGTCGTGACATTTCGCGTACACTTCAAATGCAACAATACGAAAAGGAAAAATTTAATTTGCTAAATAGTAAAATAAGTGCACAACAATCGAACAAAAGTACAATTGCAAAAAGCACCAAAAACTGCCAAAAAAAAACAGAAGCGAACGAAAGAAAATTACAATTTTTACACAAATTAAAACGACACAAAACTTTGTTGGCAAATTTGCCTGCAACAACAATAAAAACGATTCACAAAACACAAAAATTGTTATACAAAAAAAAGAAGGAAAAAGTATAGAAACTGGTCAAACTGTAGTTGGGCCAGGCCAGGTCACACAGCTCAAGCACCCCACAGCCTATGTTAGGCCCTTCATTTGTAACTCAGCGGCAGCAGCAATGAGGAAGAGAGATACAAATGAACAAAACCAAGTAGTAGAAGAAGCAGAGGCACTACGTACGTTGTACGCTCGGCATAAATATTTAATTAACTGCAGCATTATTTTAATTAGGTTTAAACTGCAGTGTAGAAGAAGTACTCGCGAATGCAGTAATTTAGCATAAAAGCATTTGAACGCGCCACCAAACCCAAGAGTGCCAAAAAGTGCCTCACAATGGATTTGGCTTGTATTTGTTAAGTGGAGAGGGGGGACGACTGGTGTGATTTTAGCATAAATTGTCATTGCCTTTTGCAGTCGAAATGACAGTAATTAAATACTCATGGCATCAAATTGTCCACTTTTGTCGCTAATTGTAAAAGAGCAAGAGGCCGAAGTGTAATTGCGCGGCTGGACTTAGTAGCAGACTGTAGGAGTCGAACGGAGATTATAGTCTCCGTCCATTGTTAATACTTCATAATGCAAATCAAGCAAGACTAATCTCTGCACTCGGATCTACAAACAATCAAAATTACCTAAAATACATTTTAGTACGCAGAGCCCTCGCCTACATTCCGGCCTCAATTCAGTCAAACCGAAGGCAATTGGCATAATCCAGCGCTGTTGTATGTACATTTGAAATGCACAAGTCAAGTGTCAATGGGGAAAACACAATAACAACAACAACAACCAAGTATTTTAAGAAAAATTTCCACCAAAAACAAAGGTCCGCTATGAAAGTATTTCGCACACAAAAAGAGAACGACAACTACTGGGCGTTGTGTGTTGGTGCCCCACTTTCCTTACACAGAAAATGCCACACCAGCAGTAAATTAGCAAACAGCAGAAACCCAGACCCTACAAATGCCATTTGCAGCAATAGCAGCGAAGCCATAGCGTATTCACTTATTTACAACAGAGACAGAAGAGACTAAAACGAGATTTTGTGCGCGATCTGTGCTGACCTCATTTCCAACGAAGAAGTGCATTTACTGCATTTACAGCTAGCAGTAAATGTGTGCTTAATGCCAAGAAACAACTACAACCACAAAATAGAAACGATCCTGTTGATCGTGAATTCGTGGAGGAAATCGTGCGGGGCATACAATCAAGGGAGATGGTGGAAAATTGCAAAAAAAAAAAAGAAAAAACAAAATCATTCCATAGGCAATAACAAAATAACAAGAAAGCGAAACACAGTGTATGTAAAGGCGAGTGTGATCGTGCTGGCTGTATCTCATGGTTTATCACTGTCGCCTGACCTAATTTCTAGATGAAACGATCGTTGAAGTCGTTGCGGCTGCTGCTGCCAAGTGTGCAAGTATCTGGGCTCTGCTTCTCATGCATTAAAGGCATCCATTGTAAAGTGCGAAAATGCAAAAAAAAAAATAAAACGACGAAGAAGAAGAAGAAGAGAAAAATATATTTATTCCAACGGATTTCACTTAATTTTTGTACGGCGCGCTTCGCACTCCTCACGCATTAGGCAGCTCTCAATGCTGTAACGAACGAACGGCAGGCAGGCAGTGAAGTAGATGCACACTCATGCTTATACTAAACAAATATGCATTTTATATTTATAAATGGGCGAGTGTGCGAGTAACTTCCCCACTTATACACACACGCGCGCACACACAATACGTACATAGGAGATTGGCCGCACAGTTGGCCCTGAAGTTCACAAAACAACCAGCACTCCTCTGTGAGTTTAGTAGAAATCCACACATAAACTCACACACACACACACACACACATGTGCACACATGCAAACTAACTCATTTATGGCATGTATACGAGTGCATAAGTGCGAACTTCAAATCGACGATGACATTTTAAGCGTTGACAATTGAAGGTTGCAACTTGCCAGTCTGGCCTGACTGACGCGGCTGCAAGCTGTTAATTTTTAAATGAAATATGCACAAAAAATCATTCCTTTTTTTCAGCTCAACGCAAACTTATAATGGAATTTTTGCATTTTGGGTTAATCTTTGGTGTTTTTTTTTTCCTTAATCGAATTGATACTTGCTTAAGCTTAACCTTTGTTGGATATTATTTTATGGGTAGCTTAATCCGTTCTCTTTTACACAATTTAAGTCAGATTATCTAAAGCATTTTAAACGCTTATCAAATGAGTTGAGTTTCTTCAAGGTGGCCACGCGTATTAACTGTAATTTCTTTATCTTCTCCAGAGCACTCCCTGCAAACACCCAGTGATCCTGTTGCAGGACGTTAACTTTCTCGATCTACACTCGCTGGTGGAGTTCATCTATCACGGCGAGGTGAATGTGCATCAGAAGTCATTGCAATCGTTTCTGAAGACGGCCGAAGTACTTCGAGTCTCTGGCTTGACCCAACAACAGGCTGAGGAAACTCACAGTGTAAGTGTAAGATAAACGCTCATACCTCAACCCTCTGATGGTGGACTCTTCTGACCAAAACCCATATGTCTCTCCCTACATTTCCCACAACAGCAATTAGCTCATATCCAAAATCTGGCAAATTCTGGCGTACGCACACCCATCAATTCACACCATTCGTCGCTGCACGATGAATCGCCCATCTATCCACGTAATGCCAGTTCGCCACCACCTCAGCCCCAGCTGCCGCTGGCCTCGTCACACATAAATACGCAACTGTTCAAGCGCAGCATGGCTGCCGCCGCAATGTTGCGACGTGAACGCCACAATTCCACACCATCGGCCGAGGACTCGAATATTGCAATGAAACGTCTTCGCGGTCCCGATAATGGCTTGCCCACGAGTAACAACAACAGTCCCGATATCATACACCAACGCAGCTCGTCGCCCCAATTGACTCCGGCCGATTTCTCAACTATCAAACACAACAACAATAATACGCCGCCGCTCAAAGAGGAGAAACGTAAGTGGACATCGTCGAGAATGGAGTCGAAGAGTTTTTTTGGAAACATTTTTGTGTTCTTGTCATTTCCAGGTAATGGACCCGCTGGCAATGATAATGGCAATGGCAACAACTCTACCGGTCATGGCACTGGCAATGGCATCACATCGATTCATAAAATTGGCAGTCTCACACCTTCGCCACTGGCACGCTCTGCTGAAGATGTCAAATCGGAACCCATGGAATTGGTTTGCTCGAATAATAATCCCGCCGTGCCGGATGAGCACAGCAATGATTCGACTGGCGAACATGATGCCAATCGCTCCAGCAGCGGTGACGGGGGCAAAGGATCTTTGAGGTGAGTTAGAAAAGGACCGTGTGTGAGTCTAAAGAAATCATTTTAAAATAATTTGTAAATTTCAGTTCGGGCAACGACGAGGAAATCGAGAATAGCATGCCGCCACACCCACCCCCACAATTTCTAATGTCACCAGCCGAATCCAAACTGTTTCCGCCAGCTGCATTTCAATTTTCAATGAGCAACATTGATCCTGCCACACTAGCTGGTGAGTTGAGAGCAATGGAGGTCGAACCATGACAAAACTCTTATGTACAGTGGAGCAATATGAATTTTCAAGCTTGTCAAATATTAAATCAAACGAAGATTTCTTCGGACTACTCCTGTTCATTAGTTTTGTCATGTGTAGAACCTTTACAGTACACCTCCAGTAGAAGTCAGGCTTTATGGCTCAGTTAGACGACTAGTAACGCAATGTGACGTGACATGGTGAATATCTATTTGCATTACATGCCTATGTTACGTGACATTACCATTTCGCTACTCTCTTACAGGGTTTGTGTGTTTGATACGTTGTGTCAGATGATACACTATGTGACCTTACTAGTCAACTAACTAAGCCATTTTAGACTCTTCCTACCTTAATTTTCTTCATTCTCTTTTAACACATTCCTTCTCTTTCTCCTCTTTCTCCTTAGGTTTTAACTCACAGTTGCAATCGGCCGCCGAAATGGCAGTTTCTCCACAAGGTGAGTGCTTCCTTTTACTTCTAATGCTCTCAAAATCATTATTACATTTTACATCAAATGCAAACAAAATCTTATATATATTTATTCAAAATATATACAATATATAATATTTTCTTTATTTAACTTTTGGTTTATTTATTTTATTTTAATCAATTTTATTTCAAAACCAAACTCATTTTCTCTGCGCATAATTTACAAAGAAAAAAAAAAGAAAAGAAGAAAAAATACAGAAAAACCAAAAAAAAAACAAATACAAAGCAAACAATCAGCAATAACGTTGCAGCATGTAAAAGCCCGCAGCAGGAAAGTGTCTTACGCCTAGTTTGGAACACATTTTCATTTTGAATGCTGATATATTTACTTTTTCCTTTAACATTTTTAATGGTATTTAGAGTTTACATTTTAATTTGATAATTTTTTTAAATTTGTAATGACACGTGTACTTTCGCTGCTGTGTAGGGTCACATTGCCGTTTGTTTGCTTTGGTCGATTTCATACTTTAATACAATAAATAAAAAAAACAGAAAAAGCGAAAAATAAATTTCTTTCTTGTTTGATTGTTTCGATGGTAAATGTTTTCATTTATTTCCGTCACATTGCAACAAAAAAATAAAACAAAACAAAAAATCGTCAATGAAAAAAGAAGATAAACTCTACAATCCACACAAGGAAACCAAAAACAACAAACAACAACAACTCAATACAACTACAACGACAGCGAATATGTTTGATTAACTATTAACTACTTTCTGACAGCAAATTTTAATTAACTTCCATGTGTGTGCGCTGTGTGTTGTGTGTTTGAGCAACCACAAGAATAGCAAAACAACAATTAAGTCGTCAATCTATGTTATGGTATGAGAAGCACTTAAAACACACTTCAAGCGCCTTCCCAAGGGAAAATCACACTTTTCACACATTTCCCCAACAACTATTTAGCAACTCTCTAAACACTGTGTTAGCGAGTTGGTTTTTGGCGAACATTTTTGGAAAATTTAATTGCCGCTTTTATGTTGAGGTTTACCCCAACAATTTCACACTCCCTGACATGAACCCCCCCCCCCCCCCCTTTAAAGCGCTCTCACTATCTCGTATACTCGCATCTAATGCTCGTTCTCATTATGGGAAATAGCAATTTTGTAATTTTCACAAAACCACACACACACACAACAACAGCACAAACGCTCACTCATCACAGATTTTCGATAGACGAACGAGAGCGTGTGTGTTTAAATGATTCATGATTCATGTGCGAAGTTATGCTGCTGTGTGGCTTGCGGCAACTGCCTGCTATCGCCCGACCCCCATCTATGTTATTCTTGGCAACATACACACAGGACGATTTTGTGATGATGCGTGTGCCAAAGTTTAGCACAACTGTTTATACCGATTAGATATTTAAAGTTCATGCCATTTCGCGGGTAATTAAGCCGCCGCCAAACAATTTGGCACGTCAACACTTTGCATGCATCCGTGCAACAAGTTGTTCAAAAGTGGGCCTTTCTGTAATGAACTCAAAGAGAGGTGGCAGATTGGCCTATTGGGGCTATTTAATGTACTTTTCTATAATCTAAAATCTTTCATTTGACAAGTCCTTTGATTCAGTCAGTTGGTTTATTAAAGACATTGGGTGATTAGCATGAGGAAATAGCAAATTCCATTTAGTTTTGAATAGCATTTGCTGCACGTTTATTCACACCAACCAGTGGCTCGTATGATGCAACACTTTTCACTCAAATCTTCACAATAGAAATGTCAAACTACATTGAAAAAGGGTAGTGTGCATTAGAGATTACTACAGAAACTAGTGTTCACTCGTTTTATGCATACACATCTTGTTACACTGAGAAAAAAATTCTTTACAAATGAGTCAATAGGACACAATACTATTGCAATAATAATAGAAACTAATTGAACTAAAGTAAAACTGATTAAAATTCGTGTGTTTTTTCTGAGTGTAGAAATATGATTTCAGCCATTTCCTTACACTGAACTAAAACCCTTTAATTTCCTCTGAACAAAATGTTTTCCTCAACAAAGTATACCCAAAAATTCCTCTAATTTTTCAAACGATTCGCCGTCACGTGTTGGAGTCTCTCTGACAATAACAGCTCAGAATTATTACAAAACGAAAATATCTTCATTTTTCAGGTGATTGATTTTTTTTCTGTTGTTTTTTTTTTTTTGAAAACGTTGAGGCGTTCGTTTGTAATTTACATCGAAAGAAAGTCTTTAACACGCCCGTAAAAAATTCAAAAGAAACGCAGAACAAATGCTTTATAGTTTTTTTTTTGATTTGGTTGCTCTCCGAAGCAACTACAACTACTTACTACAACAACAAACAACAAACTAATTGAATTTAATAGAAAATCTTATAATTACTACAGCTGACAAAATATATATTTTCCGTGAATTTGTTTTTGTGTGCTAATTTTGTATTCGTATATCCATTCAAATTTTATACGTACTCGTACATATTTATATTCTATAAACATATATATATTTTTTGAAATACCTGCTATTTAACAAAATTCGATTTAAATTTAAATTAAACAATTTTTGTTTCCGTTAATTTTCATTCATTTTTTTTTTTGTTTAATTTTTGATTTCAAGCGATTTTCATTTTATTTTGTTTCTTGTAAAAAAATCAACTCGATTGGAAAGTTGGAAAAAAAAAACACAGAAACCCCCCTTAAACTTTAAATGTGCTTTTCAGTTTTATTCACACTTGAACAAAATACTTTCAAATTTTTACATTTTATCCGTCGTGTATGTGTGTTATTAAACAAAAATAATTTATATATTGAATATTAACATTAGTTTAATTTGATTGTTGGAATATATCCTTTCGTTTCTTTGTTTAATTAACCAAAAAAAAAAAAAACAAAACAAAACAAAAAAAGCGCGATTTTCGCACGATTAATTGTTTGATTTCATATAGTTTCGTTCAAATCGTTTTTGTTTCATATCAATTCATCTTCTTATGTTTTGTAATTCGTACGAAAATAACATAATAACTGCTAATTGCAAATTTTACACTCTTCAGTGAGTGTTTTTTCCGTTGTATTATCGTTTCCAATTGTTTTAACCAAATTTGATCAGCTCAATCAATATACATACAAAAGCGCTACGAGAAATTTCGCACGCTTCAACAGTCAAATTGAAAGCGAATTCCAAACTATTCCATTCCATTCAGTTCATTTGTTTTTTTTTCGTTCCTATTCTACGAATACAAGAGTGTGCACCATGAAGAATTTATTCGGTTGAAGATATTCTAAACATAAACTTTTACAATTACTTGAAAGAGAAAAAAGAAAAGAAAAAAGATTGGAAATAAATTCACCAGAACAATTGGGCAAATACCTTACTTTTTTGTTTAAACAAACCACAGATTGGCTTCAACTTCAACTCCCCCCGCCCCGAACAACAAACACCCACGCTAATATGATACCTTTTTGTTATTAACTATCGTATATTAATATTAACTCTACTCCCTCCAAAACCAACCAAACTTAACTCTACACACACAATGGGCTTTGTCCACTTGCTGGACTCCGCCCCGCCCCGCCTTCCTGGTGGTGGGTGGAGCCAACAAGTCGGCAAAATATACAATATACAATGGTTTATTTATCTCGCCTTACATCAGTACTAATACCCATTATCTTCTCTCTCTATTATATACCACCGCCAGCTACTAACCTACTTATTATGATTATTATATAAATATATACTATCGTACCACCTATTATTTCATCTCTAACCTGTGCTTTTATTAACTCTACCGAAAATCCGTACGAATCACGCATTATTCTTAATTTCCTCACACATAACAATACTTACTACTACCTACTATCGACTAATCTGAAATTAGTTATTGAAAACAATACTTATATGAAAACAACATTAAATGCAAATATCAAAATTCTTAGACCTAAGTTCGAAATTATTTCCCCCGCTCCCCCCAAAAAATAAATACAAATTATGAACCTATGCAAAATTGTAAATTATTTTAAGTTATTCTTAAGTGTTTTCTTTATCAATTGGAAATTGTTACAAATTATGAAAAATTAAAACATACGAAAAACCAAAAAAAATAAACAAAATTGTTGAAATTTGCATGAAAGCTGATAAGGTATTTGTAAAAGTTTGGAGAGACTACACACTTTGTTGTAAAAAATACCTTTTTTTTTAAATTTGTTAAAATATTTCTATCACACAAAGTCATTTGACATGTCAAAGTCATTGAAAAATAAATGAATTGATATAATATAAATCATTTAAAGTCATTTAAAAACGTTGCCATCTGACTGAGTCATTTGACATATATTTCAAAAGGACCTATGTATATAAAACGGGCAGGTTCCAGAATCCGAATTAAAGTGCTGGTGAAATCAAGAAAATTAAATTGAAGGACAATTTTCACTCAAATGTTGAAATGTAAAAATAAAAATTCAAGTGCAAGTAAAAAAATTCATTTAAAAATTTGAAGCATACTTTTTGGGGCCAAACAACATGAAAGTGGCCACATTTTAGGTCAGTAGACAGGTACACTAAGGAATGAACTATTCACTTCAATTTTTGTCACTTTCTGATTTTTCGGCTCCAAAAAATATTCCTCAAATTTTTAAACGCAAAAGTTTACTTGCCCGGCTAAAATTTGTATATTGAATAAAGTCATTGGAATAGATTTAAATCCAATTTTTAAACATAACAAATTAAATATAAATCATAATCAGTTAGAAACGTTAAGAGTCATTTGACATGTCAGATACAAAGTATAATCATAGAAATCTACTTAAATTGTAACTTTTTAAATTTACTTTTGTCACATCAGATTCTAAATTAAATCACTAAAAGTCTTCATCGATGTCATGTCAAATGACTTTTCTTCCACACTCAGAAAAAAATAATATAAAATTTGGTCTTTACTATTGAAATAATAGGTGAAAACAATTGAATAATTTTTCTAATAATTCAATTATTTTCTACTATTCCTTCAATATTAAGGAAATATTTTTCTGTGTTCAGTATTTTTCCTAACATTTTGGTTAAATCACTTTTTTCCCAAATGACTTTGTCTGATGGCAGCACATTCCAGGATCAAGCACCACCTCATCGCAGACATATGCAACTTTTGACAATTTTAGTGCGAATTGGCTAAAGAAACTAGCAATTGGAACACTGAAAGAAAACAAATCATTCATTGAAAATTGTAAAAAGCAAACAAAAGAAAGAAGAAAGAAAATTTGGTTAAGGCGACCGCCGCAATGGAGTCAAATCCATTGTGGGCGTGTGTAATTAATTTTTTTTTCCATTATTAAATTAATTAATAATTTATTTTAATGTAATTTTATGCCATACACATTATGTTAAGTTATGATTTAGTCATTAGTTTAAGGCTTACAACCACAGAATACAAACAAAACAAATTAAACACGAAAAAACGATGGTAGCAGGACAAACTCTACATTGCAACAACCACAACAATAACAACACTGTACAAAATTTTAACAAATTTTAACTACATTTATCAAAATATTCAGAAAATATTTATTATCAAAAAAAGAAAATTAAAATAAAGGAAATGGCAATCAGCAAACAGCAACAACAGAAAAGAGTTTATTACAACAAATTCGTACACTAGCAAATTTAGCACCTAATCCGTATTTTTTGGTATATCGTAACAAATTGAAATTGGTTGAAAGCGACATGCACTTATCTAAACTAGTTCTACAACAACAACAGCGGTGAAAAAAAAATAAATAAAAAATAAAATATAAATTAATAGACAAACACATGCGTTTTGCGGTCATTCAATTCAATATGCAATTCTATTGAAATTTTGATAGTGAAACGTTGTTAAGGGTTTTCTTTTAATTAACTGTATACTGTATTTAAAAGTATATATATATATTTCGTATGTATATGTAGATTGTCCAATTGCCGAACCAACCACTCCCAAACAACCCTCCACCCTCCACCTACCCTGTCTAAATTTAACCAAATGTATATTTTTATTATCCCACCCCCCAACCCCCACAATTATTGAAATATGGCAAAATTTTTGAATTTTTTTTTTTTTACAAATTATATTGCAAATTAAATACACACACACACACACAATGGTGATGGTGTTGAACACACACACGGTACACAATACAAATATTAACCAAACCAAAAAAAAAACCACCCCCACCCCAGTAAAAGTTACAATCTGCCAAAAAAAAAACAAAACAAAAAAACGTACGATGACCTCAACATGAAAGCAAAAATCTTCATCAGAAACAAAGAAAAAAAGCAAAAAAAAATCGGCATCTAACAAAGATCGCCTTTGAATTGACCTACACCACATAACCGAGAGTTAGGACAAGAAACTAAAAAAACAAAAGCAACAAAACAAACAGAAAAAAAAAACAATCAAAAAAGAAATAAATTTTGCACCGATATTTGGTTGGTAAATGAAATAATTAAATCCAAAGTTAAATGATGACCCCACACCCAACCCCCTCACCACCTATTATTGTAGTTAATTAGTAACATTAACGCAATTATCAATTTAAACATTGTCTTTGGGCTAATTCGACGTTTTCTGACTTTCTTCCCCTTGTCGTCAGGTCAACTGACGACAATTGCCACAAACTACAACAACTTCCTCAACAACAACAACAACCACAATTTTTACAAAAACAACAACATGATCCACTCAAACCCAACAACAACAACAACATCGTCGTCGTCGTCGTCGGCATCGTCTTCGTCCACCAATACTTCAGCCATCACATCAGCCTCCGGCATCTGTGGCCTTAACCTGTCGACCTTCTCGACGAACTGCAACGCGAACAGCGGTGCCTCCGTGGTATCGGCACTCGGCAATCAGCTGTTGTCCTCATCCCTAATACAGTCCAATTCACAGCACCACCACCACCAGCAGCAACAGCAGCAGCAGCAGCAACAACAGCACCATCAATCGCCCAACAACAATGGCTCCAATAACGGCTGTGGCAATGGCAATAACAGCAACAGCAACAATTCGGCCACATCGGCACAACAGCAATCGCAAATGTTTGCGGCTGCCGTCATGGCCAATATGGCAGCGGCCTCGACGAGCAATGCTGGCGGCGGTGGTGGCGGTGCTGTTGGTGGCCCCGGCAATGCACTAAATACCTCTGGCGGCAGCCTGAATGCGTCCAGTGGCGGCGACGATTTCCGCTGCGATCCGTGCAACAAGAACCTTTCGTCGCTGACACGCCTCAAGCGTCACATACAGAACGTCCATATGCGGCCGACCAAAGAGCCCGTCTGCAACATTTGCAAGCGCGTCTACAGCTCGCTGAACAGCCTGCGCAACCACAAGAGCATCTACCATCGCAACCTCAAACAGCCCAAGCAAGAGCCCGGCAGCGATGTGGGCCAGGCAAATGCGGGCGCCGGCGTCGGCCTGGGCGTGGCCGTACACAATCCATACTATTCGCCGCTCAACCATCGATCGTCCTGATAGGGTTTCATGTACTTTGATTATTTAGCAAATGTGAATTATTAAGTTTCGGTCTAGTTTCAAATCGTCGTTCTGAGAATGTTCACACACGAAAAACCACAAATCAAACCTCTGTTAAGTTGTTAAGCAGGTGTTCCGGTAGGAGGCACTTGAATATTGTTAAACAGGATGTAAGAGCAAGCACACACACACACACACAGGATACACAGTATATACTTTCGAAGTTACTTCCTAAGTTAACCCACAGTTGAGTTTAATTAAATCTATAAGCAATAATATATACAAATGTAGGCAAAAGAGAAGGTTACGAAAGGGTATTTTGCACGCGAGCCAGAACCTTTTAGCTAGAAGAGGAGGATATATGATAGATATGATAGCGTAAAATCGAAGGTGCCGGTTAGAGAATTCTTAAAATGGCTTTAATGTACTAAGTTAAACGTAAAAAAGTTAAACATTTTTAAACTAGTTACTAAAGCATTCATAAAAAATATTAATAATTTTGACGCTTGAGCGAGCGACCAATCGACCGATGAATGACCGACCGACCGACCACTTCAAATCATACTTTAGTATAATCTTAAGAAATTTTTGTAAATATCTTACAAAGCACAAATATTTTTAATTGACATACCTAATTTTTTTTTTACATACTACATTTACTACCTAACCTATAATAAAAATATATATATCGAGATACTTTATAATTTCAGTTGTGTTCGTTTTTTAGTAAAGTATTTTCACCAATTTCCATTACGGCATTTTTGCATATATATAAAATACTTACGATAATTTCATTATATTTAATTTAAAGTATTAATTAGACAACAATAAAAAAAAAACAACAAGAAACTACAAGAGAAAAAAGTATACAATAAGTCCATTACGTATGTATTGTATGTGTGTTAACTAAGAAAAGCCCCCCGCCCCCCTAAACAAGTGGTTCTGTGAGAGATAAACAGAGTACCACCACATCCACCACAAACCACCACCAACTCTCAGCACATCATTATCATCAACAAAAAAAAAAAACACATTCAATTGGAATTTTTATAAAAATATATATATTTTATTTCCTTATTTAAACAAAAATTTAAACAAAAAAAAATCAAACAAAAATTTAACCCTTATAAATCCTTTGTTCCTCCTTCACCTCTCAACAGAGGTGTATCAAAATTTGAACCACCCCACCCCCCACAAACCCCCCGACCCAAATCATATCGTTAATCATTTTACTCAATGCAAATGCACCTGCTGCCCAAAACCCGTAGGCAGTGCAGCGCTGAATGATTAAAAGAGACACTAGTGACAAAAAAAAGAGAGAAAGTAATAAAAAAAATCAAACAAAAAATTACCTAAACTACAAATCAATCAGGCCAAAAATGTTTCAAAATTTTGCTAAAAAAAAAATTTAAAAAAAACAAACAAAAAATCGTTTAATCGTGTTTGTAGTTAACTTAAAAGCATGTTTTGTTTATATTACGTTTTCGTTTCAAAATTTCAAAATTTCAAATACAAAATTTACCAAAATTAAAAAAAAAAAAATACAAAATTTACTAGAACAGCAATTAGAGCCACCACAAGAGGCAATTGAAGCAACCAACTTGCAGTGCTCGAAGGTGGCATCTTCCATAACAAAAATGAAGAAAATACTGGGAAAATGCCATCAAGGTCCACCACAACTGGCCACACAGTTGCGTACAAGACACTCGAATTTTATTTTATTTTTTTTTACATAAATGTGTTTGTGTATTGTAACTTTTCCAAATTAAACTCACATATGTTTTGTTGCCAACCACAACAACAACAACCAACAACAACGGACTTCAATACGAAAAAAAACATTCCTGTTCCCGCATTCTTCAATCAATTTCAAATTAACAATAACCAAAATACAACACCAAAAAGAACAAAAATTTTATTAATATTTTTTTTTTTATTCGTTTTGAATATAAACGCGTGTCCGATTCAGAAAAAAAATTATACAAAAACACTTACTCAAAAAAAAAATTAAATTTTTTTCCAAATTTCCAAAAAATTCTGAAAATTAAAATTTTATTTGGCATATGAACACGAACATGATCATTTATTCGATATGTTGTGTTTATACTATACGATGATACATTATTGAGCCTGGATTTGTTAGTGTACAAGAAAGATGTTGATAAGAACAAAAAAAACAACAAAAACAAAAAAACACTTGACAAAATCAAACGAATCGAAACAAACAAAACAAAAAGAAACAAAAACAAAAAACAAAAAACAAAGAAAAACAAAAAAAAACCCAACAACAACATAATGCAAAAACAGAAAGTCACTATTGTCTCTTTTTTTCTTCTCTTCCTATATGTCATATAGGTGGAAGCACCAACCTGCTCGGTGGCGTTATAGTGCCCGGTGGCAATCCCAATAGTAGTAGCAACCACCAACACCACCATCATTCCACTCACCACCACCACCATCAACATCATTTGCACCAACAACAACAACAGCAACAGCAAGATCGTGTCGATCGCGCTGAACAGCAACAGCACCACGAACAACAACAACAGCAACAACGCCAGCAACAGTCCGAACAACCATCACATCCGACCTCCACGCCCTCCCCCCAACACCAGCACCAGCAGGGCCCACTAGCACCACCCCACCAGCAGCAACAGCAACAACAGCAACCCTCCCCCCACCATCACTCGCACTTTGGCCACCAGCAAATCCCACTGTCCATGTTGCCAACACACCACCTCCACCCCCACCATGATATTTCGCCTGGCGGCGCCCATCACCATCATCACTTGACGCGTGCGGGCTCACCCATGGACCATCACCACCTACTGCACCATCGACGTTCCTCGCTGTCGCCCTCACCCACAGGCCGTGGCGGTGTCGGTGGCGGCAACTCAGGCAGCTCAGCAGCTGGCATACTCTCCTCGACACGCGCCAGCGATGTGGTGGCCGGGGCCAATCGTCTACTCCTACCGCTGCCCCTGAATGCCTGCCACCGGTGCGATGTGTGCGGCAAACTGCTCAGCACTAAGCTGACTCTGAAGCGCCACAAGGAGCAGCAGCACTTGCAGCCGCTGAACAATGCCGTGTGCAATCTCTGTCACAAGGTCTTTCGAACACTGAACAGTCTCAACAATCACAAGAGCATCTATCACAGGCGTCAGAAGAATCATCATTCGTACTTTCATCATGGCAGCGGTGTAGGCAACAGTGTGGCCGCCAACAACAGCCGCCTCCACCAGTCGTTGAGTTCGTTGAGTGCGGCTGCCAATAACAGTGTTGGTGGCGGCGGCAATGGCAATGCAGTGGCCGCAGCCGCTGCGGCAGCTGCTGCGGCCGCCGAATTGCTACTCTCGCCCATTGTGGGCGGTGGTGGTGGCAATTCGGGTGCCTCGGTGCAGCTGTCGTCGCATCAGCAGCAATCATCGCCCAACATTGTGAAACCCTGTATAGACTTCTTATAAGATCAGCATCACTTTTTGCAGCAGCTCTTCCACGTGGCGCTAAACACATCAGCAGCAGCGGCGCACGGCGCCAGTGGTGGTGGTCCAGCCGAGCTTAACTATGGCCAAGGGCCGCCGCCTCCGCACTCGCATCCGCCAACGGTTGATCTCACGCAAATCGAACACTACATGGGCGGTGGGGAAGCCTACGATCGAATGAATTTACTAGACCATTAAGCGCATTTCCAGAAGAACAAAACAAAACAAAACCAAACAAATATCCAATTAGAAATAATATTTGTCACACAAAACCACCCCACCACCCCTACTCCCCTGTGAAAACACATTTCAAGTTACCAAACAACCAGCTCCCCTCAACTGAAATAACATTTTGCATTACATTTCCCCATTTCCATATGGATCCACAGGGATCTTATGATGAAGACAAAGCGAAGTCCGCTCAGCCCCCTCCCTCCTTTTAAAGAAATTTGATACATACAATTTTGTTTAGGCAAAATGCAAAACTGTGATTTTTACATCTTGATTTTGATGAACAATGTTTTATTTTTCGATGTACTTTAACCAAAAAAAAAAACTAAACGAAAAAGAAACAAAAGCATCACTTAATTTAAAGGTTAGCCCAATTTATGATGAACATGCAATGTTCTGGTAGACACAATCATGATCTGCAATGTAGTGATGTGTTGTTCCTATGCCCAACGTTGGTATGCAGACGAGAATAGGAAGTAGAAGAAGAAGAATCTAAGACTGTTAAGAACACACTCGTTTTAACCACTAATACCCCCAATCTTTTTGTTAGTATTATCGCCCATTTATCTCCCTCACCCACTCTAAATGATCTCCTCGCCCCATTCCCATTTCCATAAACTGTATTCACAGCATACACTCAGTCTTATCCCTTAAACCATTTTAGTATAATATTAATGAATAATGATGATATGTGCAATTTTTTGTTGACAATACTTACTATTTTACAAAAAGAAAACAAAATAAGAGAAAAAAGTTATTATGTTTTCATGTATTTGTTTTAAACAATATACGTGCGAGCAAAGGATCTGTGTATAGAGTTTGATTTTTTTTTTTATCATCTAACGAGTAACATGCATACTATAGTAAATTAATGACATATAATGACTATTTTAATGGACTAATTGTGTACTTTTATTTTTAAAATATATATATATATATATGGAAATTTTTCAACAAAATGGTGTAATACTATTTGAATATTTATATGTAAAGATGTAAAGAAGATATATATATATTATATAGTATAGAGTAAACCACAAAGACTATAGAAGGGTCTTACAAGATGAAAAAGGATGAACATAGATTGCAACTAGAGTTACATTACATACAACGGAAATGCCAGATAGTTTAACTGTACGTAAAAAATATGTATATAGGCAGTTTTTTTTTTTAATTTACATACATAATTATTAAACATAATTTTTATACCCAAGTTACGAAGAAAGGAAATTTTTATGTATTCGTGCTTTAAGCCATAAATTAATACGACCAGGATGAAGAGGTTGAAATTGAAACTAGAAGGAGCGTAGAGTGTAGTGGGAGGAGTAAATCGTTCAATTTCATGCACATTACATTTGAGAAAAACTTTACAAAATTCAGATATTCAGAATTCAGAAATTCAAAATGATTTAAAGAAATGCATTCATTTAAATACATTTTCGAGTACATACTTGCATATTTCATTTAAGTAAACATTTTTTTTTTTTTAATCCATTTTCGCTTGAAAAACCAACAGCTGATGAAGAAAATTATATAAAATGTTTTGTAGTATCGAAAGGACTGATAGCTTTTAGGTAAAGATGCGACGTTTGCAAAACTCGTGTTTTTTTTGGGTGATTTTTGCAATTTAGAACAAAATTTTTTTTTTTTTTTTTTTTTTTTTAATATTTTTACTTGTGATTCGGCACTAATTGGCATTTTTTATATACATATATACAGAAAAAGTTTTTTTTTCAATTTGCCGGTAATTTCTTAAGCGTTTTATATACACTTTAAAAAATTATTAAAGGAAATTAAATTTAACAAAAATCGAAATCAAAATTTTTCAATTATCTAAAAAAAGAAGAAATTTTTCGTTTACAAGACTGAATTTTTGACTTTTCGCAAGAAGTAAAATTAATTATTACAAAAAAAAACAAAAACGAGAAAATTTTTTTATATTTTTTACAAAATTAGGACAGTGGAAGGAGAAAATGAAAGGCAAAGAAAAAAAGGGTGAAGAAGAAATTGAAGAGAAGGGGGAAATTAGTAGAGAAAGCGAATACTTTTATGTGCGTTTTAGAAAGCAAATCAAATCAATTTCGAATTATGTAGTTGAATTTACTGTACTTTATTATTGTTCGTTGGCATTATGAAAAAAGTCTGAATTTGTTTAATTTTTTTTTCCACTTTGATACCAAATTATATTTTTACAAACAAATTTTGTTTTTATTTTTTTTTTATAATTTTTACCCAATTTTTTTTTTATTATTTTTGTATTAAAAAAAATATTTATAACCAAGAAAAGGACTTGATTGAAACCGTTTTATGCATTACATATTACATACAAAAACTTGATTTAAGTATTAAATTTTCATCTTATACATTTTAGCGGTCTTTTACATAGGTACAATATGTAAAATGTGTATATGATTTATAACGTTTTTTTTTATATACTATATACTTACTTACATTTTTTTGTAATTCTATTTTTGAAATTAAGTGCTTTATTATATATAATATCAAGAAAAACTAACCTTATTGACTACATTGTATATGTATTGTATGTACTATATTATTTCTCGATATTTTCTAATAGTAAATGGAAAATTTTACATTTCATAAACCATTCAAGTTAAAGCACATTACATACATAAGAAGCAAAAAAGCAAAAAGATATAAACAAACTACTGTAAATAGACTAAACAGAACTTAAAACAGAAGAAAAAACTATAAAAAAAACTATTCACAAGCATAAATGCTTTTGTTTTTAATGTTGTTTCACAAAAAAATAAATAAAAAATGAATTAAAAAAAATCAGAATAAAAACAAAACAAATATTTACGTTACCTTGTAATAGTTGTAATGCATTTTCCTACAGAAGAAAAAAATACCTACTCTTATATTCAATGAATTCAAATAAAACAAATAAATAAATAAAAACAAAACAAACCAAATAGCATCTTTAATCAAACCAAACAATAGAAAGTCTTGTTTCATCATAATGACAGCGGCTCTAAGCCAACAGCAGAAATAAATAAAGAAAAAACACATACACACACGTTAGCACATGTATTAGCAAGAGTAAAGCAAGAGTAAAACCATCTTTGAAATATTTTTAAACATAAGCAAACCTACATAAAGTATCCTATTACAGCAAAGCAGCAAATAGTAATTATTATTATTATTAATCTCAAAAGAAATAAATCGATGTCCGTTTTCAAACAATATAACAAATTCCAAGCAAACAAACAAACAAACAAACAAACAGACAAACAGACAGACACACGGAAACACACAGAAATGCAGAAGCAGCAGCAAAACAAAAAAATATAAACAGAACAGCCAGAAATAATAAACTAAACCATTAAAAGAAAAATATTCACTTAAGTTAGTATAGAGGAGACAAACCACTTTTCCCCCAACAAAGTAAAAAAAAGCAAAGCAGAGAAAAAATGAAACCATTAACATAAACATTCTGAACAATAGAAAGGATCGAATTGAGTGACCAAAAGAGATAGACTGGTCAGTTAGAGTTAGGTGATATGAGAAGCTAGACAGACTTTTAGTTTCAATACCACTTTCCCTCTGACACTCTTCTCTATTTTCCATAAAGTCCACCCAGTTTGGTCCTGACTATTGTGCACCACTTCAAGTTGTTCTCACATGGTTCTAATTTTACTTCGAAATAAATCAAATTTTTTCACTTTTTTTCTATATTTTTAAGCATATGTTTTAAACAATATTAAATGAAATTTTATTAAAAAAAAAAAAAATAACAACAACAAAAAACAAAATAAAATAACATAAAAATAACTATTAATTTATATAAGCAAATAGTTACTATTTGTACTGTATTTATTTATAAAAAATTTTAATTGTTTTTAAAACTTTAAATGTTACTTTATTTATATATATATATATACAAAAAAATATATATATGTATGAAAACAAACTATATATTGCGAATTATTATTATGTACATGAACCCTACTCTTAAAACAACCAAAATTATAAAAGATATTTTCGTAAATAAACAAAAAAAAATTATTGAGTTATTATTTAAAATAAATCAACAAAAAAAAATGATAAGTATTGTTTCTATTTTGTGTAGAGTATCAAACGATGTTAAGTATTAAGGTATCTCATATGATGACTGTAGGAGCTTTTTTTCGACCTCTGAATCTGGCTTTTCCAAGTCAGTCTCTCTCTATATATATTTTTTTTTTGTATAACAATCATATATTTTTATTAATAATTCTTTAACAGTCTTGCCTAATTGTTTAAGATAGCCTTGCTGCCCAGCGGTCTATACTCATGCTCAATCTTAAGTCTCACAAGCTCTTTCTATCTCGCTCTCTGTCTCTCTCTCGCACTCATCCACAACATACGAGTATACTTGAATCATTGTGTGGGATTGAGTTCAAAAATCTGCAAAATTACAATTCATAAGCGGTGACTGTTGGTAGCCGCCTTTGTTAGCCCACCGCCACCCACCAACCCTCATATGTATGTGTGAGCTCACTCATCCATATTTGTAACTGGATTAGGTATGCAAGGGAAACAAATATTAAACCCAAATCCACCATCTGTCATCTTTTACCTATTTTTAATTCACATTTCATCCATAGGAAGGGAAGAGGAAACATGCAAGAAAAAAATCCCAACTTCATCAACTATATTTTTTTTTTCGTATTATTCGTTAAAGCTCATTCATACATATTTGTTCTAATTTTTTTTTAAATTGATTTCTTAAAAAAAAAAAATATTTTTGCATTAAGATTGAAAAAAAAAACCACAAAAAAAAAACCAAAAACAAATCAAAACCTAAACTTACATAAAAAAATTCCAGGCAATTCACCCAAGAAACTCTTCTCATGCCAACTGTGCGGTAAGCTTCTGTGCTCAAAAGCTTCGCTCAAACGTCACATTGCCGACAAGCATGCCGTGCGCCAAGAGGAATACCGTTGTATCATCTGCGAAAGAGTCTATTGCTCGCGTAACTCCCTGATGACACACATTTACACATACCACAAGTCGCGACCGGGCGAAATGGAAATGAAAGACATCAAATTGTATAATCAATTCAATTCGCCAATCTGAGACATACCCAATCAGATGACGACGACACTGACGACATCATTACGACGCACTTTTACGCCCACGCCGAACCCATGCCGAACGCCCAGCGAACAAAGTGAACAAAAGACAAGACATGCCAACAGCAATGCCAACACCGACACCGACACCACCACCACCTACTACCCCCAGACCCCCAGTAACGTTCCCAGTCGGGAGACAAACGATTTTGAAAATCTCATGAAACAACGACAAATAATGACACTTTACGACTATTATTTATTTCATACGACAACAACAACAACAACTAAAAGCAATGCCATACAGTAGTGATAACTATAGAAGTAATTTAAATTAAATTAAATTAATAATTTAAAAAACAAAAGAAAAAACAAAACAAAAGTAAACTTAAACTTAAACTATGACTATAAAAAAAGAAACCCTTAACTCTAATAACGTAATCGACCACGAATCGACTTTACAATTTGCAATTTACAATTCTAAAACAAAAACAAAACGCATATACCCTATTCTTATGGACCATTGCATCTTTTGTGGCCTTCTATACATATTTCTATATAACGTAGTCAATTTAAACTTTTTTATACACACATACAACCTATGCTAATGCTAAAATTTTAATTGTTACTTGTTGGACTTGTTGTTAATACAAAACAAAAACAAAACAAACAAACAAACAAAAAATCGCCTTTCACCGAGAACATTTCAAACCTAAACTTCAACGATTAATCAAAAAAAAAAAGCAAAACTAAACTAGATTCCTATAAAAGAAGAGCCCCCTAACTACTCCTTGACTCTTACACTCGAACATAAGCTTCTCGTCTCACTGAGCAGTGATCATAACCCGTAAATGGTGCATCAGTGGAGGAGACGCAACTCATCAGTCAATCCAAAAAATAAAAATGGTAACTTTTTAAAGCATTGTTGAGAGTCGCAAAAAAATGGAACGTTGAACGTTTGTCCTGTGTACACTGAGAGACGAGGTGAGGACGAATACAAAACAATGATCAACGCCAAACCATTTACAGAAAGATCACACACTTTCGGCTAATACTTGATAACAAGGTTAGCAAAAAAAAACAACAAATTTTTTGGTCGTAGAAATGACGTCTAAAGTAGTTAGTTCATGATTACTACGCTCACGCTGACTATCTCTCTCTCTCTCTCTCTCTCTGTATCGCTGTCTCTCTCTGTCTCAAAATCAATATCTCTCTCACACACTCTCTCTCTCTCTCCACTACCCCCCAACTTTTTGTAGTAAAAACCAAAATTTTGATTATATAAAAAAATATTAAAAATATTTTTCCATACATACTTTACACCTACATTTACACATAAATCCCACTCTCATGCGCTGTAAGAAAATTTCGATTCAAATCAATAGGGGTATTCACACTTCGTTGCATTTGTCTTAGGACGATTCAAATGGGGCAAAATATTTCCTACTTTTGAAACGCTTACAATCAATACAACACAGTGTGAACTGCCCTAATATGTTGTACATTTTCATATCCCGTTGTAAATTTTCTATATTCAAAAAATATGAAACTATTTATTCATGCTGATTACTGATTACTTGAACTTAAGATGGGCTTAGAATTCTTCTTCTACACATACATACATATCTACACTCACATACTCATGTAATTTGGTTGCGACATTCTCAATTCTCTCACTTTTACGAACTTTTGGTTGAATGTTGTAAGTATTAAACAGTATTATACCGTAGAGCCTAAACCACTATACATTCTCTAACTATTACTACTCACTCTGCTCTACTAGCTGGAAGATTGTATTGGTTGAGGTTATGATTGATGAGGATCATAATCATGTACTCGTATACTAGGATTAGTCGTTGCCTATTCTGCTTCTACTGTATAAATGGTTGAGACCTAGGTGGCAAGAGAATTTTGCCTTGGAATCATCGGAATATATCTACAACCTGGTCTTTTCTCTCCTCATAAATATATACCTCTCTCTCTCTTTATATTACTCTGTCTCTCTCTCTCTCTCTAAGCGACATTTGTATAAAGCACACTCATGTTATTTCCAGTAGTCCGGATTCTCAGATCTTTATGTAAAAATGTATTAAAGTACTCCAAACTTCTTTCATCGATAGTTGCTCTACCTGCTCCTCCTCTTCTTAAAAGTACACTTTTCAATCAATACCTACCTACCTTTCGCTTTGTCAATTCTCTCAAGGAAACATTTAAATATAAAAAATAATAATAATTTTTAAAAATAATATAAAAAAAAGTTCGTTCTTCGTATTGCAATTTTTTTTACATTATAATTTGGTAAGTTAAACTCTACGAAACTATATTTTTTGGCTTCAAATTATTATCATTTCCATTATCATTGCTTACTTTTGAATTACATTTTTGTATTTATATATATATATATAGTAAATTGGTAGTGGTAATTGTAAGAACATTGACTTTCATGGTTGTGGCTGCTGTAAGCTTGCATGCTTTTAGAGGCTTGTAGACATTAGTTTCATTCACCATATGTCATTTATCATTCCGGTAAGCTATGCTTTTTTGTATGCTCTTGAGTTGTGTAGTATAATTTTATGTAAATGTTTTATTTTTTTATTTAATAATTTCACCTTATTGTAAAGTTTTTTTTTATTTTGCACGCTAAGCAGTTTGTCTTTGTTTTCTTATTTTTTTTCCTGTTCTGATCTTATTAATTTTTAATTTCTGTAAATACTTATAAGTTGGAAAATATATATTACGAGACGTTGTCAAGTATTACTGTGGAATTGGAATTCAGCGTTACTATTTTGCATGATTATTTCTCCAATATACATAGAACAATTCTACAAATACTTGAACGATTGAATTTTCTCAAGCATATACAATCAGTATGTAGTTTTTTTTCTAACTTTCGCTTTAGAGATTTTTCATATCAAAAAAACAAAATCCGTCACTTTCTTAAAAACCCTATTTTCTACATAGAAATTTAGACGCGTTGCTTACAACAAACAAAAAAAAAACAATCAACAAAAATAATTCAAACAAATATTGAACAGATAATTTTCGAAATCGTTGAGCCTACCTCTATTTTCCGCTAAGACTATAATAAAAAAATCAGAAAAAAAATAAAATAAAAAATTTTATTCTAAAAGATTTTATTTTCCTCATTTCAAAAAGAAAAAAAAACAACAAATTTTCACTTTTAACTTTGCACTTCTTTTATTTGAACCTTATTTCCAAAGAATACACTGAGAAACTTTATACTAAAATGCCAATCACTTCCAATAGGACCTCATCATAATGCAGTACGCTCTGCCGCTACTTCACCGACCAGTTCTACCTCATCGCCCGCATCGCCGCCCACCGCCCTGACCTCGCCCAACTCATCGCTCAGCTCGATGGTGTGCGGCAGCGGCAATGGCCTCTCGAGCGGCGCCTACAACATGCACGCCTCACCGCCTCGTCCGGGCAGCGGTGGCGGCGGCAATGGCCTCTCGCCCACCACGCCGCCCAGCCACAACAATCCCAATAATCCGCCCCAAATGCCGCTACGCATGCCGCCGCCCACCAGTGGCGGCATCAATGAGCCGCAAGAGTGTCCCTACTGCCGTCGCACCTTCTCCTGCTACTATTCGCTGAAGCGTCACTTTCAGGACAAGCACGAACAGTCGGACACCCTGTACGTGTGCGAATTCTGCCATCGACGCTATCGCACCAAGAACTCCCTCACCACGCACAAGAGTCTGCAGCATCGCGGCTCCAGCGGCATGCTGAAGCGTCTGCTGAAGACGTCCGCCATTAAGAATGTACTGGTGCCGCATCATCATCACCACCATCACCACAGTGCGATGGCGGCGCATCCGCGCGGCAGCCTGTTCGATTTCACCAGTGAGTTGGGACAGCCGCCACCAGGTATCCAATAGGATTTAAGATGGAATGCAATTTTTTAGAGAATTAACAGCGGCGGCGGTGGCTCTGAGGCAACGCCGTTCAATTATTAAATTATGTACGTTTTTTGTTTAAGTATTTTGTGTTATCTACTTTTGTAATTCTTTTCCCGCTTAATTTTACAATTAGTTTAAACTGCATTTAGATTACAGAAATGATTTTTAATGACTTTTAAATTAGCAACTAAGTAGGCGACAACACACACTGACTTGCGATACAGTAATGTCACTCGGTGTAGGCTACTATCCGGCGCACACATAAGTAAATATCTTTCGAAAGGGGTCAGAATAGTGGGAACCAAAATGCCGACCGACTAGTGAAAGTGCTACTCTCGGCGTACGTGCAATATTTCGAAAAAATGCATTCATTAATCGAGTTTAAAAAAGAAAATATATTTAATTACCGTTATGTGTGACGCTTGACTTGCGCGTTAATTTGATGTGTTTTTTTTTCTAATTTTAATTTTTGTTGTAAATATTTCTCACTCTGAGAAGGAATTTAGCGATTAATTTAGTTGTGTAATCATCATCGAAGTATATAAGTTTTAGATTATACATATTATTTCAATTAGTTTCTAATGTATTCGCTTATGTATGATTATGAGGAGTAACGAGAGAAAAGAAAATAGTTTTAATTTGTTTCAAAAATTCTGCCGAATTTCGTATCGAATTTGGCATCGAATTGAAAGGAAGAGAATGAAGGACTTGAATGAAAAAAAAAAGGAAATTTTTGAGTGTAAATTGCAAAAGGCAAAAGTGCAAGGGCAGAAGTGACGGGGGAAAGCAATAAAAAAACAACAATAACAATAACAAGAGCTCTTCTTACAAAGTCCACCAACCGAAACATATCATGGCGTATACGCAACTTTTAATTGAAATTCAATTTTAAAATAAAGAAAAACTGCAATTTTTTGTTATAAATTGTGTGCACATATGCTCACTGTCAATAACAACAACAACAATATTCGTTCAAACACCTGTGGAACCCATCATTTATTTCGAACTTTGCACTTTTGCATTTTTGTATTTTGAAAACCTTTGAATCGATTTAGTTTTTTTTCCCCAAATAACCAACACGCATTCACTTATCGTTAACCCTAGAGCGGTTATTACTTGCAGTAACCATGTTAAATTTAGTTAATTATATTCTTTCGTAATCAATGATTTGCACTTATAAATTGAAAAAGGAAAAATTCTCTAAAAAATCATATTCCAAGGAAAAATAATTTTTTTTTAATAAAAATTAGTCAATGGGAGAAATTGTGTAAAATAAAAACAGAAGGTTTCACCCATTTGCATAGGTTTATACACTGAAAAAAAAGAAACAAAAATGAGAGTAAATTCAAAAGAAAATTAACATTTAAATACATTATCAGGGATCTAATATCAGTAGAAAATGTCCTTTTCAAAAAAAAATAATAAATAAAAATAAATACAATTTTTATATTTATCAAAAACAAAAAACAAATTAAAATTAAATGAAACAACAACTCAGTGATTTTCACCAGTGAAGTACAAATACTTGAAATTTTACAAAATTCGCATATTTTGGAAATTCACTTTAAAATAATTATACAAAGCAAAAGAAAGAAGAAGATAAAGGAAAAAATAAACAAAATAAAATAAAATCATACAACAAATTGTTTCAACATTTTTAAACATTAATTAAATTAAATTGAAAACACACAAACAAATAAACAAACAAAAAACTATGCAAAATTATTTTTCTAAATGTACATTACAGTCGTCTTAAAACCTATTCTTGTAAATAATAGAAAGAAAAACAAAAAACACACACACACATATTAAAATTTAATTATAATTATATATATATATGTACATTTTAAAGATCGTATCTTATATACATACACACATATATCGTATGAAACCTTTTTGAAAGAAACTTTTAATGTATTTGCATGAGATGTTTGAACAAAAAAAAAACGCAACAGAAAAGAATTGGAAAAGTTTTTTCTTTTTTTGTGGAAAATTATTAAGGACAAACACACACAAAAAAATTCCAAATTGTTATTTGCACATATCCGTAAAATGTCTCAGGAATTTCTATATACTTATATATAAAATACAATTTACACTTAAGGAATGACAAAAAGGAAAAAACTTTAAAAAAAAACATATAACCGCCATATCGTGGAAAGACAACCATTTCCAGTTTACTTATTAACATATTGAATGAAGAAAAACAAAAACAAAAAAGATAAAACAAAATTAAACAGTGAATTCCACAAAAATCCAATCAAATCGAAAGAAGAGTATTATGTGTGCCATTTGGTCAGAGATGAGTGATTTGCGATCGAAATCAAATACTGAAAAAAATTATATTAAAATCGTCCAGCCATACACTAAGGGTAGGAACATAAATAAACCACCAATACGCAATATCACCAATATTAGGTCTGTTTTATTTGTTGCTAATTAAGATGTGTTGATAAGCGTTGAAAAATTATAGAAAAAGTGGCATCTCTAAACGTTAAAAATATCCAAACAAGCAAAATGCTGGTAAAATTCGAGTTAGTGATGTGAAATTTTCGATCACTATAAATAATTATGGATGCGAGTTTTGTTTGTCAGCCATCGCTAATTGAATACACAACAAATAAAACAGGCCTACAGTCTTTGATTTATATGGAACAGGCGATATTTATGTTTTTATCCTTAGAATGTATAACATTGCCCCAAGTAACTAACTTTTAACGCTCAAAGCTAAAGTGGCCTAGCACAGAAATTGCCCAAATGAGATTTTTAATTAACGAAAGCGTCTATTGAAATTTCCAAGGCGATTCGGAAACTCCTCGAAAACGCGCAATTGCTCAAAAGAAATGCCAAAATTCAGAAATTTTGACCGCACAACTGCACAGTTTTCGAGGGGTAGTCAGTTTAATATTTTTTTAGTAAACGTTAGGCCGCTTTAGTGACTGTCAGACAGACATACAGAAATACTTCCATGATGACGGTCGCAATCTCTAGAATCTATGGACGAGAAAGTATCGAATTATAAATTCGAGCAATATGAACTCTTGGAACTCTTTAATGGGCGGTTAAGATTTATTTTTCATTTCTTAAATTTTTCTCAAAATTTTAATTGCTTACACTTAAGTTTCTTGAATCTAATTATTTGTAAGTAAACTAAGCAGAAAGCACAAAAAAAAACTTTCTCAATTTTAATGTTTTTAAATATATTTATATTTATAAAAATCTTTTCTTTAATTTGATTTTTTTTTGGAAAATTCTTTTCGACTTTTTTGGATTTTTTCTTAAATTTAATGCAAAATGTAAAAACAAACTGTGATCTCTTTTTTAAATGATTTACCACAAAATTCTTGTTTTGGCTGTTAACTATTTTATACAAATTTACAAAATTTAAGTTTAGGATTTCTATTTTTTGGATCAACTTTTGTATTTATATTTTTTTCCAAATTTTTTATATATTTTGGCAAATAAACAAAAACAACAACAAAAATCTCAAAATTAAATCATTTTTGGTGTTTTTACTTTCGACATTTTTTTGCACGAAATTTTTTGTATTCATTTGTTTTAACCGCTCAACCAATCCATCAACAACCAACCAAACCGACCTCTTTTACCTTCCACCTTCGCAACATTAGTGCCAAATTTTTCAATGTCAACTCTTCACATCTCTGACTCACTGTATTCAAGACGAAGAAGTTGAAGAGGAAGAAGCAAACATTTTACATGCATATAAAGGACCACGGTAATACCTCAGGTTGTTAATCTCTAAGTATATAAATAAAAGTATATATATATATGTATGTTCAACACAGACACGCACACCCACGCTTGGCAAATGTCAAATGTTCTTGTCTAACATCTAACACAAACAAACAAAAATTGTAATTGAATTGAATGGAGTGGAGTTCGAAACCCAGTGGGCAAAAACATTCAATTATTGACATAGTTTTATTGCGTATTTATAAATAAAAACTTCTTTAATACCTACTTGCATACATACATTTTAATATAAAAATCTAAAAAAAACACACAAGAATATTTAAAAACAATATTTATGTAGTTAATAGTTGTAAAATAAAAACTTTAAAAAAATATTTAACATAAAGCATATTTAATGAAAGAAATATCAATTTTTGATGATCAACACGAATACAAATGCAGGAGAAAACTATAGTTTATGTAAAAGAGATGAAAACTTAAATGAAATGACTAAATATTGTAAAACGGACGGACTTTCTTCATCAGCAAACACACACAAACGACATTGAATCCTCATGTCAGTCTTTCTGTCTCTGCTATAAACAAGAATCAGAAGGAAAACAACAACATAAACAACGTACACATATGTTAAAACAAATTCCTCAAAATTACAAAATTTATGGAACAAATTTTAATAAAAAAAAAATTACTCTCAAAAATAAATGGCAACGCATATCAAGCAAAAACAAAAACAAAACATAACAAAAAAAATTAAAAACCAAATTTTAGATAATTGAAAATTATTAGTCAAAATTATTACGAAGTTGATAAATCTATTCTTTAGTAATTACTCGTCTTTTATTTCGGAATTTAAAAAACAAAAATCTGTGATTTAATACAAAATTTAAATTTTAATCATAATGTATAGCGAAAAATAAAACAAACAAACCAAAAAAGAAGTATTTCAAAATTCTACTATGACTTTTTGGATTTTTATTAACTTATGTATTTTGAAAATTAAAATTAAAATACCAAAAGAAAACAAAAAAAAAACTATTACAAAGAAAAACAAAAACTTTTGAATAAATTCGATTCGATAAATTTGTGTTGTTAATGTTACGGTTGCATTTGATATCAGTCTAAAGAGAAAACCAAATTAAAACAAGCACAAATACAAAAAACACTCATCTGGCAATAAATTTGTTTTAACATTTTCCCTCACAAGACAAAAAAATACCAAAAACTGTACCTAAATTCTATTCACAAAAAAATCAACAACAACCAATTACTTTCTCAGTATGAAGCATGAACAAGTTGCAGTGAAGAGAATCAATTTTTTCTAGAAATTTAATGTATGATGCAGTATTAAAAAAACGCATTAAAAAGCACACATCAAAACAAGTCCTTTCGAGAAAATTAAGGCGCATTTCATCTCAAAGCAGTTTAAAAGAAAAACCCACAAACTGATTGGTTTACTTTTCTTATTTGTATTTTAACACTTCAAAAAAAAGTCCGAATTTATAATAGTAGCATTAAACATAAACATGAAAAATAAAGTAAAGAAAAGGAAAAAAACTATAATAAAAAAAGAAATCAGCATATTTGTAAATGTGAATCAAAGCAAGAAATAATTTTACGTTTAAGTGAATGGAAAATATAAAATAAAAAGATTTTGAAAATATATAAAATTAAATTACATGTATACAGAATAATAAAAATTAAACAAAAACTCAAATGTGTTATTTTTTATAATTATTTTGTTGTTAGGTAGAATCTCATCAAGGAAAGGATAAAATTAAACAAAATCGTCTTTTCATTCTTCTGTTATCACAATTTTAAAGCAATTTGGGGACACTATCCTCCCTTATCTGATGCCAACATTACTCTACTAAGATGACTTGAACGATTTAAAATAATTTTTTCAACTTGGAACTTATAGGTCCATCCGTAATCCAAACTGCGGATTACCCGAAATACATATTCTATTCAGCCCTGAAAATACTAAATGTGTAAAATCTCGGGTGTTTAACCTGTTGACAGTGTAATCAAAGATTAAACTCTGTTCTTCGGAGTAACTTAAAAATCACAGATTAAACTCATAAACCTATAGAACCCAAAATAACTAAAAAATGCTTTAAATGAAAGTACGTTTTTATTTTGTTGTTTTCTGATTTTTATATTGATTTCATTATGTTCGACACAACTTCTTCTCTGGAATCCAAAAATAATAAATACTCTCTATCCATAACAATGGAGATAGCATGATTGTGCTTTAATGTGTCGATACTAGGAAAACACAACACTAACACAAATATCGTATATCGTAAAACCACAAATCAAGAAGGATAGACATAAAGATGCCGCTATCCCGTTTATCTTTACGATCATGACGTCATGAGACATTTCTGTCACTCGATTTTTTCTGCCAGTAAATGTTGCCAGAAATATGTATGTGAATTATAAACTTTTCTTGAATCACATTTTTAAAATCGCAAAATCTATCAAAAATTAAATAACAACAATTCAAAATCCACTAAGATTTTCCGCTAAACCATCAATCTTCCGGGAAATCGTATTAAAAAAGCAAAAATTGACCAAATCTAAAAGGAAATCAACAAATGTGGTAACAGTGCTCCAAAACAAGCTAAGTGGCAACACTTGTATTTTCTTTCAAAGTGACAAGAAGTATCTTGTGACGTCAAGTTATAGAATTGATAACATTGCGGTATCTGGTGATTATATGTATCTTGACCAAAAATAACGATTAATAGTAGTGATACATAAATCGTATACTTTTTCATACTCGAATGGTCGATACTTTTTACTCGATTTTTTTTAATTGTAAAAGTTTTACAATTAAATGTTTTACAGTAAAGCATTTATGAAGTTTAAACAATGTTTTTAAAAGTCTATTTTTATCTTTTAGAATTTGTACGCTTCTTTAAAAAGAGAAAAAAAGCTAAGAAAGTCTCAAATCACCAACATTTATGTCAAACCATGGTAGCCATGTGTCAAACCAAATTTCGATAATTTTCGTATTCTCTAGAAATACTACTCCTCGCTCTACCGAATAGCTTTGAAAGTGAGTATTCGGTGTGTAGTACTCGGAAAGTCAAACATCAAGTAATTGCAATGGAAAACAGGCGAAATTTGTAGTATTTCTTTTTCGCCACTTGTATTTGTAGAGTATTTAAGAAAATAAATACGCAGGACCGCTCAATACACAAGCACACAGAGGAGCACAGTGAGTGACCAAACCTCTGGAGTCTTCATGCTGTTTGGCAGCCAACAACGATAACAAATCCATCGGGGATCTTGCCAAATTCGGAAGACTTACAAAGCAGCGGCCCCACCATGGCACTGCAAACAGTGCGCCAATTCTACCTAGAAATACCGACAGTGACACGCATATACACAACAGCTTGTGTATTGACAACGCTGGCGGTGGTAAGTCAAAACTCTGCGCCTGGAACCGAATTGACAAATAAAAAAACCACGTCACCACTCTATGTTCTAATTTTTTTTATGATAGCACTTGGATTTGGTATCGCCTCTGCAATTGTACTTCAATCCAACGCTGATACTGCGCAAATTCCAGCTATGGCGTTTGGCCACGACGTTCCTCTTCTTCGGCTCGGTGGGCATCAGTTTCTTCTTCAACATGGTCTTCACATATCGCTATTGTCGCATGCTGGAGGAGGGCTCGTTTCGCGGACGTAGTTCCGACTTTGTGATGATGTTCCTGTTCGGCGGTGCGCTAATGACATTCTTCGGGCTGTTTGTGAATCTGCTGTTTCTCGGACAGGCGTTCACACTGATGCTGGTGTATGTGTGGTCGCGTAGGAATCCCTTTGTTCGTATGAATTTCTTTGGAGTGCTGAATTTTCAGGTAAGTGAACACTTAATTTGTATTTGATTTTTTTTGACTATGAAAAATTACAATTGCAGGCTCCCTACTTACCGTGGGTACTGCTGTGCTGTTCAATGATTTTGGGCAACACCATTTGGGTTGACATTATTGGCATGGGTGTGGGTCACATTTACTATTTCCTCGAAGATGTTTTTCCACTCCAAAGAAGTGGCTATAAGTTCCTCAAGACACCGAATTTCTTGTGAGTTCATGCATGGAATTTTTTGTTGTGAAAATGCTAACGGTTTCTTTTTTTCAACTTACAGAAAAGTCCTCTTCAACGAGCACATTGACCGCAATTACCAGCCCTTGCCTGAGGATCGGCCCGGTGGCTTCAATTGGGGTGGCGAAGAGGCGGCCGCAGAGGCCGATGCGGGCAATGCTGGAAATGCTGCCCCAGATGCTAATGAAGAACAAAATGCGGAAACACCACTGCCACCAAGACCGCCACCACCGCAAAATTAATCACACATCCAAACTGAACACAATTGCAATGTATACACAATGTTTTAACCAAAATTTAAGCAATTGCATTTTTTTTTTGTATTCCCCCCTCCCCAAATAACAAACTAAGACATTCGGTGATCAATGAGGCAAGTCCTGACTAATTTTGTAGTTCGGTCAAATGATCCAATTATTACTAACTGGAGAGTTGATTGTGGGTACATAGTTTGTTGATTAGTTAGTTGGCATGTACCATTTTTGCATTTTCCATAATTCTTTTTTTTTTACTTCTCTTTTTTGTTTTGTTTAAAATTTGTAATTTACTAAAGATGATGATGAAAAGACGATGCCGAGCGTAGGAATTGTGAATTAAAGAAATAAAAAAAAATTAAAAATTTCCCCATCGGTTTAAGAGATAATTTATATGAAATAAAACGCAACACTGGAACTTTTTGTTTACGAAAATTATTAACTTTTATTGTTTGCCATTTGTTGTTGTTGTTATGGCTGATGTCAATAGACGCCCCCAGTGCATCGAGAAGCGCACTTGTCCATATTACACACACACACACACAATCCTCTCCACTTGTGAATTAATTATGCAAATATTCCGTTTTTTTTTTGTTGTTTTTCAGTCCAATTGATTTTCGTTTATTTAACTACAATTTGAAATTTTTTATTTTAACTTCCTACAACTACATACATAGCATTTTATGGTTCTTCCCTTAGAGTGAGTGAGTGGGTCCTTCTTCGACACACTCAGACGTTTTTGTTTATAATTCCAATTTCACAATTGCTAACTTTAGTTTCGTTTAATATGTTTTTGCCGCCTACAACAAGCGTGTAAGTGGCTTGAATGACAGACTCAAATTTGTGACTTGGGTCTGTGCTGCACCAGATCGGTTGTAAGTAAGAAACTATAATGAGGTATAACACAAAAATAGACCCCTGAGGACTAATGTAACATAGAACCGTGTTTCGTATTTGTTTTCTGTTTCACTCAACTGAATCCAGTGAATGGTGTATAAGAGAAACTGAATAATTCGACACCGAGTATAATTCAAAACTGTTTACACTTAACAATGTCAGAAAAGGTAGTGAGTAAAAAAAAATAAGTAAAATCTAAACTAATTGAAAAGGAAAGAGAATTAAAGTTAAAATTAAATTACAAAAAATTTCGTTTTTAACTAAGGATGAGGAGACAAGGAAAAAGAGAAAAAAAATGGTTCAAGTTCAACCTATGCTTGAAAGTAGCAGGAGCAGAGCAGAAGAATTACACATTTAGAATTACGAACTAGCATTAACTTAATTTCACATTGCTACAGTTGCGAGTACCACAGTTATATCGTCAGGTTTGCCACCTGTGGGGAGGAGAGAAAAGATCCAAAATTAGTTACCAAAATTTCAATTGGAAATGCATGCGTTTTCTTACCCGTTGCATTAATATTGTTGCGCCTGGCATTGATTGCGAACGGCGACATGAACTCACTGTCGAAGGACAACGAGCGGGCCATTAGCGCTAAAGAGTTTGCAGTCATTTGCAATTTGACTGGATCGGTGACGCCCTCGATCTGCAAAGGAAGGAATTTAAAATTTTGTAATTTCACCAACCCCTCAATGGCCGTATTCACCTCCTTGAGCACATCCAATAACAGCTTCTCGGGCACATTATCGAATACGCCGTCCGTGGCCACGAGTATGACGTCGCCCTCCCTCACCGGGAAGCTCAGCGTATCGGCCGAGTCGGGGCTGTCGCTCAGCACGTTCTGGCCGTGCCCGGGCGGTGGCAGCGATAGCTGGAAGGGCGTATTGAAGTAGTGCTGCTGCTCCTCGGACTTGTGCACGATCGCACCCTTGCGCACCACCATGAAGCCGCTGTCGCCAATGTTGGCCGTGTACACGGTACTGGTCTCCCTATTCAGCACCAGCACGCACGCTGTACTGCTGCCTGTCAAATGCGGGGTAAGACAGAGAGGAATGAATGTTAGAAAAAAAAAGAACAAAAACAGAGAAAGTTTATTAGATTAGAGGGGCGAAGCAGAAGCACTAATTTATTCAACGCAATAGTAAATATAGAAAAATTTATTGTTGTCGTTTCGTTTCATTTCGTTTCGCTGTTGGCCAACGGCCAGGTTTTGGCAAATGCCACCGCAGCATTGGGAATCTCAAGTTAATCAGTTGACTTCTCAAATCTATTTTCGCCCAAAAACGAAATGAAAATCGTCGCAAGTCTACCTTTTTGTGTTATTTTTGAATTCTCGCTGGACATACGTATTGCTACGTTTTTCATTTGTTTTCGAATTTTGTTATCAGAACTTTTGTTAGGCATTCGAGAGCAACAACAACAACCAAAACGGAAATCAATCAACGTTCGATCGAGCACAAATCGCTCGTGTCTTATGTGGCTTATCAGCGCACAAATAATTCCAACTGCGCCTCGCATACAGTTAGGCAGGCACTGCCCGAGCAACACACACACCTTGGGCAAATATTTGCTTTGATCGTTTTGGTTACTTTTTTTTTGTTTTACTAAATCAGGAGGTTAGATCACTTCGCATGCATGCGTTGGCGTCAGCAAACGGGCTGATAGCGATCTGCATGCATGCAGTGGTGGTGGTGGTGGTGGTCGTGATGCATGTTGTCAACTCACCTAGGATGGGTTTCTTTTGTTCTAGCAATTCACAGTAACTATAAGCTAAGAGATTAACAGGTCGTTGTGGATTAAAATTAACACAATGGACTAGACGCTCGCATGTCTTCATGAGGAAGGACGAGAATTCGCCGGGATCGATGCCGTAACTGCGCCAACCGCCTACGCCATCAGCAACGCCTGTAAATTAAAAAGGAAAAAATGCAAATAAGTCATAATGGAAAAATTAATTTTATTTTCGGAGATAAATCGATTTTGTCACATTGGTTGCAATAATGCCCAAAAGGGGGAGGGTGGGAAGTATGTAAAGGGTGTCATGTATGTATCTAGTCGAAAACTTTTTCATGAATGTTATGGAAATGAATTAATATATATTTTGAAAGAATAGGACTCAGTTTCCTTGTCACTATTGACAGCAGACGTCTATATTTTTTTATAGTTCATTCCTGTCTCTTTTTTACATTAGAAAGGCTGACACATTTTTGGGCGAGCTATCAGCAATGTCATTTTGTTTAAGGTAAGCCCACAGGTAACGAAAGCGGGTCCTTATTAAACCCTCACAGTAACATGGTATAAGGAACGAAATGAACCCAAACCAAATGGAATTGAACTGGAACGAAATGGAATTGGAAAAATCTAAGAAAGGCAACGGAATGTAAATGGAACAGTATGTGAATGAAATAGATTCGAAACGACGAGAAATGGAATGGGTTCATAATGGGAATGAAACCGAATTGGAGTGGAACAGAATAGAATTTGTGTATACTTGGAAAGGAAAAAAATTGGAAATGGCATTAGAACTAGAAAAAAATGTAAATTCATTGGAACACCATTAACTGGATATATATATAAACATCGGTTACCAAAAAAATACTAGGGGTTTTCACGAGGCCCTGTGTAACGGAGTAAAAAAGTAAAGTGTAAAATTTTGAAATTTTTTTTTCAAGGCATTTTGTTGTCAGAAAATTTTTTTATTTTACACTTAACTCTTTTACTCCGTTACACAGGACCTCGTGAAAACCTATAATGTAAAATTTTTTCAAAAAAATTAATTTTTTTAAACTTTAATTTATTTTTATATAAATGCGTATTAAGGGCAGACATTGAAGGAAAAAATTTTCTTCAAAATGCGAACTCAAAAAATACTTTACATTTTGAAATTAACTAGGGGGCTTATATCATTTATTAAGAGTCTTAATTCAAGACACACAACGAATGTTAATTTTACAGTTAATTCAATTTAATTGCTCCATCTCAATAATAGGAAATAGTAGAAATTCTTTTTTCAATTATTGTAGGTACTAGAGTAGACCGTATTTTGGCAAAATTCGAATTTCTTATGTACTACGTACTTTTATAATATTTTAATTTAAAGTTCGTTTCTTGAGCTAATTTTAATAATTAATATAATTTGAATTTAATTTTTTTTAAATTTTCTAGTTTTTTGTCTCATTTTGAACAATTATTTCAATAAACGAATTACAGTCAATACAAAAGTTCATCATAGTAACGCAAGTGTATTTTGACTACAATGATAGACAGAATAAACAATACATTAACAAAAACACAAAACAAAACTATAAAAAAGCAACAACAAAATAATCGAAATAACATTGAAAATAACAACAACAGTCAGTGGTTTTAACTAGAATCTATTAAAATTATGCATTCAAATGGACATAACTAATTATACTAATTGTCTAGCAAGTTTATTTATCAAAAAAAGCCTAAACATAAATAAATTGTAAATGAATTCAATTGAAATCTTTTTATTGAACATTTAATGAAGCAAGGAACGGACATGAACGTATATCTAACAAATTAAGGGTACTGAAAATGTTCACCCTCAACCACTTTTCCCTGCTACCTAGCGCCGTCAGACTACATTGTATGGAACAAGCCAAGTACAAAGTACAAAATAAACAATTGAGCACTTAAACGGTCCCCGCGAAGGGACTTGAGTAAATTTTCGTATTGCATGCAGATGTGAAAAAATACTTCGCATCTAAAGTAAATGTCACACATTGCAATCACATGGTTCTCAAACAAACAAAAAAACTCCCGAGTCCTGCCCGCACGTGTATCCTGCTTAATGCACGAAAGAACGCAAAGCAAATTAAGAGAATGGAAATTTTACAAATGTTCCTACCACACCTCCCCCCAAATGTATAGCCACCATAAGAGTCATCCTTACCTAGCACATCTGCATTTGATGTGGACGTCTTGAACCACGAATCCTCGCCGTACTTGCCCGGCTTGTATTTGGATGTGAGAAAGTCTTTGGGGAATCCGCACACGACGGATATGAAATGTGGTCGTGATTTAGTGGCATTCGCACTGGAAGTGGCGCTGGTCGCCGACTCCAGCAATGTGGAGAAGCTACTGCGCAGCGCCCGCGAAATGAGCCTCGATGTCCAGCTGAGTGAATGCATGCTGCTGCTGCTGCTATTACTACTACGTCTTCGTCTGATTCGTCTTCTTCTTCGTCGTCCGACTGCACTCTAGTTCAGTCCGGTAATTTACATTTGTGGTAGGAGCCTCAAGTTGTCTCCACCAGCAGACACAAATCGATTATTTTCCGCGAATTTCTGCGTTTTTCTTTGAAAGTTGAAATTTTTTATATTTTTTTTTTTCGTTCACACACAATTTTTTTCGTTCTTCTACGTCAGAGCAGTCACAAGGGAAACGAAGACGACAACCAAAGAGGAAATTGAGAAACTCATTTTCGGATCGAAATGGGGGAAAATGTGAAAAACGGAAAATTAGGCTGGCTGGCTCGTTTATGTAATCACAATTCGATTTTTAATTTGTGTCGTTTCGCGAGTTCCAGCGAAGAATATTTTCGAATTACATTAACACCAGCATCAATGAAAAACGTGAAAAGAAATTTTCCCAAGAACGAACTGCGCGAGAAACTGAAAAATTTATATTATAAAAGTTTTCAACACGGGTTGCCGTTGTGATAGAAACGAACGAACATGCGCATCGTATTTGCCGAATTTGGTGTCTACACTAGACATTTTGATGGTCGACCACCACTTTGCAATGCAATTCAAATTAAAGGTCCCACACACCAGCGTGAAATTAGATCGTAAGTGTAGACCACTTAAGGTACATAGTATGCAATAAATGGTATGAAATATCGTGTGCGAGTTATTGCATACCATTTTTAGCTGTAAAATGATTTTTTTAACACAGACGCGCGAAAAAAAAGAATTTAATTGATGATATAATAATTAGAAAAATGGAGTGAAATATGTCCGAAATCATAAGTCTAAAATTTTCACACCTGCATACTGGGCTTAACATCAGAATTATTTTTTGAAATTTCTTGTGATATATTTATAGATCTGACAACTTTGAATGTACCTAAATGACATGAAAAGTTGTACCTTTTCCAGGGAATTGTATCTAACATTATTTTTTATTGCCAGTATAGTGAAAGTACATTCACTGATATAAAGAGACAAAATATATGAAAAAGTACATTCGAAGTTTGGATTTCTCTGTCAAACTAATACAAAATTCAAATAGAAGTATAACATATATGGTTGCACCCAAGAAAGACTACCATATATGAAATCTGAAAAAGGTGTTGAATAAAATAGAATAGTGGACAGACATTAAGGGTATTCATATATAATGGGAAACCCCTTGAAAACGCGCAGTTGCTTAAAAGAACTGTCAAATTTCATATATTTCGACTGTTCATCTGCACAACTGAATTGTTTTAGAGGGATCTCCCACTTTGAATGAATCGCCCTATTATGTTTACATATTTTTTATATCCAAATGGCAGACTTGGGAAATTGAGCGACCATTACCATTACCATTACCATTACAGGTAATGAAATTTTATTTCATTACCATTACCATTACTGCAATGGTAATTGTAATGGTAATGGTAATGAAGTAATGAAAATTTCATTACTTTACAAGTCTGCCAAATGGGACGGTTGTGTCTACCTACTTTTACATGCATGCTTTACACCGACCAAGTACGAAAAAAGCAACTATGAATGAAACACCACTGTCACACTGACAGGCTTAAGGTGCGTTTGCATTTTTGTAAATGCCAATTTCGCGCAAAAAGTTATTATTTCGCTTCGAAATTCGCGTTTTTCTTTTGTTACATTTCCAAAAATAGTTGATTCCAATGACTACTAAAGACAGTAATTAAAATAATATAAAATGTATCTAATTTATTTTAGTAATACCATTTAACTTGTAGTGGTGGCGGACAGGATGAAAATGAAGATTTGCCAATACGGAACCAACTGTTACCGGAAAAATCCCATCCACTTTGGCGAATACAGACATCCGCATTGTAATTCAAACAACGTCTAAATAGTGCATGCAAATAATAGTATCCTTTTTGATAGTGGACACAATCTACGACAATGGAAAGGATCCCGGGACGAAAGAGTACACAATACCAGAAGATCTGGATAAGGAAATTGTTGTGATGCAACTGAGATTTTTGGAAAAACAGTTTCCCAAGAACGGACCCGTAAAGAAGATAGTGAAAGAAGCGGACACCGAAACACCGTCGACATCGTCAAACAGTGGTTCTGGCGGATACCGGTTGGGAAATAGTGGCGAGGTGAGCCTAAAAGTGAAATTTATGAAAATAAAATGATACCGAGTTCAATGTCAGGAGTCAACATTTGTGGCTGAAAAACGTAATGTGGCCTCTGCTAATTCAGCTGGTGCAGCTGCTGCACCCAAAGACAATTCGAATCTGGCCAAAAAGCCGAAAATTACACGCAACATCAAGGACTACATTCCCGTAGTGGTGGAGAAGGGCCATATGGCCGAGAAGCTCAGAAAAGCTGCTCCCTACAACATGTTCCTCACGGCCATAACCGATAGCAAGCTGACGCACCACGAGCCGTTGTCCGTCACACTTCAGGGTGGATATATTGAGATTTCCAATCATGCTCTCTCTCATTCATCACTTTTGTTTACGAAATGAAATAGAAATTCTGGACGAGAGTCTGGGCGAAATTGAATCCACTGTACAGATCAACTTCATGGTGGACATCGGTTGGCTCCTCGGCCACTACTACTTTGCGGGCATAATGTATTTCGCAACCACAACGAATTGCCACTATCGAATTGTATAATAACAACCTTTTCCTTGCAGAGGCACGCCACTCCTAGTGTTATATGGTGACGATATGCCAGAGCTGAAAACCATATCCAATCATCACCCCAAAGTCACGGCAATCAAAGTGAACATGCCCACACCATTTGCGACATCGCACACGAAAATGATGCTGATCGGTTACAAGGACGGTTCGATGCGCGTGGTCATTTCCACGGCCAACTTGTACGAGGACGACTGGCACAATCGTACTCAAGGCATCTGGATCAGTCCACAGCTGCCCGCTATGCCGGAGGATGCAGACACGGCGTCCGGTGACAGTCCAACGGGATTTCGGCAGGACCTAATGCTCTATTTGGTGGAATACAAAATTGTCCAGCTCCAGCCGTGGATAGCGCGTATACGCAAATCGGATTTCAGTGCGATCAAGTGAGCGAATTTGAGGAAATCACTTGTTTGTTTTCATGCCACCAACCGGTTAGCTGTTTAGTGTCTTCTTTATAGGCTCAGTACCGGGCGGTCATCGTGGCGACGGCCCGCGTGGCTATACGTGGGGCCATGCCCGGCTTAGTGGGCTGCTGCAAAAACATGCCACCGCAATTGATGAGAAAATTCCTGTGGTCTGTCAGAGTTCCAGCATAGGCAGTTTGGGCGCAAACGTTCAGACCTGGATACAGAGTGACATAGTGAATAGTATGCGTAAGGACTCGCAGGCCTTGGGAATACGTCAATTGCCGCCATTCAAAATGATCTACCCGAGTTTCGGCAATGTCAGCCAAAGCCACGATGGCATGTTGGGTGGCGGCTGCCTGCCTTACGGAAAGAACACCAACGACAAGCAGCCTTGGTTGAAGACGTTTCTGCATCAGTGGAGCTCTAGGATGCGCTACCGGTCGAAGGCAATGCCCCACATCAAAAGCTATACGCGTTTCAATGTCGATGAGCAGCACGTCTACTGGTTCGTGCTCACTTCGGCCAATCTCTCGAAGGCCGCTTGGGGTTCCTTTAATAAGAATGTTAACATACAGCCGTGCTTGCGTATTGCCAATTACGAGGCTGGCGTGCTGTTCCTGCCCAAATTTGTGGTGAGTTAATGCGAGGACGTATTCTCTTCGAAGTGGTAATAATATTATTGACGTTTTTTTCAGACTGGCGAGGAGACCTTTCCGCTGGGCACTGTACGCGATGCTATACCACCATTTCCTTTGCCCTACGATGTGCCATTGACGCCCTATGCTCCCGACGACAAACCCTTCCTTATGGATTATTTGCACTAGATTGCATATTCCGAATCTCAACAATTTCATTAAGAATTTCTTTCAGTATTTTTCAATGTTTTCCACCGTCGAATAAAAAATGTTAGGTTTATTGTTATCTTACGAAATGCCAATTAAATGCATTCTAAAATACATAATCTTATCAAAAAAAAATGCATACATAATCGATTTCTATATTTACTGAAAGCGGTCAGTGATCCAATCGGTCATTGAAACCACAAATGCATTTCACACAAAATTTCAGGTGCATCAGCAACTTTCACTTTGCCGCATAGCAGACGACCAAACTTCAGTTGACTTCGTTTTGAGCCAGTTGTCAGTTGCATTCTTTTTCTATTTAACGATGAGTGATAACAAGCATAAATTTCCATTTGAGATCCAAGCGGTTGAGCCGGAAATTAACACTGAACTCTTAAAATATTTCCATGGTAAAATGCATATTTTCCTTTAATTGTTTCTTACAATTGTCACTCGGCTGTCTTTTCCTTGAATGACTCCAAAGGCGAACGAACGGGTTTTGTGCAGGTTGGTCCCGAAAAGTATTTCTTTCCACAAAAGTACAAGAAGGAGGCGGAGGCTTTCTACAGTTTCCAGGCCAGACCTGATGATGTTTGGGTAGTTACATTTCCGCGTTCTGGCACAACGTGGACGCAGGAACTGGTGTGGTTGGTGGCCAACAATTTGGACTTTGAGGCTGCCAGAAATACATTGTTAACTGAGCGATTTCCCTTCTTTGAGTGAGTTTCCTTTTTTTTTCTTTTTGAATGAATCAATGGTTGAGCGAACAAATGTGTTAAGTGGTAATTTATAAATTGTTCATTAGTTTGTTATTTAGCCTCAGTAAGTGCCAACTCTATTTCAGCCAAAAGGAAATTTGTGAGCAACACGACGGTTTTATATTCCATGTTTTTTTTCTTACCTCAGATTCTCGTTATTTGTCCATCCACACATCAAATCGGAGCTGCTAAAAGAAAATGCAAATGATCTGGAAAAACTGAAGTTCATTGAAAAAATCTCCACTCCCGGCTATGAGTCTCTCAGCAAAATTCCCCCCCAACGTAGGCGGTTCATTAAAACACATTTTCCATTTTCTTTGCTGCCGCCAAGTGTATTGGAGCAGAAATGCAAGGTAGAATGAAACGTTCCAGGAAACTCAGCATTCATCTTCCAACTACTTGTAATTTTTCAGATAATTTATGTTGCCCGCAATCCCAAAGACGTTGCGGTTTCGTATTATCATTTAAATCGCCTATATCGCACTCAAGGTTACGTTGGCGATTTTGAACGCTACTGGCGGTATTTCGAGAAAGGACTCAGTAAGGTTTAGCATTGAACTGAATGGAATTCTTGAACTAAGTGCATCCTTAACAGATCCCTGGTTGCCCTATCGTAGCCACATTAAAGAGGCCCTTGCATGCCGTCATCTGCCAAATGTGCTTTTTCTGAACTACGAGGATATGCTAAAAGAATTGGGCGAAGCCATCGACAAAGTGGCCAATTTCCTCGATTGTCAATTGGATATTGAAGGTGTAGAGAATCTTCGGAATCACTTAAGCATTTTGAATTTTAGGCAGAATGATTCGGTCAATGGTCACGAAATGGAGACAGTGGGTATTTTAAACAAAGGCGAGGAGGGCTTTGTACGTACAGGCGGCGGCGGCGGTCAGAAAGAGTTTGCAGAAAATCCTAAATTACTGGAGAAAGCAAATAATTGGCTAGAGGAAATGCAAGAAATAATTTCCAATAATAAAAAAGGAACATTTTAAAAAATATATGTAAATGCATTCATGACTAATTAAATCGCTTTGATAAATTTGAAAAAAACGATTTTTTATCGAAAAATTTGTATTAAAAACCGATCTGCATTTGTTGATTTTTTGAGGTTATACGACGTTTACATATCGCTTATCTCCCTTTTCGAGCTACGTCGTTTATACAAAAATTATTTTTTTAAATTAAATTTAAAAACCACTTTTTTTTTGCGAATATCCCTGTGCAACTCTGTTGTATTCGGTTTTAATTCGGTTAATTTCACCAACACAAAAATGAAATGTCAAAATGAATCTCATATTTTGCTAATCTCACTGTGCAAACGGGTAAATACATTGCCATAATCTTTTTGAAATAATCTCTATATGTATACGTAGTATAAATGTAGCAAAATTGCAACTAAAATTCGAATACTCAAAAAAAAAGATTGGTTACCCAAATATTGGCAAATATGGGTACCGATATTTCGCTCCATCACTACCATAAACAAACAATGCGATTAAATTCTTCTTTCCAATTTGCTAAAAATTAATAAATAAAATTGCAAACATGCTGGGCGGCTGGTATTGTCGGACTTTGGCAAACGAACAAGCACAACAGGATGAGCCGACCGATCCCAATGTCGACGTCAATGAAGAGGACTCTGGAACAGATGACAGCCAAGACCAAGGCCAACAGGGCAACAAATCCGTGGATTACAAATTGCAGTATCGCTATATGAAGCGAAAGCTGAAATTCCTCATATACGTAAGAGAAGAAAACACGAAAAGTGCATATGAATATAACTAATCAAATCCCACAACCCCATTCCACAGGAGAACGAATTCTTCCAAGATGCCCTGCGATCGAACCAGCGGCGCCTGCTGAAAGTGTCGCGTGATCGTGCTTTCTTGCTGGATCGTCTGCTGCAGTACGAAAAACCAGAGAACACCTCCTCGGAGAGTGACGAGACTGAATCCTCCGAAGACGAAGCGGCAAAGGAGGCCAAAAAGTGGGTGAAAGTTTCCTCAAATGAAATTGTCAATTAAAACCTTTTGTCGCTTTCTATGTGGATAGGCGTAAGATGGAACAAAATACGAATGGCACTACAAATAATGGCGGTGGTTCCACACGTGGACGCAAAAAGAAAGTGGCGCCCACAGCTGCCGCTCCGCTAACCGAGTCGTCGGTACACTCAAATGAATTCCACGTGGCTGCACCGGAACAAGTCGAACAACATCAGGGACACATGACGGCCGCAGAAGTAGAACGCCACCTGCAGTCTAGACAGCCGGTGATGGAGTTGATGCCAGAGCGTGCCCCAGCTACGGTGCCCACGGAAATGTTCAGCAATGAGCCCTCTTTGGACAGGTGAGCGCGGGAGTTTTTGTTTCCATAAAATGTTTCCAACCCCTTTCCCATTACATTTCCAGTGAATCGAACGACCACATCATAGACGGCTCATCACCCACGCATGTGGCTGCCGAGGAGTGTGTGCCCATGGAGTACAGCAATTAATTAACAACAAAAAAAAAGAAGAAAAATTCCCAAAGTTTAGAAAAATCCTTAATTTTTAATGAATTTCCAAAATGAACATTTAAAATCGAATACATTTAAAATACGAAATCTTAAAATTACGCTGATCTGCTTACTACTACATACAGGGGTGCTTAAGGCTTGAACATTCCCACGGCGAGCAGGAGATTTCGGCGCGTAAAGTGCAGCGCCAGGAACGGCGTCGATTTGGTGGGAAAGGCGCGCAGCAAGTACGTGTCGCCGTCATTGATGTCGGGGTTGTGCGACGAGTTCGAGCTCTGGGCCAAATAGTCTTCGGTCAGCTTGGAGAAGTCCCACAGCGTGAGGTAGCAGTCGAGACCGCCCACTGCCAGGATATTGCCGTCGCGACTGAAGGACATCGTATGAATGGAGCCCGTGTGCCGGCTGAGCGACGTGATGAGTTGTCCATGCGAAAGGTCCCATATGAGCACCATGTGATCGGATGAACCGGAGGCCAGATAGCGACCGCAAATGGAGAAGGCCAGCGAGTAAATGGGGCCCTTGTGGCCCGTCATTAGACGCACCAATTGGCCATTGAGCACCTCCCACAGACGTACGGTGCGATCACTGGAGCCGCTGGCGATGTAGTTCGAATTCGGATGGAATTGAACGCAGTCCACGTCCGCCAGGTGGCCGCAGAAATTCCTCAGCGGCTGATTTGAGTCTGTGGCCCACAGACGTACGGTCTTGTCGTACGAACTGGAGGCGAAGTAGTAGCCGTGCGGCGAAAATCGCACATCCCAAACGGGAAAGAGGTGTCCCTTGTAGACGACAATGCACGTCCACGTATGTAGTGACCACAGCCGTATGGTGGTGTCCTCTGAGCACGACAGCAGCAGATTCTTCTCGGGTGCAAAAGCACAGCGATAGACCGGTCCACTGTGGCCGAAGAAGGTGCGCGCAGACTCGCCTGTACGGTCGTCCATCATGCGCACCAGCACGTCCTCCAGGTCCTTGTCGATGTCCTTCAGCTGCTCGGCATTCTTCATTTCGCGCAGCTTGGCCGGCGTCAGCGACCACACCTTGATGCTGGAATCGGTGAAGCCCACCGCCATCATGGAGGAGTCCTCTGCTATTTCGGCGCATGTGACGTTGTGGTGCGAATTCAGAATTGTGTAGAAGCACACCGACGGCAGTGAGTCCTTGTTGAGGGGCACCCGCTTCGACGACTCCCGCAGTGCGCGCAGTTTTTCCCACTTGTCGGCGTCCTTCAGTTCTGGCAGTGGTATGCGATCGACGGCCGGGGCATTTGGGTCCGACTTGGACTTCTTGGAGAAGAGTGGATCCTTTTTGGGTTTCTTCTTCTTCGGCATGGGTGCATCGGGATCGTTGTCGTCCTCTTCCTCCACGGCTGTGGGTGCGGGTGTGGTCAGCGACTGAAAGTCCACCTCCTTGAGAAGGCCGTAGTAGACACGTATTTTGTTGTCCTGACGCTTGGCCTCGCCGATGAGCGACCCGGCTGTGGCATCGCACTGCACCTTACTGCGCGCTGTGCCCTCATACGTGTCGAAGTGCAAGTACTTGGCCACAATGTCCGCAATCACCTCCTGCTTGCGATCTTGTATGTGCCGCTTGAAGAGCGAATGTGAGTCGCGCGACATGCGTATGATGAACTTGTCCGTCTCCATGGCCGAGACAAAGTCACTGTTGTCCATGTCGGAGCGCTTGGTGATTAGCAGCAGATTCTGCAGATCTTCGCGGTAGTAGTGATTCAAGTCGGGCCCGTATTTGACCACAAATTTGCGCGCCTGCTCCGCAAAACCACTGCTCACCAGTTTGAAGTAGATTTGCACCAAGATCGGGTACAAGACCATCGATAGCTCGTGCTTGTATATGTCCAGCGATTCCTCCACAAAGCCACGCAAATCACCATAGGCCGTTTCATACATGACCGGTTCGTTGGGGTTAGCCGATGCACCACCGCCTGCTGCATTGGAGTGGGCATGATCGTTGGCATGGCCATCGCCCAGTGCAGTGGTCAGCAGTGTGGTGATCTCTTTGTCGTTGACCTCTTCCAGTTCTTCCGCTCGTATATTTGCTTCCTGACATAGCAGTTCTTCTGTTTGTTTTAGATTGTACTTTTTTATCAGCTTCAGCAACGCCAGTAAGTCCCGCTTATCCGGGTTACTGCTGCCGGGCAGACCACCGTTCATGGTTACGGTGTTATTCATGATTTCTCGCGGCAGTGCTTGTTCAAAACACTGAAATGGTATTTTCGTACACCAAAAATGCGATTTTTGTTATTTATTTTAATTTAAAGAGAAGACTCCGTCCGCAATATTGGAAACAACAATTTTCACTGATGCTTGTTCTTTTTTCGGCTGACGTTTCGCTTTTTTTTCTATACTGACAGAAAACAGTGCTGCCTGATGTGTTACTTTTGGGTAGCGTTGCCACCACAGTAGCCAAATAACTATTGACAACAATTATTTTCACGTTGTTGACGATTCGTGCAAAATTGCATAAATGATAGAAATTCATGCAATTCAAGCATATTTATACCTCTTAGTGGTAACGAAATATGAATTTTTATACTAGAAACCCTTAAAATTAGTCCAATTATTTACTATCCCAAATCTACCTGCTATTTCCTGATAAAAAAAAACCAGGTAAAATGGGATTTCCCGTTACTAGCATTTCTGCGAATAAATATGTAGAAAAATACGACTTATAATTGTGTTGGTAGAATATTTTACTTGCTACAAAAATCACTCATGATTTATGATACGAATTTATATTTTGAATTTTAACCAGAATGCAAATTCAAATACAAGCTAGAGGTTGTTACGTTGTAATTTTAAAATTACAATAAAGTATAATGACAGGTGTTATGTCAGATAACTTAAAAAAGAGACCCGCTTTGCTGGTCGGGCCCAACTTTATCCCTTATTGGATATTTTAATAAAACTGTCTTTTGTAAAGTAACTTACAGTATTGTGTATAATTATGGCAAGAGCGAATGATGAATTTGCATTTACCTGTTAAATTTTCTTACAATTTGATACAAAAATTTTCATAACAAAGTTGTTTAATCACAATTGATCTAATCCGTCAATTCCGTTCAAAAAATCATAGTTAAAACAAAAATTTCTGTAAGTGTATATTAAGAAAAAACAATATCCACTTTTATTCGATCTGGCAACTAGTTTTTTGACAGTTCTCAAAGTGCAACAAAAATGAGATGACATTTCAGTTCTGTGAAAATTGTTGTGAAAAACGCAATAGTGCGTGTGCACTTATGAGATTTTATTAAATTTTTATTATTTGCATTTGTTGGAGGACTACAATATGTAAAGGATTTTAGCCTGATTCCAATTAAGTACAGGAAAGTGAAAATAAAGTGAAGAATACAAATACGCCTCAGCCAAAAGAAAGGAAACGTCGAGAGTAATTTTTCGTTGCGATACGAAGAAAACAAAAAAGCCCCTTTCTTTGTGGTGAGTAATTCGTATTTATTTTGTGACGCCTTAAATATATTAAATTACACTTTGCAGCGGCATACAAACCCACAGTTGGTCAGGGGGCCAGGAAGGCAATCGGAAGCAACAACTGATAAAAATAAGTGTACGAGACTAGTGAAGCAAAGAAAATGGTCGAGTTAAGCGAACAAGAAATGCATTCATGACTGTTTACTTTTTAGGGAGCAACAGAGGCCACAACAGCAGCCGACCGAGGTGCCGATAACCACTGAAAACATCATATCACCACCCAAGATGCCCATACTCTACAGTGTTATATCGCGCGGCAGCACTGTACTGGCCAAGTATGCCGAGTGCGTTGGAAACTTTGCCGAGGTCACCGAGCAGATCATAGCCAAAATCAATATAGAGAATCACAAGTTGACCTATTCGCATGGCGACTATTTGATACACTACAATTGCGACAATAAGATCATTTATATGTGCATCACGGATAATGTATGTGCGACGACCATATTTTCCTAACCACATTTTCATACTCTCTTGTTGTACAGGAGTTCGAACGAGGACGGGCCTTTCTCTTTCTCGCCGATATCAAGCAGAAATTCATACACACGTATGGACTGCAAGTGGCCACGGCCATTGCGTATGCCATGAATACGGAATTCTCGAAAATCTTGTCTCAGCAAATGGTTTTCTTCAGTCAATCGGGCGAGGTGGATGCCATCTCAAGGGTACATGGGCAAATTGACGAACTGAAGGATATTATGGTGAAGAATATTGGTAAGTTCGAAAAAATACCCAGCAATCACTTCTCCTGGCATAGCAAACATTTTGTTGTTGTTGAAATTCCTTATCAACCCTGACCTGAATTGCAGAGATTAGCATGCATAAATTTTAGAAGCTAATTACTTTTTTGCTTGTCAACTGACATACGTTTTCCCTGTTGTTATAAATTTTGTTGTCTTTTTATCTCATTTACACAGACAGTCTTCGAGATCGCGGTGAAAAGCTGGAATTACTAGTAAATAAAACCGAAAACTTGAGCAATAATGTAAGTGTGACCTGACAGCAGACCTTTGAACCTACTCCAAAATCGCTAATTTCTGTTTTTTCTTATACTTTGCCTTCGTCAGTCTGTTGCATTCCGTAAAGCATCACGAAATCTGGCCAGACAAATGTTCTGGAAGAAGATACGAGTGTATGTGGCCGTCGGTCTTGTCATCATATTCATTGTATATGTGATCATTAGCATGTCTTGTGGCGGCCTAGCATGGAAGGGTTGCCTCAACTAAAGCGAAAAACCACAAAATATAGGAAAAAAGGCGAAAACAATAAATATTTTCTATTCTCATATTACTAGCTCTTACTTATATACATAATATATATATTTATAACAACACATTATATATTAATTAAATTTATTCGTTATTTTATCGCGCCTATCATTTTCACATTAATAATTATGATTTCTGTTACTTGATTAGCACATTTTGTACTGTCGTTTGTCGATTCGGTCATCGCTCGGGTGAAGTGATACAAAAATCAAAAATCAACCTTTTAAAAATGTTGTTATTTAGCAATTCCATTGTGTAAGTCAAAAAGAAAAAAAAACACGAATGCGTAAAATAAATTCTAGTATTTATTACATACAAATTCAACAATAAATTTTATTTCTTGCAAATAATTTCATTTCATTTCACATTCCGCATTCATTTGTCCTCCACATAAATCACATCGTTGGCTTTGATAGAGCCCGGCTGGCGGATGCCCAAGTGGACACCTAGTGCTCCACTGCCGTATTTCGGCCACTTGCGGTACCTGCAAGGATTTACAGAATTTAATTGAGTTTAAAAAATTCTTCAAATTCCCCAGCAAACGAAAAATACTAACTTATTCAGTGTCTTCAATGGTTCACCCTCGGGATCACGTTCTCCAGTAAATACATTAATATTCGGGAAAATACAACGTGTACACGGAGCCACAATACGGAACACAGCCTCATTGCCAATTTTAATCCAACCCCAATTATCCTCGGCGTACGCCTCATCAGTGTCCATTTTCAAATGGAAATTGCCCCGGAATTGTTGCGGATGCACTGGCCTCTGAAGGCGCGTATTCAGCTCATCGATTGAGGCCAAATTCATCAGCATATAGCTGGTGGCATCGCCAAATGCACCCTAAATGTAAACCAACTTCAAGAAACGTTCTCTATGCCAAATGAATTCCCTTTGTAAATATTTACCGAATCCTCTGCCTTAATGAACGGTTCCTTGGTCAAGCGACTATTAATCGCTCTCATGGGCTTTGGAAACGGATAGTAGACCAAACGCAAACCACTCTCCTTCTCCAGTACGGCCTTCGAGAACCACTCATCATATTTACTTCCACACAACATGGCATCGGTTTTACTGCCCCACACCAAAGTGTGCACATCTTTGCCAGGCGCCTCCTGAGCCAATGTGGCAAAATCCAATTCCACGCTTTCCATATTCGGTGCGGAGAGCAGCAGTTTGGTTGGACCCACAACTTTCGTTTCGATGAGTACCATTTTGGGATACACACGCGCCGTGATCATTTGATTTTTTTCGTCCAGTATCATGAGCGCTCGATCGCGAAAACCGTCCAAGCGTAAGCCCAAAACTTCACAGGTCAACTCAGTGTCCGGTTGCACTTTGAGTGCGGAGCACGATTTAACGGGAAACAGGTTGATCTGCTCCAAAGTGCCAACACGACGCCATTTTAGGGGCATCACATCCTTCTTCATGTAATTGTAGAACCAATATGAGGCGCCGCTCAGTGCAGTGACGCCCAGACCCACGCCCACACTGTACAACAGTTTGGTGGAAACGGTGCTAGAGTCTGTGGATGGTGAAATACGCAATTATTTTATAAGTAGTAGGAGGCAAGTCTGGTCGGGAATGCATATTTTGTGAAAATATTTATAGTATATGATGTCAGGTGTGTTGTGTGCTGCTTAACTTACTCGACATGTTCAAGTGCTTCTTAATTTATCTGCGTCTTTAACTAACTCTTGTTTGCTCGCTTATCAAATGGAAAAAAACAAATCAAAATGGAATTTTATGAACCCAAGACGATGGTGCGATTCTGCGATACACTTTGGCCACTCGCGTTCAACGACAACTAAACCGGGCGTCGTCTGGAAGCGAGAAGCGCACACACGAATTGGCACAGAGAAAGCATAAAGTAAACGAATGGCGAGAAGAGAAGCGAAATTTCCACCTTTTATCCCCCCCCCCCCTCTAACAAGAGAAGAGCGCTGAGAAGCCGCAAAAAAATATAAAAAATAACAACAAACACCGCAGATACCGCAGATACAGCTGGTCATAGTTTCCGATACCGGTTCAGTGGCGGAGAGTAATTCGGACTATGGAATTTTTGTTGATAGTAGCATAGAATTTTAAATACATACCATATATTAGTCCAGATTAAACGTTTTTCGTAGAAAATAATGAGTATATTCCATAAATTAGAGATCGGATTTATATGGAAAACAGAATTTGAAGCAGAATTTGTGGGATCAAAAAAACATTGATTGCCGAAATTTAAAGTCAGGGGCTGGTTGTGAGTGAAATCGCCAAAAAAGTATGATCATTTCACTCGATTTCACTCATTTTTCGACGGGTTCACGCAATCAATAGCACACCCCAAAAGTATGCTTTTTTTTCGATGATGTAATTGGAAGCATGAAGCTGGGCGAATAATCTACTTCGAAATAATTATCAAAAATGTTCTCACCAATTTAAAAAAAAAACTACAAATAAATTGAAATATTGCAGATAAATTTGAGAGTGGTCCCCTCCAAAGCAACACAGGGCCATATTACACCGTCAGACAAAACTTTGATCAGTCCCAAGAGAAGCCCAGAATAAACAGTCGCTTGTCGTCACAGCAAGTGCCCGAAATATTCAATAAACTACGGAAATGCTTACATATTTGGACTTAAGTGGACTCAAGGAAACAATTTCTTTTGTTAAAACAAATACATTGGCATACACGGCGGCTTATGAGCAATAATATAGCATCACACAGTTATGCAATTATTCTCAGTTCCAGAATATATCGAAGAAGTTCGCTTTGGGATTGAGGTTGTGTCGAACGGTGTTGTCATCTACTTCGCTAATATTTTGTTTAATGCTTATCGCAGAAACTGAGGGAGGGAGAGCATTTGAGAATACTAAACACTTGATACTGGAATTGTTTAGAAGTGTTACAAGTAATTCCGAATATAATTATGAGGTAAATGTTCATGTTCAATGTGCCAGTTGGTAGTCAATTGTACACAAGTTCAAGGGCATTTTGTTGGAATTAATTTATTATAAAGTGGTTTTTTTACTATTTCGTGTGATAAACTGTTTGCAAATTCTATTTTGCGAATCCCCATAATCTAATCACTGAGCACTGATAAGAACAAAACTGTTCCACATGAAGTCTTCTGAGCTGGCCTCAGTCGTTGGTCTTGGCATTGGCACAATAGTCTTATCTTGGCTAACATATCGTATTGTGCGTAAGAGATTTAACCACCCACAGCCTGATCCTACGAAATGGCTGCATATTGGTGCCCTCAAAGACATCAACTTGTTGGCACTGAAATCGTGCGCCTCGGTGGAGCTGGAAACGGCCGATTGCGATGAATACGGTTTGACTTATAAGGGTTTTCGCAATCGAAGTTTGTTGCTTTTGAACGATTATGATAATATGTGTTTTGCGGGCGCCCATCCACAAATGTTGAGTATCAAATCGGACATTTTGGGCGAAATGTTGATTTGCTTGACAGCACCCCAGGCAGAGCCTCTTATTTTGGACTTGAGTTTGTTGGCTCGAGAGGGTCGGATGCGGGAGAAACGCATGAAGGGCTATAGCATGGAATTGGTGGAATGTCTGCCAGAACATCATGTGTGGTTCTCACGTTTGCTGCTGGAGTGTGACAGTGGCGTTAGATTATTCATCAATTTAAAGACGACCATTCAGGCGAAGAGCTGGTGGCGAGAGACCCAAAGTGTATGTTGCATTGAGTTTTCTTTTTAATGAATGGTTCACTAATCATGTTTGCTTAATTCTAGGACTTTATGCCCATCATGGTGATACACAATAAGTCCCTGCTCGATCTCAACTCTCGTCTGGCCCATAAGGATCAAGTGCATCATCCCTGCCCTCAGCGCACACGTCCGAACTACTGCTTCTCGCCCGAAAATAATTCGAAGATGCTGATGCCAGATTTGGGAAGGAATCGCATATAATTACAGAAATCACTTACAGAAATGTTAGAAATCACTTACAGAAATGTTAAATCTTCAGCTCTTGCCCTTGGAGTAGGAGCTGATGCCAGATTTGGGAAGGAATCGCATATAATTACAGAAATCACTTACAGAAATGTTAGAAATCACTTACAGAAATGTTAAATCTTCAGCTCTTGCCCTTGGAGTAGGAGCTGATGCCAGATTTGGGAAGGAATCGCATATAATTACAGAAATCACTTACAGAAATGTTAGAAATCACTTACAGAAATGTTAAATCTTCAGCTCTTGCCCTTGTCCTTGGACTTGGAATTGCAAAATTCCTTTCCTTGGACTTGCATTGAAACGGTCTTCTTCCTTTTTTGGCTTTGCCCTAATAAAAGAAAACGATCAATCGTTTATCACAATACAAATACTTGAAAAATTTATTTATTTATTTATTATACTTGAAAGAGGAGTACAACAACTAAGCAAAAAAAACTCAGTCTGGCAGAGTGTACAGCTGTATAGCTGTTTCGGATCCAGCCACGGATCCTCGTCAGCACTCTTTGGAGTAGTGGAATTTTAAGAAATCTTTTCAAATTTATTCTTGAAAAGGAAAGTTCCTGCAAATAAATTAATTTAAAAAAAAAATAATTGATAGTACGTAATTTTCCGATTTACCTAGCGGTTAAGTCATTGCGATATGTGGTTGCCTGCATGTACCAATTGGTGCTCGTTTCGGCCAAAACCTCGGCCAACCAATCTTCCAGGACCGCTCGGCGGTACGCCCCGTTTTCTCTATCCGAAAACCAGTCCGGGAACTCCCTATTGGTCGCCGCAACCACTTCGCGCAATATCACATCCCAACAAGTTAGGCTGCTTAAATTGTTGTCGAAACTTTCTTCGAACTGCAGTAGCTGGGTGATGGGTTATTCAAGCAACTTTTGAGTTTCGCGGAAATATGTTGATTGAGAGCAACGATCCGGTAAAAGCTTTCGACGAGGACAACTGGATGTGGCTTAGAATTGGCGAAGATGTCATACTGCGTTTCAATTCACCATGTCTGCGCTGCATCTTGCCCAACATTGACATATTCACGTGCGTACGCAATCCGAACTTTGAGCCGCTACGAACATTAAAGAAGTTTGTACAATCTGGTGCTGTAACTGTAATGAGAAACGAATCACTTTTGAAACTTTTCCCCCCAGATACCGCCTGCGCAGTCATCCCAAAGAGCCAGAAATGGGCGTGTACTTCGATGTGTACTCAGGCGGTCAAGTGAGCAGAGGCGATGACGTTTATGTGCAGTACAAATAAAAGTTTCAGCGAACGGATGCAACCACCAGCAAATGAAATCATTTGATTTGCATTCAATTTAAGGCAATTTTGATTTGGAAACAAAAAAAGTTGCCATCTGATGTCTGCTCTGCTACGCCACCGATGCCCCTCGAATTCAATCAACAATGAAATTATTTTTCATATTTCTCCTGAAGTTAATAACTAGTTGGCAGCAACCAAATACGACCAAAAAAAATGAAATAAATTTGCTAAATTGAAATTTATTCAACATTCAACATCCGACATCCAAGTTTCACTGCCACACTGTGGCAGTTTCACAAGTCGCGGCCCACATGGCTTACGTGTAACGCCACCAGAGCCAACAAAGATGCAATTGTATTTCATTTGGTGCCAAGTTCTGAAACAGAAACCGTCCAACATTGCCTGCGGTACATATTACAAATTAAATTGATGCTTCGCTGCATTTATTTGCATTGGGAACGTACTTTTTTGCATGAATTTCTGTAATACTACTTTATACACACAAAAAATGGTTTTTAATTTTCATGTGCGCTGAAATTCATAACGTATTACGTACTCGTATAAAAACTCTGATTTATTAGGTAATAACGTAAAAAAATCATACACCAATTTTATTCAAATATGTTGTATTTTATTTGTGTAATGAGCGAAGGGGTGGCAGGTGCAAAGTCAGCAGAGTGTTTCATCTTTTGTGGCTTACTAATGCATTTTGGTTGCTCTGCGGTTTATCTTGAATACGCAAGGCAGAGTAAAGGGGGATAAAGTTTATATTGAGACTCTTTGGGATTTTGGATACAAATGCATTTCATTAATTTAACAAATTTTTGGCCTGAAAGTTTTAACATTAATGGGTTAAGGTTAGAGTTGTGCATTTCAGGAATTAAATAGTTCAATGAACTAGTTCATTCAACGGAGCTAGTTCACTATTTCGTTTAATTTGATTAGCTGGACTATTAAATGGACATTGAAGGTTCAGAAAATGCTTCCACCGGGAAAACACATTGTAAGACTACGATGTGTTTTTTCATAGTAGGACAGAGCTGAGGTTCCCTCTTCGTTTCAAAAATGGACACATTCTTCCCCTCAGAGTCGTTCCCTGACAGCTTTTATTGTTTATGTCCACATAATTTTACCATCCCTTACCGTATTGCGATTGTGAGGATATGGAGGATTTTCAAATTGAGTTTTTCTTTCATCCCAATCTAAAAAATAATATTCGCGAACATTCATTTCAATCGGATAACTCTGGGTCACTGCGCAACCAAGCACAAAAAAAAATTAATTTATTAAAAATGCGTTTTAGAAGAAGAAAAATATTTTTTTAAAAAGGGTCATATTTCCCCATTAACGGCTTCAGCGTGGCTAATAAATAATTTTGGTATTTTTTTCTATTCATTTTCCTGCAATTGTTATCATTTTGAATCATCATTTTATTTCTTTTTTTGTTAGACCCTACAGAGCAAAATGTTGGTTTATTGGTGCCGGGGGGTCGACCCCCATACTGGATAATTATATTGTTTTCCTCGTACTTTTCTTATTCTAAAACGCATTTTCTGTTCCTTAAATTTTTTTGTTAATTTTTTAAGGGGTGTGGACTAAGGAAAATAGAAAAATTTGCATTCTGGGCTGGCTTAGTGTATATATATAGTGTATATAAAAAGACGTGTGTGTTTGGGTCCAATAGACGCTAAAACTACGGCACAGATTCTCACCAAAATTTATATGCGTTCTATGGGTGGTGAGTCGTGTTATAGGATAGGGTTTTACACGCCCTAACTTGTGAAAATTTCTCGGAAATTTTTGCAGAAACTTTTTTGATGTATGTGAATTACAGAAACTAAATCGTCGGGAAGTTCGGCCAAGATCCTTCGAGGGTCGTAGTGTCAAATATTTATTTATTTATTAAAAATCCAACACAATGGCCAGACTTTGCGGGTCAAATACGAAAACATAAGAATGAGTAAATAATTAAAATAGAGGATGCATCATAATGGACAAAACAGCAACACAAACAAACCAAACCAAACCAAAGCAAAACGCAACTAAGCCCAACTGAATTGTACCGCACATTGGATTAGGATTCAACTCACGGCGACCAATTCACTTACACACACATCTCACTTCACTTCACTTCACCTCACTTTACCTCATCTTACATCCTTCCCTTGCGCTCCGTTCATCGAGCATTCCTATTAACCTGCGCCTATTGGTGCTGATTGAAATTTTCGACTACGTCCACAGTCTAAGAATGATTTTTTTTAATTAAACCCGTGTTCCCCACCAACGCATTGAGGTACTCTATGCAATTTCAGAAAGACAAAAAAAACCAGGAATTAAAAAATGTTTAGCTTGCAGTTTGTGCTGCACATATGCCAGCAACACTGCATCGTCACCAACTACATCAACATCCTCTTCATCGTCGTCATCATCATCATCATACTACCACTTATCATAGTCGTCCTGTGCCTGTGCTCACTTTCCGGTCCAGTCCAACGCATTTCCGTTTCAATGTAACCACAATCGGTGTTGTTGTTGATGTTGCTGTTGTTATACTGCCAGCGCGTTGCGCTGTCCGGCAACACGTTTGCGAATTTTAATGTCACTTTAATACGAAACGGAAATAGCATGAAATTGCTTCCACTGCTACTATGAGGGCTGTTTGTAGGCGTTGTGGGGAATGGATGTGACATTATGTTGTTATCATATTGTGTGTGTTCCTAGGTATTGACGTTGATTACATGGTGACCGTTAGGCAAACATCTGCTTTGGCCTTGCCAAAAAAAAAAATTAACTCATCCGGTACCCCTCGCTCGGTCATTCGGTGAGGAAATGCACCAGACTGTTTGATGACTATTGTTGCTCTGTTGCAGTTGCATTGTTTTTTTTTGTTGTTTTTATATTTAATCCCCTCTAAGGAATTTCTTTATTTCCTATTTGGGGTCCCCATAAAGTTTTGTATTTCTTTATTTTCACAAAATAAAATTGCCTGATTCAGCGATTTTTTCCATGAACTTTCTTTTTGCAATCATTGATTGTTTCTGCTGTTGTAATAGATTTATCAGTTGCCAAAGTTTTTTTTTTTTTTTTTCGGGGTTGACTTCATTGTTGCTGTTGTTTTGTTTCGTTGTGCAGACTGCAAATTCGGTGATATTTTTTGGTTGCGTTGTTGCGTTTCCAAACAAACGCTTGCCCTCCCTCGACGCATAAAGTTTTGTGGCTTTTGTTTAAATTGACAATGACTGAGGAGCGTCTCGCCGCCGATTTTGGTCTCGGTTCAATAAATCAGTCAGAGAGATTCCTTCTACGGATTACGTTTGATTTGTGTCTGCGTAATTTCAAGTCTGTGGTAATCATTACGCAGGGAAATGGTAATGGAATGTGCGAATGGCTCGAATCGCCTGGGAGCGGAAGGGTTTGTGTTTTTAATTTCCGGTCGGACATATTCCGAATGAGATAAAAGTTTTCTTAATTTTTTGTTGGTTTCTACTCTTTTGTGCTTGGCTAAATGAGTGAGTGAACGAGTTTGGGCAAAGGTGGCCGAAGAGTCATTTATTTTTTGAATGAAGAGTCGGTGAATAAATGAGTCTTCGGTTTGGAAAATGTCTCCTTAAATTGTGGAACTTTGAGGGTTTCTTAGTAGGGATTTGATAAATGAGTTAAAATGGGTAAGAGGGACAAGGAAGGGAGATACTGTCACAGTGACAATATGTGATTTAATTGATTTTTTCCTACTTTCTCGTACTTGGCTCGGGCAAATATGTATGTAAGTTATACGCCAATTTCCAATATTATTTGCAAATATAAAAAAAAATTGTATGTGGGTGAGTGGCTTTGAGTGATTCCAATACTGCTCAGGGCAATCAGTCTCAGTTATCAAACCGCAATTCTTAAGAATTCTAATTTGAATTGAAATTGTATTTCCACAGCAGCGCAACAACCACCACAGGATAGAGGGGGAAAAAAAGTATTTATTGAATTAGAACTTCAGCGGTTTGATTTGAAATACACAAGGGTGGTGTATGAAGGCTGCGGAGAAATCGCAAGGAAGGGGAAAGAACAGAAATCCTTCACACAAATCTACAAACACACACACACACACAAATACAAATTCAAATTTGAAAGGAAAAAAAAACCTTGAATTGAATGTTAAATTGAAATTGAGCTGGTGGCGGATTCATCATGTGCTGATGTGTATAGTGGAAGTGTTTGTGTTGCTGTTGATGTTGTTGCTGCTCACTCTCCCGCAACTTATCAGCCTTGGTCTTGTTCTTCCTCCATATGTGCCCATATAATAACAGTTTAAATAATGTAATTTCTGACAGAGCGGGGGAAAATTTGTTGTCTTACAGGGAATTTCGCGAAAATGAATTTTGCAACAGATTGAAAAATGATTTAAGGAATTGCGTTTGAAAGTGCTGCGGAGCGCTACACGGCGTATACGCAACATAAATTTATTTCTGAACGAAGTAAGGCATGAAAGCGAACAGGAAGCAATAACGCCACTGTGTGTGGATCTTTCCTTACGTTTTTCATGCGCCCTTCGCAGCAATAAATCAAGCTGTGAAGAATAAGACGCCGAAGTCGAAGTCAAAGCTGTAGCTGAAGTGAAGCATACGGAAACGGAAGTAGGCAATGAATATTTAATGCAAATTTTTCTTTTTGGTGCTGAAATAATTTCAAATGTAAAAAGTAAAACGATTCGGATGCCTTCGATGCTCCTTGATGTATGTGGGAATTTGATTTTTGGCCTTCTTAGCGCACCCCTCAAAGAAGTTGACTTCTTTTGAATTGGCAATTGGGTTGGTGCTTGATACTTGATCCGGATTCGAGCGCACATAAACAAACACACACACGCACACACACACACATATATATATATGTAAATATGCAAAAGTACCTCTCTGAGGCCCTTCGTAGGTAGTCAGTCACAGTGAAAACATTATTATTCGATTAACTTGTTTATGTGCATGAGCAGAAGGAGGCAGTGTATACCATGCCACTTCCTCCACTCCCCCCTCTCTGTCAACATCGATGATGAATTATTTTCACGCTTGATTTGTGCAGATTAAAATGGATTTTAAATGTAATTTGAATATCGTCATAAAGTCATTTCAAAGCGCAATAAAAACGTAAATCAAAATTAAACACTTTTAATATGCTTCATCCGGCAGAAACTTCGGTGGCCCCGCGTATAACCGAAAGTGCAAAACTATAAAAGGGACTAAAAATTATGGGTATTAAAGAAGGAAAACCCAACCATAATTGCCAAACATAAAAGTTGGGCAAAGAAAATGCATTAAAATGCGTCCGTCTGCGACAAGACGAGCGGACGACGTACACACGCACTCGCACTATTAAAAGTGAGAACAACAATGCTTTTATCTCGTTAAACTTCTTTAATAACTGCAAATATTGCAATAAGCAACTTAACGGGCTCTCATAAAATGTTGTTGTTGTTGCCTTTTATTTATTTTTTTTTTCAAAATATGTTGCTACTGCAAGTGCTACGTATGGCAGGGATTCGGTCCTCTGCAGTTAAGCAAACCAACGAAGTTTTCGTATGCAGCCGTACAGCGTTTGGAGTACTTTGGTCCTTTGCACAACGTTCGGGTTGGCAAAAACTTTTCATATTTTTCTTTGTAGCTCGTTTTATTGTGTGCACGATATGTATGCGGGGGCTTCTTTTATAGCTCTTTTGTTTATCTTGTTCATTGCACAATAAAATATGTTCATATTAATGTTTTAAATTAAAATAAACATTTTCAAATGAAATGGGCTTCTTGGGATTTGTTATGTTCACATTCAAGAGTTTATATAAAATTATTTGCAGAAATTTAGCAATTTGGTTAATTATTACTTTTTAAGCTCGGTTAGCTCAAAGATAGGGAAGATACAACTTTGAGAGAGAGGGAGATATAGACAAACATTTTTTCAAAAATGTTTCAGCTCCGAAACGGTTTTTGCTAGAGCCGAAGTCTTTGCGGAAAACACTAAAGTTTATTTTTAGGTAGGAGTCTCCACCTAAAACTTGTACGTCTCTTTTCAGCTGTTGCAGCGTATACATTCAGTTGAGGTAACATCTACTCTCTGTTGTCGTAACATCTTTTCAGTTAATGTAAATAAATTGGTAGTTTTGTAACAACTACAATCAGATGTTGTCTCAAGTGAATGAGCATCGGATTTGACATTTTTTTAAATGTTCAGAGATTGTAGGGGTAATAAACCTACGACTTCATGCTACTTAGTTTACCCTCAACCAATAGAAGCGGTGGAGGCGATGAGCCCAATATGCTAATTTCATAATAAAATAAGAACGGAATGAAAATGAAACAAGGGTGAAATGGAAATGGAACGGGAATAAAGTGGAAATGGAACGTATCGAAAAACTATCGTCAAAATAGTTTATATTTAAATCAGTGGCAGGTAGTCTCACGAGGCCGACAATATTCGTATTTTTCACACGCACGCGAAAGCTGTTTGATCAAAGCATGCTTTGACTGCAGTCGGACTCTGCTTGACCGTACACAACCATATAATATTTTGTGTGCGTGCTTCGGTTTTGACTTGCACTGATTTAATTTTTTACTATATATGTACTTCAGTCGAGTTTGAGAATTTTTTCTGGCCAGAAATTGAAATGGTTAGGTTTAGTTTAGGTTACGGTGGCGGATGTAAGCCTTACATACCATATATGGGTACATCAACTTTATCAACTTTTAAGTTTGCGACTACTTCTATCTAGCTTTCACCAAGCTGGACAGAAATTGGAATAAAACAATTGAATTTTTTAGATGCCCTTCAAAGATTTAGCTCCGCCCAAATTGGCTTTTGCAGTATCATGTTTAGTTTAAGCTATCGAATATTCATTTTTCCATTTCCACTTTATTTAGGTTCCATTTCCATATAGCTGCTGTCCATTTCCATTTCGTTCTTCCCCATTTCGTTCCTGTTTTATTACCAAATTTGTTCCAATTCGATTTCGTGCCGGTCCATTTCCATTCCATTCGTAATACTGATCAAGAATATATGTATATACTTTTCTATACCTACCACGCCTCCTTTGATTTGCAATTTTTTTTGCTTGTTTGTTAGTGAACGGTGAACCCTCAGATATGGTAACACTGTTTGGGTAGGGAGAAATTAAGTACTAGGTGACAACCAAGTTGATTGTTGATCATATGGTATTTTGCTATAAAAAAAAAAGTTTCTGCAAAAATGTGAGAGAAATACGTATTTTCTAACTTGTGGGCGGTAAAAATGTGAGTTTCAAAACTTATCCAATGTTACGACTCACGACCATTACAACAAATATATAAATTTTGGTGTGAATCGGTGCTGTAGTTTTCACGTCTACTCGTGACAAACATACACGTCACTTTTATATAGTATAGATTTGCTGCTTTGACTGAAAACTATTACTGAAGGGAGCTTTCTCTAAATGTTAATCAGCTATAGCTGTCATTCTTAACCCACTGATACTAGATTATTTTGTGAATTCGTGGAAAAACGTTTTTTGCCAATTTAGACTTATAAATAGTAATTATAATTTCAGTTAGATTAACAAAATTCTGTTTTCATTGCTGAAATATTTCTTTTGACTCAAATCAACTGATTCTGAGAATGAAATAAATATCACAAAACTATATTAAAAATTCGCAATACTTAAAGGTGAGAAAGCAATAGCAAAAGAAACACAAAAAGAAAGGGTTTCTCAATTTCAGAGCTGTAACATTTATTTATTTTCTTTCTTATTTAAAATAGTAACTTTATTCGCTAGGATTCTGCTGAACGATACCTTGGAGATTTGCTTTATCAGTTTGCAAGTGTCGGCTTGCAACACTCAACCCACTCAACTCAGCAACACCCCCTAAGAGATGCTTCTCTGAAATGGCAAAATGCAAAATGCTTAAGTTTTGAATTATTATACTTACGATACGGGATAGAGAGCGTTGAAGGAAGGGAAGCAATGAAGAAATGGGGTGGCGTTGGACACTCGTGTAACATTTAAATTGTTTTTAATTTATGATTATTTCTTTCGCTTTCGTTTTTTTTTTGCACATTCAAGTTATCATTTGCAGGATATACTCACTGTCATTTTATGGTCGTGGTGCTGGCAGTTGTCGGCGCGTACGGCAAAGGTGAAGTTTAAGACAAAGACACAACCGGAAATGGAGCGTATAGTACCAGGCTGTAGCTGTTGTAGTTATTGTTGGAGCTGTTTGTCTTTGCAATGCAATAGTTGCTGCTGGCGATGGCGTGGCTGCTGATGACGAGGGCATGTGGCAAAAGTAATAAAACTTTCAAATTACTTTTTCCTTGCGAGCAAACGTTCATGTTTGACAAGGAATAGAGAAAATATTGTGAAATTGCGATGAAGGAAATAGACGATAAATGAAGTGAAGAAGAAGAAAATAGCATAACACAAAACTATGTACTATGTATTGTGGACAGTGGAGCGAATTTTATTTCTTTTACCAGAAAGTAAATTAAGTTGAAATTTAGCTTCTTTGAATTTAACAATATTTTTGCAATTTCCAATTGGATTTCGTTGTGTAATTTTTGTAAAATTCCTTTTCTTGCTGAAACATAAAATTTTTTTTACGAGTTTAAGTCAAAGAAGTTAACGAAGGACCGTCGTAACGAGACCAAAGGGACTTTCCAGCAACCGTCAGTGATGATAGTAATTTCCAGCTTGTGGATATGGGCGCAGATTAAAAATTGAGCGGTGAAGTGTGGCTGACAAAAGAAAAATGTTCATTGGATGAGAAATAAAAAGAAAAGAAAAGGAAAATTAAAACAATGAAGGACAACGACACTTTTTCACACACACACATACACACTTCAGCGCATACATCGGCTCCTGAGCCACAATCAACCAAGTAAAAAGGAAACCTTAAATTGGATGCAATAAAACGCCATCGTCGCATTTTGTGCTTTATATAACTTTTATCTACTTTGCGGTGGAGGATTTCGTTTGGCCCCGGAGATATGTACTCGTACTACTTCCTACTCCTACCAGAACGACGAGTAACCATCGAGAACTTTCGAGAGTCCTAAGAACAGTTGGTGTGCGCCCGAAGCGGCATCTCTCCTGACAGCTGTTTGGTCAGCGTGAAATTATTTTAATGAGTTCAAAAGTCAAACAATTTGCATTTGTGCAGAAGCTCTCCTCTAAACTTTTATGAAGCCATGAAGCGTGTGGCATCGTTTGGTGGCCTGTGTGTGTGTGTGTGTCGTCGTCGTGTGCCGCGCCACCACATTGTGGCAGAAAGTTTGTCGAACGCTTTCTAGCGTTAAGCGCATTTTATATGAGTTAAATTACTTTGGATTATTAGCCACAGAAGTAACATCAATTAGCACCGCAGTACGATGTTTACGTTTGGGTGTAAAAGTGCGACGAGTATTTCGATATCATATAATTTTTATACACGCAGTTGAACCTTTTGTTAGAGAGGGCTTAATTCGATTCCAGTAGTGACTTGTTGCCGAAGGAGTATTTTGGAATCGAATCGAAACAAAACCAAAATTTTAACTTCCTTATGCCCATTAAATTTGGCTCACAAAAATATTATAAGACATTGAAGAATGGAGCTTTGAGGTAGCCCACTTACTCTTGCGTCTCCTTATAGTAGCGACTTACTTTTACTTTGGTCTCGCCCATGTTCCTCCCGTACCTAATTATAATTCATTGATGAAACTCAGTTCCCTGTTGGGCTGGGAGTGGAAGTTCTGTTGTTATTTTGGAAATGTTAACAAACATTTCCTAAGCTCAGCTAAAAAATTCGACCACAACAAAAAGTTTTTCTATTTGTTGGTATTTGAGCAAAACCACAACACAAAATTTCCGAAAACACCACAACGACTGCTCTTATCATGCCACATCAATGCGCCTTTGTGTGCCAGTTTTATTTTAGAAAGATTGGCCGTGTGTCCGACTAAGCTTCGGCAGTGAGTGGGGGGGGGGGGGGGGGTGCGGTGTTGGGTTGTTGGAAAGTATGGCTGACCAAATGGACGTACAGCACAAACGAACGGGTAATTTGAGGCAGGTTAGCAGGCGGGCAGGCTGTTGGCCGGACAAGGATGATGTTGTTGATGATGACTCCGCTGATGAAAATTCCCTTTGATGTTTGATGTGGTTCGCCATTTGACCAAATGAGATTATATTCAAAGGAAACAATGCACGCGAGTGGTTCAATGGAATTTTCATACTTTTAAATATATGGGCTACATGACAGAGGAAAAAAGAGCCCGCCAATTTACATATAATCGTGCCCGGTACGTGCTAGAAATTCTGGCCATTTTGTTCATAGGATTAAATAGCGATTACGGCTAACGATGCAACACCAAACATGGAGGTGGCGTTGTTTACATTTATTAATAGAAAATGGAGCGGGCCAGAGTGTAGGCCAGTTGTGAGTAGAGTAGAGTGAGTGCGAGGGTCGTATCATCATTCTGCTTTATTGTACTCTTTTGCATTTAATTTAATTTTATTTTAATTGAAATTAAATTGTTTATAGCATTAAATAATTTTCTTTAATTAATAACTGGACTGACATTAGCATTGAGTGCACTGTTGACCAATTACACTCGACTTTTTTATTGTGTTTAATCACTTAAATGGTTTTTTATGATGAATTTTTGAAACGCTTGAGTGCTCATTTAACACAATTGAAAGAATTAATACGAAATGACTAACAGGCGGATTGACAAATAAAAATAATAATTAAATAATAAAAAAAAAAAATAGGAAAAAAGTTCAACGGCCAAATGGATGGTAATTTTTGGAAATTATTCAAATTTATTTTCCGCATTAATATGAAAGGAAATTAGTTGCCTCAAGAGCAACATATTCCAGCTAGGCTAACGCTACTTTTAATGGTCATGGTAGTAGAGTAATTGAAGTGAAATTAAATTCAAAACAATTCTGTTCATACTGTTCATGCCACAATCGACTGGAAGCAGAAGGTAGCTTTGATTGCTATATTGCCCATAGCTATACTCTCAGATAAGACAATCAGTGCAGCAAACACTTGCGTTACTTCCTCATTGAAGCAGCAATTGGATACTGTATGCCAGTGGACGGACATACAACATAGAGCCATTCAAGGACCACCTGTGGCGTTAATGTGGCAAAACGTTACCAGCAACATGGCTGGCTACCTGAATTCAATCGTCCACCGAAGAAACACTGGCTCGGAGACGATGAAATAAACGCAAACATGAACATCAGAGGCAGTATTAGCAGCGGCAACGTCATCAACTGGTGGAGATTCGTCAGGCTAAGCAAATGCCAAACGATATGTGGCGGTTGGATTGCAGACAAAATAATTATCTCGCGCATCTTCAGTGGCCGCTGCTGCTGCTGCTGCTACTACCGCCGACAATGACGATCTCTTGGGAATATTTCTCATTTCCTTTTGGTGATGCGAATCGAAGTTGCTAATGTTGGTTCAGCTCTTATCGCTATCGTCGCATCCATACATTCTCATTGACTCGTTTCACGTGCAACAATAACAACAACAACAGCAACAACAACCACCACCACGACAAGTAGCCAACTTTTTCCTCTTCTTCAATTTCATTTTCACATTGCATTTCGCTCGCCTCCTGGTAGGTAGGACCAAGTTAGTAGTTGGGGCATGGCTTGACGTTGTTGGAACAAACATTGCCAACACTGATCAACTTCACAGATCGTGTCAGATTAGAGAAATTTATTAGCAAACGGCGGAGAGGCAGACGAAGAAGCAGTGAGGCCAGGCCACACGGCCACTGCAATAGTTCCGATGGTGGTGTGGTGGTGGTTTGTTTGTTGGTTAAATGTGGGATCATCGTTTGCGATTCGCAAAACCGAACGCAAGTAGCGCAAGGCAGCCATCGACCATCGCGTACATCGCTGGCCAATGGCAATGCGAGTGAGAGGTGCCTTCAAAGTGTTTAGCAAACTGCACTAAATCATTGATAAAGCAGCGGTGAGCGTGCTGATGAGACAAGCGGCGGCTCCTTAATGCGCCGTTTTACGTTTTACAACGACAACGGCGGCAGTGGCACTGGCAGTGGCTGTGTCGATGGCGGCCTGCTGCACCATCATTGATTGGACAGTGAAAATATTTTAGGTAATTTCGTATCATTACGTCAATTAAGCACATTTAATTTGGCATAAAGGATGTGTGAGAATGAACGAAAATTAATTTATGTTTTCGCATTTTTTCGTTTTTTTTTTTTTGAGAGAGAATTTCCGTGGGTTTTTTTTTTTGAGGGGGAATTTTTTGATCTTGTGTGTTTGTGTCAGTCAAAAGAGGAAGTTGCGGTTATATGATTCGGGTATTTGCCTTAGCCTACTTCCATACAGAAATCAACATCAGTGATCCATGTATGGGATTTTTTGGATCACTGAGGCTTCTGTATAAAGATAAATCCTTTCACAAAGACTTGTACGCCTGAATACAATTTGCATTAAGCTATTCTCCATCATATTTTATTCAATTCACTTATTAATCTTTTTCTTAATCTCTTAGTGTGTCTGTCAGTTCACATTTAGAAAAATGTTTGTAAATTATTGTAAATTGTTGTCTTGTACCTGCCAACCTGTACCTTAACCCACCTGGCTATGACATTACATTCCAAGGCAGCCAAGCGAATAATTTGAGCTGCCAAACCGTGAACCGTTCGAGTAATTCATTAGTGATCTTTTTCAATTAATTAATTCATTTAACCCTTCATATTCCATAAAAAATTCTTTAGACTAATTGGGCCTCATATTTCAAGTAAATTCGTTACGTTTGACGGGTTCCTAGGCCAATCGTAAAAATTAATTTTCATTCCGAAATGCAGCACTATTACGCCACTTAACACACGAATTTCCGACAGGCCACCCCCGCCACCAACACGCTTAAAACTGATCACAATCGTTTGGCTTTTCCCAACCAGTGCTGCTGGTAATTCTTTTATTGTTGTTGCTCTGCTACCGTTTTGGGAAAATACATGTTTGTGCGTTTGAGTGGGTTTGTGCTCAACTTACTTTCACATTAGAATAAATTAATTGCTTAATTCACCTGAAATTATTTGAGACCATTTTCAAACCCAACTATTCACTAACAGCACCAACACAAAAAAAAAGACACTAAAAACAATAACAACAATAGCAGCAGTGGCCGCCTAAGCATAAGTCTTTGGTGGCCACATGCCCGGAAATTTTCATACGTTTGCACCTGTAAATTATGACCGGGGTCAGATACCAACACAACAACAACAAAAAACAAAAAAACTTTGCTATTTCGCTTAGCACTAAAGTCATAGTTGGAAGTCGTAACTTTCAAAATATTTATGTAAAGCATAATCGTTAATTAGTCTACAATGTGTAGTGGTGAACTAACTGGCCGAAGAGGTGGATTTGTTGTGTTTTTGTAGTTGATTTTAGTGCTGTTTTTGTTTTTTTTACTTTTCTTTGTTATTGTAGTTTTATTGCCGGTGTCAGTACAAGGCAAGGAATGGCCTGAAAGTTATTTGTTTGGAATTTTTGGGTGTAGTGGAAATAGTTTTGGCGTTGAAATGTTTTTGTGAGAGTTGTGACAGTTGGTGAAATATTTAGTTGTACAACTGGAAAGGTGTGGGGATGTTTGAATGTGATTTTCACAAATAGTAGTAGAAATTATGAAAATAAATAAACGAGCATGGCATTGAAGGAATAATTTACGTTAGTTTTTGCTCGGAAAATCCAGGGACTGTGGTGGTAGTGCAGCTACAATTTCGAATTATCGCAAGCGAAGCATTTAACGAAAATGTTGGCAGAGTATAGATATATAATTTAAATTTATTTGACAAGAATTATTTCAATGGTGCACAGGCCAACGAAGAAATGTTCCAACTTACCTTTGAGTAGAACGTTTCATACTCCATAATAATAATAATTTACTGATGCAAATAAATAGTGAACTCAAATGAAAAAGTATTTAAAGAATAGCTGTCGACTTTGTTAAACAAGCCTACTGATTAGTTGATGGATCAGGTTCAAATCCTACTCAAGAAATATATATATTTTCTAACAAATATATTTTGCAATAAAAAGAAAAAATACTCTTCATTTTTAAAGGAAAATGTTCCTCAGTTGGACTTTCAACGTTCGATTCAACAAATACAATTCCAAATTCTTTTTATTAAATAATATATTTTACCTAGTCTGAACGGGGCTTTAACTTCGATTCTACTGAGCTTTTTGTAATTATGTCGACAAAAACAAATCCAATTTGGAAACTTCGTACGATCGTACATATTTATGCGTTAAAACCCCTGTAGGATATCAGACTAGTCTAGGAGTAGTCTATGGACTGCTCCACTTGCAATTGAAACTGGTCCAAAAAAGCAGCTCACACCCATACAACAAACTGGTTACAATTAGCATTGCGTGTCATTGGAGCAGGTCAATTGTCTTCTAGTGTACTAAATTGAATAGAGTTGTGGGCCAGCAACTAGATTGAAGGAAAATATCTAAAAATTAATTGAAATTAGTCCCACAACTATACCGAATGAAATGAGTTCAAGAATCGCACTACTGAAACTAGTCCAAAGTTTAGTTTATTTTGAGTATTAATATAAGACATATAGTTAAAAAATGCATTAAGCCTCAGGACTGAGACGTAAACTTGAGCCTGAGTCCATGGAGCTCAACAGGGATTTTCTGTTTTCCACAACTTTCTTTCAAGTTCACGAATTCGTTCGCTTTGCTTGCGTGTGCTATCTGAAAGTTTACACTTTCGATTACTTTGTATAGAATAATTAGTGGTTTAGTTTGCTTTACCTTTCAATTTGCCAAACTGTGCATCACAAAATGCTTTCGTTTCCTCAAGGTTCTTTAGAAACACACGCGCCTTGAAATTGAGTACAAAAAATATTATTTCCGAAAAATTCATTTTCCAAACATTCCAAATTAGAAAATAAAAAAAGTAAAACTGACAAGTATTGCATGTTCCACCTAAGCAGAAATACAAAATTATACTCATTCCACATGCTTAATTGCATAATTTCTCTTTTCATATTTGTGCATATTTACACAATCGAGCTCATGACATAAAACTTGACAAAGAGTGAATAAGAACTGGGATAGTGAAAACGAAATAGAAAATTGACGTTAATAAGTCCAAATTTGAAATAGTCACATTTCAAATAATTGAAACTGTTCCAATTTCAGATTATAATTGGACCACAATTCAGACAATTCTGAATTAATATTTCAATTGAACTTGTCTAAAACCCATTTATTATACAATTCTTCGTACTAGTTACACAAAAAGTAGTCCTAGGACTACACTCTTCGAGTCAATTGACTCACTAATTCCGACAGGGATTCTAACAACTTCAAATCTTTCTTCGATTTGTTGTTGTTCTTCCAAAGAGAGCACCAAATATTAGTTTCCTCCTCCTCGATGCGATGGCGGAGGCAATATTTAAAATCTAGCATGGACAGATAAAGCATGTGGAAGAGAAACGATTATCGAAGAAACTTTTAAATTAATCCAAATATAGAATTATGAATGAACTTTTAAAATAGTCAAGAGCAGTAGTTGCAGGGGATATTTTGAAAATTTCTGGGAAACAAAATTGTTTTCCAATCTGATTCGATCCTGGACCTCAGTGACCTTTTTATTGTGACCTTTTTTCGAAACTAAATAAATAGTCTACATAAGATAAATGGAGTTCGTTATTTAATTTATGCTCTAATTTCCTATCAAAATTTCAAATCTCACAAAGCCAAAAACAATTTACATTTTCCCTTTCTCTTGCCATAAATCAGTTAGCATCAAATAAAATTACCATTAAACTGACAGTATTAAAAACATAACTAATGCAAAACGTGTAACCAATTTCAAAACTGTTTCGAAGATTAGCCACCAGCGACGACTAGTACCAACGTCGCGAAACGGGCAACAGCAAATTATAACCGACAACAATATGTCAGACAAGTTGTGGCCCAGATCAAACGGGAGCATCGGTAAGTAGACTGCATAAAAATTAACTCTGTCCAATCCAAGAAAACATTCACAAAATATTGTAAAATAATCAGTGGTGGGCAGCGGAGGAGCAAGGCTGTTTGTTTATCAACGTCAACATTCTCAGACTCATGTTATGCGGCAGTTGTTGTTGCTGTTGCTGTTGCTGTCTTTCCAAGCCAATTGTCGGAACGATAAATCTTAAAAGAAAAAACGAACACGAAAATGAATATTCAAATTGCCTGCAATCAGAATTGATGAAAATGCAAAAACGGTTCTTTCTCCTCTTGCGTTGCATTCATGTTGCAGCCAACATGGATGGCAACATCAGCTTACGATTTTACTTTCACTGTACGGTGATGTACAAAGCGACATGCAGAAACTACTGGCCACAAGTCAAGTGATATTTTTTTCCAAATGTTATCGGCGAATGTCTTAAATGAGTCTGCCGGCAAATCAGTTCGTTATAGAGTTATTACAACAACCATGATCTTCGATGGCAGCAGAGCAACTGTTGGCCGCATGTTAAATGTCATTTAAGCATTTGGTGCAGCGCCTAAAAGTGAACTTCATAAAAGATTTATGCATACGAAAGCGGTGAAATTTGCGTACATACGGGAAAAGACTAAAACTAAAACCACCACAACAACAACAACAACAACGACAACAAGATTGACAACGTTTCCTACAACGTGCAGGCATCTTGCTGTGCTTATAGTTTAAGCCTCGGGACTAAGCATCTTCTGCAGCTTGTCAAACTATCGGGGCTACCAATCGCACCACTCATCGTTGTCCACCAGTTTTGTAGTGCAGTCCAGTTCCGTCCAGTCCAGTCGCGTCTACACACTCTTCTCCAGTCTGCCGTACATATTTGAGTTAATTTATTTCGAGTCTCTCAAATGCAGCAGGAAATTGTTCGACAGGCCACAAACATTAAAAATACAGTGAGCGCAGTGTGCTCGCAATCTTTTGATTTGCCATGTTGACGTTTGGGAACATGTTGGCAGAAGTTCTGTTCGCAAGTATCTAATGGATGTTCACAAGAAAATGTTTTCATCGATTTGGGTTTGGTTAAATGTTGGCTTCAACGATGAGAACAGCTAACTAGCTGGGCTGATCGATGGGAAAAGTGTGTGTGTGTGTGTTGTGCGCTGGACAAGGCGACAAAGTTGTGGCCAGTGTGTTTTCACATATTCGTTTGGAATTTAATTCAAATTTAATTTAAATTTGCAATTACCTTAATTTGTATGTTAAGTAGAGCATTTATTTGACAATGAACCATTGTAATCTTAGCACTGCGAAGACATTTCCTTATTTTAAAATTTTCCAAATTCCTGAAAAGGTGACATAAGCTCCAGTAGTTCACATTTGCATCCAATTAAATTCTCATAATTTAAGAGAATTTTCTACAATTGTCATTATTTTCTCATTTCTCATTTCTCATTTGCCTTTTGCATTTCCTATTCCGCACACACAAACACACACACACACTCACAGCAATAATACAAATCATACAAATTGCCCAAGTTCGACAGTTTGTAAAATTCACAGCGCAATCAGAGCGCAGTAAATCATACCATTTTGATTAAAATTTAATATTAATGCAATAAATTTGAATAATGTCGGACATGCAGCAATGTCCATAGCACCAAACAGGACGAATCAGTGTGATTTCTTCTTCTTTGTTTCGTTCTCTTGGCGCAGGATACGAACTCATCAAAAACTCATAAAATACAAACATACATACTTGGGAATAATGTCCATTGAATGAGAGACCGAAGAGACAAAATGCTTCACCGATATCCCTAAATGTATATATTATAAAATCTTTTGTGTGTCTGTATGTCTGTTTGTCCATCAAGCAAGGCTAAACGGCTGAACCGATTCTCTTGAAATTTTGAGGATAAATTGTATAGGGTATACATGTGCTATAGGGTATATTTTGAGATTTTACAAAGGGGCGTGGCACCTCCCATACAACATACATATTGTGTGTTGTCTACAAAATAATTTAGTAACCATTAAATGTAATTTTAATTGAATATTGAATAAACACAGACGAAATTTGGCACAGAGTTGTATAAAAACTTCTCCAAGCTTTGTGTGGACATAATTGGACAAGGGGCGTGGCACAACACGTAACTGAAATACCAGCTAATTTAGCAACTATTGGATATATTTAAATAAAATTGGGAACGGTGTTGTACAATGACGTTTCCCAACTATTTCTCGAATATGGGAATAATTGGACAAGGGGCATGGCACCGCCCATACGATTTTCTAGTTTATATTACCGTTAAACGACTTAACTGATTTTAATGAATTTTGTTGGTAAAATTGAGTAAGTAAAGGAATTTGTAATGGGACAAAAGAAGTTGAATTTGGACGGGGCGTGGCACCTCCCACACAACAAAAAATATAATTAAAATGTAACTTAGTAACTATCGAATATTGAGTGATTCGTGCCACCAAGTGCATCCATGGTTATTTTTTGGGTGGGACGGGTGGTATTACAGCTGACGGGTGGGATTACACCAAGTGCGTCCTTTAGTTATTTTAAAATTTTATGCAACCCGGGCAATGCCGTTTATGTAACATTATATATTTCGATCAACTTTTGCCATAAGCAAAAAGTCCAATAAAATTACAAATGGATGCACATATGCAAAGGATTGTGGATAAGCGTTTGTAATTACGTATTTATATACTTACATATGTACGTGCGTTTGCTGGAGTTATTGTTCAATATTTGTGTTTATTTCCACAATTCACACACAGTCGCAGCAAGATCGTCCTTACAATGCTGATGCTTGTCGAAATTTTGCTAATAGCACTAATTTGTAAACGAAAATCCTTGCAATTGTCCATGCTGCATACATGTAATGAAGGCCAAAATGCTTATAAATTTTCTGAAATTAGTAAAATTTTGTATAAAACACGGAGCTTAACAGCAACAACGAAAATTTGCAAGTGTCCATGTGGAATATTCGAACAGTTGTGTTTATCAGCAAAATGAATTTCCAAACAAAAAAAATATACATTTTATCAGCAATTATTTCCATTTGCAACTCATCTGTGACAAAAATCGCATTATCGGAATATTCCAAAAATATGTATAAGCGCTTAAGGAGGAGAAATCCTGCCATATTGATATCATGTTGCCACAGCAGCCAGCTAGCAAATTCAGAAAATTCCCAATTGACAAACGTTACACTGACAATGATGAGTTGTGTTGGTTGGTCGTTGTCGTTGTCGTTGTCTTCGTCGTTGTTTTTGCTATTTGCTGTGTTCCCATCAGCCCGTAGTGCAACGGGGCCGGTGCCGGTTGTAGTTCATTAATATCTGCAGCACTATTAAACATGAATAGGCAAAAGTACGTTGATTCCATTGTATGTCTGCCTGCTGTACTGCACATAGTTTCGTTAGAAAGTACCCCTATTACGACAACACGACAGCGACGTCTACGACCATTCCCCAGAGCCACTCCACAAAGTCACTTTTTTTTCGTGCTGTTGTTTGTTGCATTATCGTCGTTGGCTGTTTGTCGTTGGGAAAATGCGTCAAATGTTTCAAGCCTTGTCGTCGTGGCAAATGCGTTTGCTGTTGGCTTGTTGGTGTGCTTGTGCCATCAACGAGTGATCAAGCAGAAAACTGCCTGCAATAAGGTTCGCTTGGTCCTTGCCATTATTGTCAATGGCCTGATATGCACACTCTGCTATTATCGTAAGGGAACAACAACGAATGAATGCCAAGGATCATAAATCATGTGGGGAATGTAGTTGTGCTGATGTGTTATTATGGGACATGTTGTTGCTGTTGTTGTTGTTGATTTCATTATTAGGGATTTACTTGAGGGGTTCGGAGGGCAAATGAAAATGAAATTTTTAATTCACCAAAGGATATGAAGTAGCGATGAACTGATCGAAAAATAATGTTGTGATATTGCACACAAATGTTACCCCCCCTCCCCTGTTTTAATAGGTTATTGGACATTTGATTCGGTTGTGAAGTGAGCAGGATAGCACAGATGAACAGACAAATCCCATGAATAGCTGAAATTGCATACACAACCAGGCCATTATTGATAGCCATCAATATCCTCTGACCATTTGCGATCAACAACTGTCGCTTTATTGATTCTTTAATTTCATATCATCAATTCGCATTGAATTCGCATTACTCTTATCTCTCGATCGAAATGAAGAACTTGAATAAGTGAGCGCCCTTCTGCACAAATGCGTTTAACAATGAATCAGTGTAGCAGTGCACATCCCAGCAAAGTCCAGTCCCCCGCCACCTCCACACATCGTCCGATACAAAGAGATAAGCCACATTTAATACTCTGTTGCATACATTTGGGCGATGTGAACAAAAATTGAGCACATGCAAAAAAAATAGTGAACCAAAATGAAAAATGAACCAAAAAAAAGAAGATTCGAAAAAAAACGAACCGAAAATAAATGCCATGGCAAGAATTCGAAGTAAACCGGAAATTGGACAAAAGGAAATTGAACGATATATACACATATACAGATACGCACACACACATGCCACACTTGCCACATAACAGCTACTCAACGCGTGTCCAGGCAGCAGCCGTAGCCGTCTTGCTTAACTGATGTTCGTGGTACATACCACTTGGCCATTTGAGGAAAATTACCTAAAACTGCAACACGACCATTTGCCGCTTGAGGGCAATGAACGAATCCGGCTTCTTGTGCCTTCCTTCCTCCCATACGCTCTGTGATTTTCGAATTGACTTTCTTGGCGCGTTTCTATGCAATTTTTCACTTTTTCGCACATGCATGATTGGACATACGAAATGCTGTTGGAGTTTTTGACTGCACCCGCAACGAGGTACACTGAAAAATTTTTGGTATATAACAAATTACACCAACAAAAATTATTGAAAATTCGTAAAAACAAAGTGGGTCACAAAAAAAAATACGCCTAACAAACCCAAAAAAAAATTAAGCAAATTAAAAAAAAATCAAAAAAACGGTAAACAGTTAAAATAAAATTTGCAAAATGGGCCGATTTTTAATTTTTTGGGCGTTTTTTTGGGGTTGTTTTTCTTTTTCTTTGAATAAGAACGCTATAATTTTGTAGGCCTTCGCAGCAATAGATGCGACGTCAGGGAAATAACTGATCGCTTGAATAGCACGAACATCCTCAGGTAACTGCTCCATAAATATGGTTCTTAAAAGAGCTTCACTAAGTTGATCGTAAGCGAGGTTACGCATGACCTGAAGACAATGTCGGCTAAATTAATTGTTACTGCACAAAAACTAAAATCGAAACAAATTTGATTGAATTATAAATAAATACAAAATGAAGTGTTAAAATAATAAGTAGGAAATGGCGCCCACAGATTCATGAATTAAATAAATTTTCTATCATATGAAAAATCGACCGGTTTTGCCACGAACAAATTATGGACAATTTATAATTTTTTTGTGTGGAGTCCATTTTTTAAGGATTCTATCCATAAAAAAATTCTTTCAGTGTACTGCATGTACTTTCGGCAGGGAAGTATGTGCATACATATATCTTGTAAGTGTGAAGAATGAAGATTAATCATTGGACATTCATTTTCGCCACACTGAAAATCCTTTTGGAATGCTCTCTACACCACACCAGGAACATGAAGTGAATACGAAAGTGTTTCATTTGAAAGAAAGAATGTTATAGAAATATTTAATATTCGTTAATTATGAACAAATTTGTTCTAATTAATCTATACAAAAAATAAATATAAAAATTAGTTTCCTAATATAGGAAATCCAGACCATTGCCAGCGTTCGGATTAGTCTTTCATGCTAAGGTGTCACATTTCATAACGAAAGTTATGCATGTTGCACGTGTGTCCAGTTAACCCCTGATGACGTAAATGATACCTAAAAAGGCCACGGAAAAACAAACGTAAAAAAAAACAATCATCTTTCTAGTTGCCACTTTTCTACACATAATGTTCTTTTTTTGTATTTATCAAGAGTATTAATTCAGTGACAATGACAGATGTGTGAAACACAGGAAGTGGGGTGGTTTCTATTTCTATTTTTCCATTCGGCCACTGATAAGCAAAAAGTCCTTTTGAGGGAGTAACGTAACGTATCATATCGCATCGTACTTGTATATTTTGATAACTTTGTGTGATTTCCCAAAACCTCAATGACAGTGTTGAGCTCATTAACGCACATTTTGACATTTTGAATGGAAATCAGTGAAACGAAAAAAAGAACGACAAAGAAAGAATAAACTTGGACCTAATGCCAGAAATCAGAGCTGAAATATCCCCCCAAACGACAATTAAATGACGGGCCCAGCACACGTCACAACTTGTGTCGCATTTACCTCGTTAGAAGCGCATATAGAGAAAGATCCCCTGCCAGTGATTACGTTAAGTTCTCGAATCGATTTTTGACGCTTTACTCTGCCATTATCCCAAACACACACACACACACGGAGACACAAAGGCACGCATACCATAGGTAATACGAAATAGTAAAGAAATTGTAGTAAATATTTTCCTAGATTGCAAATTCCAATCACGTGCCCTGTGGAAAAACTAAAAATCGACACGGCAATCATCGTCATCATCGGCAGCACGTGTCGATAATACCGAATTTGCAAAGGGTTCCTTGAGCAAATTTTTGTGCCTCCCTCCACCCGTACCGCAGTTAAATGCTCTGAATGGAATAAACTCATCAGAAAAGGGGTGCGTGTTGGTAAATCAAAACTGCAAACTGCACCCAAAACAATTTTCTATTCATGTAAAGTGAGAGAGGGAGAGAGAGAGTGGGTGAATGGAGGGAGCTACTAGCTTGTATGAGGATCACAAATTGGCCCAAATTATGCCGGAGGAGGCTTTGTACCGAAAAATAGACCAACAATTTTCGGCGAACGTGGTGGGTCATTATTTTGAAATGGTTTAGTTTAGTTTTTTGTGTGGACATATCAACTTTCGAAGAGAGAGAAAGCCCATAAATCAATCGTTGTCAACGGGTTTCCACTTGACATTCGTTTTTTTTTTTTTGTTTAATTATCACCTTGGACATTTCGAACAACATCTCGATTTCATTTGAATTATGTTGCTGCTGCCCCTTGAAAGATCTGAAAAATCTATCGAATTCCCATTAAAATTGAAACTCTGATAGTGAAGCGACCCCACGTGGTGGTGGTTACACCAAACATCTACAAACGCCAGGTTGCCACCAACAATGCACGGCCTATGAACTATTATTGCCTCACTCATATAATAAGAGTGGCGCCCAACTTGGTCGTTTATGTGGAATTGATGGTTATCGTCTTTTGTTGTTGCTATTGTTGGAAAGAAAAATCATGGTAAAATTATGACCCCTTCGTATGCGTTAACTGTCAAATTGACAGGTGAACTATGCAATACAAAAGAGTTGACACTACTACCGAAGTCGCGGTCGGAGTCGGGTAAGGCCTTGGTAAGAGAGCAACAAGTTTTTATGGCCCCGATATTAAGTTTTATGACGCAGACGGTGCCATTTGTTAGTGCAGCGCAAGTTTAGTTTATACTGGATGGCCTTTAGTTTTGGAGGGCCGTTTCTTTTGTATTTGTTACTCTCAGAGTATTGAATGATGCGATTTGCATATCCCCTTGGTGTACAATTGGAATTTCAAATTTTTGTTTAATTGCCATAAACACACTCCAAAGTCACATGTGTGTATATTGTCGTGACTACAATCAACGGTTTGTTTGGCTACAATAAAGTCCCAATATGATGGCCATAAGGAAGTCGTTGTTTTCGTTTCTTTTGTACACACACAGAGTGCTTGGGATTTTACGACACTTTGATGGACGGTTTGTGATAAGATTCTGTTTTTTATTAGAAGCCAAGCCACCAGGTCATTTAAATACTAAATGAGCTAATAAAAGTACAAGCGGAAATGTAATTAAAAATGTATCTACTGAGGTAAGTAACTTGTAAGCTTAAGTGGTCTAGTTAGGCTACTCAAAACTGTCCTTGATTTGCGCCCTGTTCGCAGAATCTTTGAAACATGATCAAATCATGTTGCATTGAAATTGATATTATTTTAAGCTTAGTTTGGCTTTGAAATATTGTCTGTCGCATAACATGTGGACGATATACTTTTAGAGCGGCCTTTTTTGATCCTAAACGGTCTGCTTTTTTTAATCCAATCATTTGCTTCAGTGAATTGGCGAAAATCATCAAATGATCTTGTTACTATTAAAAATTAAGATTTTTCTATTAATTTTTCGGTCGCTGTTTTAGTATAGTTCAGTTGGTTATAATACCAATTTGGGCGGTCTGACTATTAATTTGATATGTCGAACGCGAAAATCTGATATTTTTATATAAATTACGTGCAGAATATTTTGAGGTACGCGGCTCTAAGAATTCTTCTTTTATGTCGTCTCACTGTGATGTGTTCCCAATTTTAAATGAAACTATAGTAAAAAAATTATCTTCTCTCTGACCAAAGCTAAAAATATCCATACACTTGCGAGTACGATAGGTTCTTAGACAATTTTTTGGTAATATTATCGATAGTTTCTCGATATTTTATTGACAATTTTTCTATAATTTATCCAGGATTTTTTGATTCTTCATTGGTAATTTCCATTTCTACTTCATTCGCGATCCAATTAAAAATGTTGTTCCAATTCCATTTTGTTAGAGTTCCATTCTCATATTAATCCCAATATCATTTCCAATCAAATACAAGAAGCCCCGTTCAAATAGTTTCCGTATTTCTTAAGATAGACGAGAAAAATTTAAATTTGGCGGTCAATTTTTATGGGTGATAGGCGTGGTTGTTATCCGATATTGCTCATTTTCATTACTGTCCAATCATTACCAAAAATAAGAGGAATGTACAAAAGCTACGGCAGTTAACGTGTGAAATGACAGGCGGACATAGCTAAATCAACTCAGGAGGTGAAACTGATCCAGAATATATATAGTTTTCGATACCGAACACGCCTCCTTATGAGCGTTACAAAAGGTGTTACAAAAACGATATACTCTTGAACAGGTATACTTACTTTGATAGACTAAAATAGATTCTTCACGAATCAATAAATTACACCGTCCGTTACAAGTGTATATCCCAGAAAGTTTTTCATATATTGTGAATCTAGTCGCCTTTTTAGACTGGACTTTCGAACGGTGCTATACACCCAGAAAACAAAACCTGTTGTGTCAATAGATTTTTTGGCCAACTGAATGTTACGGTTTGTTGGAGCATTTACTTTCAATAGTTGACACTGAATATGAACTCTGCTATAGGAAACGTATGACTTTTGTTGTCACAACATCTACTTTCTGCTTTCGCAATATCAGTTATTACAGCTGCTTCCAATATATTGAAATTAGTTTTATATTAGGATGTTTGCGATAACAAAGAGTAGATGTGGGGACATTAGAAAAAAAATGGTGCGACATCGGGAGGAGGATAAAGTGACTACAGAAAGTGGAGCTTGTAGCAACTGAAAGTAGGTAGCTATTTTCTTTAGGGGTAGGAAATCATACTATTCGTATTAAATTAATTCTGATTACTTTGCATTTAGATATAATTTTTAACAATTTTAAAGTCACAGTCAAGAAGCATATATTTTGTAGTTTATTCGGGTACCCGGTTATTCCAATATTGTTTATCCGGGTACCAAGTTACTCGAGCATTCTTCTTCTTCTTTTGTTTCTTTTATCCCTTGAGGAACATAGGGGGTTTAAAACATGAAAACAATTGTATTTTTTTTAAATTTAAAAAAAATTACTTTGTTGTATTTTTATGATCATGAAACACAACACTGATTTGTCCAATTTCCAATATAGCATTAAATTTATCAATTGATGGCAACTCAACTGCAACAATTTACGAAATGCCTCTGAATTGAAGACGCCATATACAATAAATATAAATCAACTTCTATCACCAACTTCAATTGCGGCGACCAATATTTTTAGTGAGAAGAAAAAAGGAATTACACTACATAAAAAAACAACTCAAATACAAGAGAAACGAGCAATGCGCGCAATTATTTTCAACGCACATAAAAGCCTAAATGGAATCAAAATGAATAATGGACGCAAGCAGCCAGCAGAAAAGCTGAAGAAAAGACCGAAGTATTGAAGCGTAAAGCGGCCGGGCTGCCATGTAAGTACTACTACTTTGGCATGTGTGGCGGCAAGAGACGGACAAAAGCGAGCAATGCCTTCCATAAATTTAGCGAATCAGATCATCCAATTAGTAAAAGGAACAAACTTGATAAATAGCCACAGCCCCACAGTCTAAGAAAAAACCGAAGTCGAGTCATGAAAAGAAACAAGAAGAATGGGAAAAAGCGCAACAAAGCAATCGAAAAGTGGCACAAAGCAGAAGCTTCTTGCTACTTCCGTGTGTGTGTGTGTGTGTGTGTATGTGTGTGTTTGGGACATTTATGCCAATGCTGCAAAAATATTTCCCCAATGAGCTATTGTCGTTAGTTGTTGTCGCTGTTGCTGTTGTTGTTTCTGTGCCATTTGGCAGTTTCGACAAAGTGCCAACACAGTTAGAATTATTTAAGCTTTCAACGCGTTCTCGTTGCCTCCATCTGCACGTAAATTATGACAAATTGTAATTTCTGTTGATGGAGCAACCAAGTCTTGGCGAATCGTACGGCAAAAAGGGGTTCAAATGAACTTTCCGGTTCCGGTTGATAAATGGAACGAAAGAAAATGAAGTGCAATGCGAGTTCATTATAGGAAAAGAATGACAATTTGACATCAAATGAAGCTCAGTGCAGTGACATGCGTGAGGGAATGAGGCACTTAAGCGCTAAATTGAAATAAAGTATCGGGGGAAGATATTTTAAAATGGTGGGTAATCCGTCACAATTGCCAGGTCAAATGGAAGAAAAGTGAACACATTTTCGTATTGGAAAAATTGTCTTTAAAAAGACCATATTTGCCTCTATGTGTATACACAAAAAACCATTACAGAACTCTGGTATAAATTCAAATTAACTGAAAAAATATGCTCATGCCCCAATAATTTACACAACCCCTTCTGCAGAATGTCCGTACGTGTGTCGTTCATTTCCGTTGATATTTTTCATAACGATATCTTATGAATATAAAAGAGCTTTTCAAATTTAACTCACCCAATGCCATTCCCCCTTCAATCCCCCCCCCCCCCCCCAAAATGTCTACCAAAAAAGATTATAAAAAAAAAATCCTAAAAACATAAACTACTCCAGCATTTACGAAAAATGTATCCGGAAAACAACTCATGTCGCCTTAATGTATGCAACATTTTTTAAGTTGAAAAGTAACAAGCAGAGAAGTACCTACCGAGAAGAGTTACAAAAATGAAACGGCACACAAAAAAACTGAAGCAACTGGGAAAGGGCTACGCGACCATGATAAATGGCAGCCACGTCGGCATGTTTCATTCTTTGAGATTTTAAGCGCTTCCTTGCTGCAGGATCAAAACTAAGATATGTCAAAAGCAAAGAGTCCATTTTCACTAAAACACCATCTCATTCCTCATTTCTCAAACACACATACACTCCCTCACATCCACCCACATATTTAACCCCAAGCGGTATACGAACGTACTGTTTGTAGGTGGTTGAAACTCGTTGGAGGGAGATGTTGGTGGATGTGACAAACGGTTTTCATGGATATGTCATAAAGCACCGCCTAACACCACCGCTGCCATGTTGAAGTAAAGCGCCACATTTCCGGTTTCTCCGCCACGGTGAGTGAGTGACAGCGGAAATGCTACTAACATTAGTTTTTTTTTTGAAAACATTTTTTTTTTTTTTTTATTATTTCCCAGTAGCTTCTTTAGTGACTGACTGACTGCTGCTGTACGCTGCGGCGCTTAGTACGCGCTTGTCTTATTATTCATTTTTATTTTTAACTTACTTTTGACATGAAAAGCCGCATGAAATTATATGGCGGCCATTATGTAGAAGAGGAGCAGCCCAGGCGTACGAAGGACATAAACGAAGGCTTATGTGATGCCATTTCCCGTTGGTTGGTTGCGTCGAGTGGTAAAGAAGCCACGATAAAACACAATTTTCGTAAGGATTTTCAGCATCCATAATGAGCAAATGTGTTTTTGTATGTGCGTAAGTGTGTGCCTCCAAGAAGACACTTATTGTCAGTTGAGGAGCGGACGTGCTGTAGATTTCCCTCAGCAGATTCTTCATGAGGTTAGTTGCATTTTCAGGGCATAACAAGTAGTGGCCAGTTGATTTTTCTGCCAAAAATTGCTATGATTCATCTTGTTGCTGGTATTGAATTGAATTGGAGGAAAGCAGTGCTGGGCAGTAGAAATTATTTTACTCTCTTACTTTCATTGGAATATTCCTCCTCTTCTTGCGAATTTATTATGCCATGCGATAAGCTTCCCAGTGGAATACGCAACTTCAAACCAATTCGATCCAAATCAACGTAAGAATTGCATATTTTCAGAACCACTCCGCCGGGAGAGTGTATTCCCAGGTTGCAAATAATTTTCATTGAATTTCTTTCAGCTACGCCATTGAAGGGTGTCAACTTCTTAATGCCAATATTAGCCACAACTCGATACAGGAAGTACTTAAGGTGAAATTCCAAACCCAACCCACTCACTCAGCCACCCCTCAGAGAGGTCTGTCCAACCCCCTAGTCCACGTAGCACGGCCGAGAGTTAATAATGTAGATTTCCACGTTTAAGGTTTTTGACACTTTGATTTATGGTTGCCGCAGCTTCATTTTCTACTTCATAAAAATTTTTTACATCACAAGTCCTAAGCAAAAAAAAATATATACTATATCGTTAACTGAAGCTGCTTTGGGAAGTTGTTCCCTTTTGCCAATTATAATTTTTGTACAAAAAATATAACAAATGGCCATCCAACACGTAGACGCAGTGTGGCATAAGAAGTAGTTGGAAAATGTAGAAGAAGTGGCATAAGTCTACAACGATATTTGACTAATTGTGAATTTTCTATTCTATTTTGTTTTCTCAGTGCAAATTACCAACTTCTCTTGAGTGGAGTCCTTCCCATTTATGGCTGTTGAAAGACCAACTGACAAGTGAATTTGCGCAAAAATCATTTACTTGTATGGCAAAAGAAAGTTTTCAGTAACTGATTTCGAGTGTGATTAATCACTTTTGCAGCAAGGACTAAGATTTTTCTTTTAAAGGCTTAGGAGAAAATGTTTTTCGTATTCTGAATAAACAAATTAAATAGGACTGTCAGGGAGATGAACAGGATAATTTAAAGGAATAAGTATTCAAGAAGACTAAACTCGAATGTATTTGCTTTTGTTCTCTTGATACTTATTGACTCAAAAGCTCACAGTGGAGACTGGTCTGAGCTAACAGTGAGAAGCACATATGGGCAACTGCAACGATAACCACACAGGAGGCATGGGAATGCTGAAGTTCAGTTGACAGAGTAAACCCACGAAGTGATAACGTCCATGTAAATTGCCGAGAACCAACAAATCGTAAATGGTTCCTAGCAAACAACGACTCTGTCTAGAGATCCAGCGAAGGATAAAGGTGATACTTTGGGTTATGTTATCGATAGAGGGTGCGTTTACATTGCCCGACCGTACGAATGGATCTTCACTGTTCGGGCAGTGCAAAATCTCTCATCACAATGAATTGTACTGGATTCGGACAAAACGATCGAATGACGCCTTAAGAAGCGAATTCCACTGTCGACCCTTGTCTGCTTTATGGCGTTGAAACTTGGAGGATTACGCGAAACGATGAGATCCTAGCGTTCGAGAAAAATATCCTGCGTGGATCTACTGAGTATCGAATACAATCGAATACAGGTCGCACATAAAAATCCAGCACTTGGGTTGGTTAGGTCATGTCCAGCGAGTATATCGTCAGTGAACAGGGCAGAAGGAGACGTTTTAATCTTAGATGAGAAGGCCAAGGGTTGAGAAAACTGACAGCAAAGAAAACTACGACGCAACCAAGAGCCGGCCATCAGTTTGATATTGCTTGACGAGAGGAGCGGCTGGCACCTATCTCTTATATACCAGCCGATGTATACACGAAAGATTGCGATCATTGCCACTACGTCAGAGCCTTTAAGAAGTCACATGTTTTACCATTTTTGACTTCAAAAGGATACGATTTTCCGCCAAATACATTTAGACCGAGGACTTACATACTCATTAAACCCATTGATTTAGCGAAACAGTTATGGCTTCTATGAAATAATATTCGAAAATGAATTCTCCACAAAAGCTCATATGTGACTTATCCCCTCCATTTCCATTAAAGTAATTGAATTTTTCAGTGAATTGCTTTTCGGTCTGCTATTATGTTCAAACTTGAGCAGAAATGATTCGAAAATATTAACACTTGAGTGAACCATACATTCTGCTCAACCTCCGCTCGAGTGCACCCCACACCCCTTTTGGAGTTCATTCAAATACCATGTCAATGTACTTTACTTTCCCTTGGAAGTAACACAACAACAACAACAAAGGCAACGTCAGCAGCGTCAAAAGACAAAAGGGGAGCACATTTCAAATCCCTCCGCTAACTGAGGCAAATATGCCGGAAAACACCAATCTCAATTACCAAAATAGCTTAGCACACTGAAAAATATGCAAAAAAAAAACAAAAAAAAAACCAACGAAAAATAGAAAAGAAAATAATAATAAAAATAAAAATAAGTAAATGGAAAGTAAAAGGAAAAAGTAAGTTACTGTCAACGACTCCCCGCCATTATTAACGAGAGAATGGCAAAATAGACATGAATGTGAATACATTTAGAACATAGGGACACGAGAAGAACGAACAAACAAACGAAAAAAATATGCCAAAAATGAAATAACAAAGAACATGATGAACATGTAATGCCATAAGACGCCACCACAGGGGCGGGCAGCTCGTTGAATAGAAATGCACAGAGGGTCATTAACATAACAAATGTAAAGCAACATTTCCCTTTTTTAGGATTTACAGCTAGCTTTTGTATGAATATCCAAAGCTTGGATGGCAACTCTGTACAAAGTAAATACTTTAAAATTTTGATGCAATTTTCTTTAAACACAATTTCCATTATTAAACCGCTATTAACAGCTATAAATGCTTGTGTTTATTAGAATTTATACTAAATTTCATGAAATTTTACATACTCGTTCGTAATCATATTTTATCATAATACTGCAACTTAGCTCAAGCCTCTAACATTGTTTTACGGATGTTTATCCGAAAGATGTTTATCTTTTATGTATGCGTATATGGTGTAGCAATGAAATTGCGAATAATATCGAAGCATAAAATCATATATAATCTAAGATTAGCATGTTTATTGCCTTTTTACCGAGACCGAAACGAATGGACGAGCGCATAAACATCATTTCGAATGAGTGCGTATGTGTGTGAGTAGAGCAGAGTGGAAAAAAGGACATTCCCAAATGACCAGAAAGTGTTTTGGCCACTTTTAGTTTGGCTTCGGTTTTTCTTTTCTGTTGGTTATATTTTCCAAATTGCATTTTCAGTTTGGTTGATGTTATTCTTCACTCTACAATAAAGGGGGAGCATGTTTGGTTTCAGTTTGTGGTTGGCTTTGATAAAAAAAAAAGTCAGCTAATGAAGAAGGTAAATAGTGGCTAGGCCCTGAATATTGTAGCTCAGTTGGGTCCATAGCATTCACACTTTGTGGAGTGAAGACCATGTCACATGGCCTGTACCTACAGTGAACGTGCAGGACTTCAAAGTAGGGCTTAGGCCGAGCTTCAGTTTAATTCCGAATCCGAACGGCATTCTAAATTAAAGAAGGTTTTTTATCTCAAGTATGTCGTTGCTTGAGAGAGAGTAGCGGTCTACAGAGACAAATTTATTGTCATGCGGGAGTCGAACTCGATACCTTCCGATCTTAAGGCCAGTGCAACACTACAGTCATTGTATTTCATGGATACGTAAGGGTTTAATTTAGCCTGGGGTATATACAATTGCATAAGTCGATATCGAATGAGAACGATAATCTGCTCATTATTTTCGCTTAACCTAGCCCATTCCAATGTGGTTAAACTCACCTAACTCGATACTGGACTATCGGCGACCATAACTTATACTCACTCATTCACTCACTAGCTTCCTGAACTACTGGGGGTGTCATAGGGCCTCAAACTCAACTGGCGTCGAATGTGTTTCGATATGGTTTGATCGAACCTTGAACGAACTTAAAGCTATGACAAGACTATCGTTTGCATTCGATATCAAGATACGTTATTTCACTTTAGAAATGCAATTGTGTATCTCGATATTACAGGATAATTTCAGGTTGATCCATTGAATCACTATGGAGTCACGTTCGCTATTATTTCAGCTTTCATCGTAGTCAAGTATCGAGTTACGTGATTGCACCTCATTTCAACAGCGTTTGCACTAGGTATGTGCAGCAAAACCAACGTGTTCGTTCGATATCGTGGTACGCGTTTATAGCCTTCGATCAAGGCTTTCGTTTCTTTCTAAATCGCAGCGTCCTAGAACCGTTAAAGCACATTCAATTTTAAACATAATCCCATTACTAGGGTATACGAAATTCCTTCATACCGACCATAAAATTCCAAATCCCAAAATATTTCTTGTTTTTCTACCAAAATGGGAAACATTTTGAAATTTACATTTTTATAGCAGGACCGTTGTTATAGACTCCAAACGAACATGCGTCATTATTATCCTTTTTTGCGAAAACAACAAAACAACAAAAAGACCAAGGCATTGGGATTTTCCAGAATTGTTGTTAAACAAAATGTGCCGAAGTTCGCCGAAAATTTCACCCAAAATTTATGCTGATGAAATTTTCTTCTTTTATAGCAATTTTCGGGGGTATTCGGTATTAAGTATGAATTTATTGCAACAGTGGGACACCGATGACGACGACGTATGGTGAATGGCAGGCTGGAATAGGCACCATCATCGTATTGTTTGATATTAAATACCCAAGAGGTACGAGCATACAGTAATTCTATGCTCATACTTGGCATTTGGCGTTCTCTATTGTGCACATGCCTGTGCGCTCAGCACATCGCCAAGGTGGCTTTGGGGGATATACCAAAAATAAAAATTGTAAAATATGTAAATGATGAAGGAAAATAATACTTGCCGATTTAAATGCAAGAGAATAGAATTTATGCAAATTGAAATTTCCCAAAGAAGTGAAAGACTTGATAACATTTCGTACCCGCGCTCACACCCACAATCGAAAAAGTACAACTTAATCTTGAGCGTTAACAATGTAACAAGCGTTTTGCTTGTCTGTTTCGAACAATACACAAAACAACTTCATTTGAACTAATCCCAACTGACACCGAAAGAAAAGAATACACAACAGAAAAAAAATAACACACTGAGCTGCGTGTTTTCTGTATCGGCTTACAACATTTGAGCGCCTGCGCAAAAAGCCACGCAAACAAAAGTCATTTTAATGCTTGGCAATTCAGCTCCACTTTTGCGCCCGCTGAAATCGTGTTGGCAACAATGTATAGGACTGTGTATGTATGTATGTATATGTGTGTGTGCGATAAAGTTGAATGTCGTCTGCACCTAGAAACATTTGTAAAAAGCAAACAAAACTGCAATCAATTGGCTGCATTCACGCATGCGCAAATGTTCGTTTTTTGCTTGAGCTTCTATCACTTATACTGTCTGACGAGGGGGCTTTTCACCCACGCAGTTGAACACGCGCCGCGATGCTTCAGTGTGAGAAGTGGGCGGATGAGCGCATGTTGCATACACAGTTGCCGCCACTGACAGCATGTGTGCAAACTAGTGAGTACAGATAAGCCTCGATAAAACTAACTTTTATAATTTTATTTCGTGTTTCTATTTTACTAGAGTGTGTAATCCGTTTGTAGTTTCTTTTTGCAGTATTCCCACCGAGTAGAAATAAAACTGAAATTTCAAATACTTTTATCGAGGCTTGACTGTTAAGTCCGCCCTACACTTAAACCAATTGGGCCGCGGTGTGGGCTGTGCCAAGTGTGCAAAGTCTTTAGCAGTAACATTTTCACTCTGTTTACTTAAGGAATTGCACAAAAATTACATTAATCAAGCATCGTTTAGTAATTTGCAAGTTTTACGCGCAAATCGTCGTATGTAGGTTGCCTCGCCGTCTAGCTGCAGGATAAAAATTTCAAAATTAATCACGTGACTCACATGCAAAGTCAACAATTTTAATGGGATGATCTCTCAACTTCGGTGATGATGCTGTTGACTTAAGTAAGTAAGGAAATGCTTGAATAGAAGGAAACTTATTCAACGAATTCCGCGAAAAAAGTAAACACACAAATAAAAGTAAGGAAAAAATGATGCAACTTTTCATAAGCGTACCTCAAATGTAAACTGCCAAAAATACTTGAGCAGCACAAAAATGTTCAGTTATTTCCTTAACCCACCAGCACATCACATGGAGAAGCAGTATTGAAAAAGTGGAAAATTTCATACTTCATTTTTATAGCTTGCAAAAAAAAGGGGAAAAAACAAACCAACGACGTAGCGGCGTAAAGCGAACGTTCAACTTTGGCAAGTTCCACGCAAACAAATTCTTATCTTGTACAAATACTAGACACGGCGCGAGTAGTCGAAGGAGTAGAAGAAGTGTTTCGAGAAAACAAACACGCTTCGCTCGGCTCGGCTCGTTTGGTTTGAATATTTCTTCTTACCCAGAGTGCCAAAAGGAAGTGCACAAAGTAGTGAATGAGGCAAATGCAACGGGTGCATGTGTAGGAAGTACAACAGAAACAAAAAAAATCACAACCACCACTGAGGAAAAACCACTACATTGGCATGTCGTAAAGCACAACAAAAGCTGGAAAAAGGACCTTCAAGCCAAAAAATAAAATCAAAAATAAACCCATAAAGGAAGTGAAGCGGAAAAAAAATCAAAGCTGCAAGTTTTGAGGCGAAAAATGAAAACGAAATCTCGCTTCTCCCTCGAAACAAGCTCTGTGATTTATAAACGTTTGTTGGACGATTCTGGTGAGTAAAGTAAAAACAGGTGGATCGCCTCGGAATTTAGTGTCGTCATTCAAGTCGCGGCGGGTTCTGGGTGCAAATAAGACAAGCTGGAATTGTGTAGAAATTTGTAGGTGTACTGCTGCTGTCAGCCGAACAGGGATAGGTGCGCCATTTTTTAGATTTTATAGCTGATTTGATCAGTGGGTAACATGAGAAATTGATGTACTTTCAGGGTTGTCATGTTGCAGGGTATTATAGAAAAAATAAATATTAATAAGGAGGTGAGTCCGGTACGGAAACTATATACATTCTTGGTCAACACCAAGATTCAATTTAGCTATGTCTGTCTGTCCGTCATAACTGCCGTAGTTTTTAAGCTATCGACTTCAAATTTGGACTGCATTGGGCAACATCGGATAACAACCACGCCCACCTCCCATACAAAATTAATCGTTTATCTTGAGTAATACTGAGTTTTACTGAAACACTTTGGAAGCGGTTTCTTTATTTAGTTGGAAATGTTGTCTGGAACGGAATCTGAATGAAACTAGAACGAATTGGAATTGGAACGGAAATAATGGAATTGAAAGAAAATTTTGAAATGGGAATGAAGTAGTAATGGAAATTATCGATAAACTGTAGTAATATATTGTAGTTGCTAAGTTGCTAAGTATACACCATGTATATATTTATGCCTACACACCATGTATATATTTATGCCTACACACCATGTATATATTTATGTTTAATATGTCAATTCGAACTCGAGTGAGCGTCACTTCGACTTTCGAAGATCAGAAATAAAACGACCATCGAGAAGAACGGACGTGTGTGTTTACTTGTACCACCGGTTTGATTTCTAACGTTTACAAAACTAATGAAAATTTTTCTATAATATATCGAAAAATTATCGATAATATATCGAAGAAATTTCGATAATTATTAAAAAATGTATCGATAACTATCAAAAAAATAATAAATTTTCGATAAAATAACCAACAAATTTTCTAGGAACGTATTGTACTTACATGCGAAGGGTATTTTAGTTTCATTCAGACAGCCGACCGTAGTAACAGAATTACTAGTTTTGATTACTTATAAAAGGTTTCAATGTTGGAAGCAGCGTTGATTTTAAAATTTCTACTCCGCTAGTAAATTTTCTACTTCCTTCAAAGTACTTTCTACTACACCCAAAAAAAAAGTTGGTAGATTTAACCGAAAAAGAGGGTTAAAAACGCTCCAACCCTCCAAAGTCGGTACGTTTGACCGATGAGAGATGGTCAATTTATTGCACCGTTTTTTTCTCGGTTAAATTGTAAATTTGTGAAAAATTCACATTTAACTAACAATTGAAGTAAAAGAACTTACAATAACAACAACTTTTTCGATTATTAAAACTATTTTGTGTCGAATTTTGAAGATTTATTTTAACAATTTTTTTTCGTTTAATCCAACCTACCAGCTCGGTTAAAAATTTACAATTTTCATACATTTTGAAAAGTTTTTTTTTTCTGTGTATTATTGTAAGAAATCTACTCCTTTAATTTGATTTGAGTTTCCGCGATGCAAAACTACTACTCTTTCTAAAAATTTGCTACCCTGAACGAAATTTCTATTACGTTCATAGAATTTCTACTTTTTATTCAGGAAATCATATCTACTCCCCTACTTTTTATGAAGGTATGACATATTGGAAGATTAAAAAAAGAATAAAAAAAAAAATTTGTTTTAGATTTTTGTTGAAATTGTTGAAATATTTTTGAATACTTTACTTTTAAAATTGGTTTTGTTAGATTTTATATATTTTTTCAGCCATATAAAAATAAATCTTGATTAATTTTTTATAATTAAAAAAATTTGAATTGTTTATAAAAAACTGTTTTTTGAATAACGAAACTTATTTTTTCCTAAAAATTTTTTATTTTTTCTTTGGCAATCCTTTTCCTGTAACTTCAACTATTTCCGAAAGTCAAACAAATCGAGAGAGAAGCAAAGTTTATGCAAAGATATCAACGAGCCAGTTAAAAAATCAACACTTCAATATGCACTGCGGACTTTTTGTTTTTTCATTTAAATTTTTTGCAGTTTGTTTCCCTTGGAGCATCATCAATGTGGATTTATGATAAAACTGATGCTTAACCACAAAAGAGTTTTAAACTTTCGACGACTCCTTCACGATACCACACCACAGCCGCAATTTATGAAGTTTGAACACGAGGTTGTATCAAACATCCGGAATCCTTCCGTAATAACAAAAATTTCACCAAAAAAAAAAATGTCTATAAAACAAAAAAAAAAGTGAAGGAACAGACTCTAATGGAGCCACACGGCACCCGGCGGATGCGGGTATATGTATGTGCATGTGTGTGTGTGTGTGTGTGAAATGCCTGCAGCGCCCTCTATTATCAGGCAACCTTACAAACTTTTTGTATTACGGATTTTTGTGGTGAAATGCGAAAAAAAACACTGCGAAGACGACTAGGAAACATCGAAGATACGAAAATCTCATAAACTTTCAATATGGCTTCTCAACTTTTTTCCACCATCAGAAAAATAGAAAAAAATTTTAACAAAAAAAAAAAAAAGAAAGAAAGAAGAAGAAAAATCACTTGGATGCAAGGGAAAGCGCACTTCGCGAATTTTTAGTTCAGTTTGTGCGCATAATGGATAACAGATTTTCAGATTTTCCCAATGCACACACGCATACACACACACACATACACCCACGCAACTATAAGCACACATATACTTTATACAAATTCAGCATAATGCAATATTTGCTTACGGCAACCAAAGAACAGCACAAAAAAAAATAAAAAAAACGGAAGAAGAAGAAGAACTTTCCTACGAATTTTTCGCAACTTTCGACATCGACAGAGGAAAACTTTGGAAAATAGTTTTTTTGAGGCTTCACTAACTGCAGCTTAAGTTTACTTTTGGTACCTCAGCAGAAACAGCAACACCAACATCGCCACCAGCAACAACAACAGGCACAACTAAAAAACGAACTGCTTAAATATGGCGATGACTAAATTCCCGAAAGGTAAAAGTTTTCGCGTTCATACATTGTAAGACACATAAGTACTTTCGGAGCGCAGCAAATTGCATTAGTGGTAGTCGGGCGGCAGTAGTAGTAGTACAAGCAGTCGCACTAGAAGCCTTGCAACAGTGGTGGGTGGCAAGACAACATACGGCCGCTGTGGCAGACGCTAGGATGGGCCACTGAAATGAGTTAAAAATTGGTACCATAAGGAGCAGCAATTTCTCTGTTGAATTTTTAATGTAATCACATTTTGTCAAATAAAAGTCAACAAGAGAAGTAAAAGTTTTCGCCAAAGCGACGGGTAGTGGCGTGGCGGCGGTGCTTTGACGATGCAAAAATCGCGCAAATTTCGTAGAAGATAGAAAGAAAAAAAAGACAAATTTTAAAACATAGTTTTAATTTGAAATATTAAATGGAAAATTAAATACTCGCGCACGTTCAGTGATGATGGATGAGATGTGTGTAGGATGGAAGGGGTAAGCACGACGAGTTGGTCCAAAGTTTATCAGGCAGAGCATAGTGATTTATCACACTTAACATTTTTTTTAATAATCATATGGATTATCGATGATTTTTTCAATTTATGTGTCACAGCAATGGAAAATTGATTATTCATGTTCGATTTTCAGGGTTGCCATATTTCACTATTTATTGAAATTCTTTACAAATAATCTAGGAATCTAATTACAAATAGTAAGAATCGAATGCTTCATGGTTTCAGCTTCGAGCACAACTATTTTCAATAGGTAACTCCTTAGTGCTGAGTGCCTGGAAAAAGTCCATTGCATTTTACGTAATTCTTTTCTGCGAAACTGTATCAGTTGGCTTGTTCTGTTTTTATCCGGTTGTCCTTACATCCACTACGTATTTCGAGAAGTGGTGGTTTTGTTCCCAGTCTGATATAACGTTTTCGAAGGATTGTGATTTACTCTGGAGCACCACTCTGACGAGATACAGAATCAGCCGCTTCGTTCTCGTCGACATTGCAGTGCCCGGGCACCCAAATTATACCAGCAGTGTTAGTGCCTTTTTACAGCGCAGAATCACTTCGGACTTCACATGGTCAGCGGACAGAGCTTTGAGAGCCGCTTGGTTATCAATGAATATATTGCAATTTTGGCAGCGCAGCTCTTGCTGCGACAGCCAGTTTACCCCTTCTAAGATACCTGCTATCTCTGCTTGAAATACAGTACTGTAGTCTCTAAGCTTTATAAATTTACCGTAATTGACGTCTGGGCAATAAAAGTCTGCCCAATGTGGACGCCTAGTTTTGACCGGTCTGTAGAGAGATGGATCCCATGCAGAACGATGTTGGGAAGGTTGTGACGATTGCATTTTTTACACAGGTTTGTGGAATCGGAATTCAGTGCTTAGTTTGCTAATGATTCGACCAGCCATTAAATTCAGTAGCTTACCTAATGGTTGATTTTGAAAAATAGAGGAAAAAACAAATTAGCTGGCACATTTTTTCGAATCAACCCAATCACGACCGTAGCCACTGACACGAAATGACTACACTTAATACCCTGAATAAAAATACAACCAAACCATTTGAAGTATTAATAAAATATGTATGAAATTCGAGATTTAACTTAAACGTACTCCTTGATAATCCATCTTGCTGCTGTTTCTACAGTGGCCGTTGTTACCGGCCCGCAAATATTTGTCCTTAGTTGGAAGTCATAAATATTGTTACGCCATACCGACAAAGTAATCACGTAACAATTGCCAAATGTCTGGTCACCGCCCGTCGGCTGGTTGTTTGGTCGGTGTACCTGCTCGGAATGCCTGGTTGCGGTGTCAAATCGCAGTTAAACGCAGCAAGTGCACCATTAGTGCCGCATTGGCAGCCCCAGGCGTAAGCCTCACATTCGCACCTGTGATTATGTAAATTTCCAAGCCTAAAACTATGCGTGTGTGAGTGTCAAACGCACACACACGCACAGGCCAGCAAATACAGAGATTTGTCAGAATGTTGTTTGTGGTTCCGGTGCCGCTCATAAATTCAAGATTAGAAATAAATTTCGAATTATTTGCACAATCCGAGCAGTGTTGGTGCTGCTGCTGCTGCTACTGTTGTCATTTAAGTGCACTTGTGCCATGTCTTTCTCACCTAAAGGCTTAATTGTGCATTTAACCAAAAACACAAACTCATGCACACATCCAAACATTGTATTGGCTGGGCGTATACGTGTGTGTGCATGCGAGCATGCTTAGAAATTGATTAATTCGAATAATTAAGAAGTTCCAGTTCGTTTTGGCCCAATCGCCCGTTTACTGGTGAGAGCCCATCGCACTTTATCCAACGCAATTGCTGCACGTACATATTGCATATTCATAAGTCAATTAAAATCCCCCCTGAGGGTGTCAAGCAGCAGAAGCAGAAGCAGCAAGTGCATCATGCTGTTCGCCGCATTACTCTGCGTTGTCTCGCAAAAACCACACGAATTATTATCTATAATCCTAACTGAAAACCGCAGCTTATGAAACCACAAAGGATGTCGTGTTAAGCGCTGTCGGAATAGCATGGTGGGGCATAATCATCAGGGAAATGGGCGTTGTTGCTGTTCAAGTGAGTGTGCTCGTGTGTCTGTGTGTGTGTTTTTGACTGAGTGCGTTTAAATGCCAGTGCAATGTGATACCCTCTTTATCCAATCGAAATGTAATTTTCTCTCATACTATCCCCTCTGAAATGTAAATAGTGTTCACATGTTAAAGATTGATGCTGAGATTCTGAAGGTTTCATGTTTTGCGGTGAAAACTTCTTTAATATTCAATTTGGAAATGGCAAATGCATAATGGAGATTCTACTAAGTGTAAATACATTTGCAAATCAATTTAAATGCTTTCAGTTCTTTAAGAAACTACAGGACTGGGGGAGAGAGTAAAATACTTATTAGAGTGAAGGTTTCAATTGTTTAAGGTAACCCAAATAGTGTCAATAGAATAATGAGTTAAAACCTGTAAAAATGGATATAATCTAAAAATATTTGTTACTAATACATAACCAGTGACTTCGCACATATATATACTGGCACATCCATTTAATGAACTGCCATGCCCACTTTCAAAATATAAAAACTCTGATCCAGAATCTCTAGCCACGCTCTTAAAGAGGTGAGGATACTTAAATTGACACAACCATATTTTGAGCTGCCCCCTTCTGTAAAAATCCAAAATCTATCTCTGGAATCTGTAGCTAAGGACTTACCAAATATATATGTGTAATTGCAGCTTCCTAGGTCCACTGGTGCTTTCAGGAGACTATACTATCCACAGTACCTATTTTAACTCTCCCATTTTTCAAATTTCCACGCCCCCTTTTTGAAAATTCCAAATATTTCTCAAGAATCTCTAGCCATGGTCTTACAGAATATATGCGTGCAATTGCAGCTTCCTAGGTCCACTGATGGCTACATCTGCCACGGCTATTATTCTGAACTGCCACGCCCCCTTCTTGAATATAAAAATTTGGCTCGAGAGTCTCAAGACATTAGTGCATAGGACATATATGTGAAATTCCCGCTTTCTTGGTCTGAAGGCTTTTGGAAGGTGAGGATAGACATCCGGACATCCGGACAGACAAACAATGTGATTTTATATATTGTGATACTACTTTTACATATAGAGATTATCTTAATTTTCGTTCGAGATAATACAGATAATTATCTCGAACGAAAATACGCGATTGACCATACAAAAAATAATCTTAAAAATGCGCGATTATAAAATAATCTTAAAAAATGCGCGATTATAAAATTATTAAAAATTTTTTGCGCTTTTTTCTGTGCAAATTTGTTTGTATTTGAATTTATTCTATTAGTTTCAGTAGCATTGAACAAAACACCCGACAAATAAACAAAATAAGTAAATAAAATTAATCTCGTTTGTCTGTTAATCTCATTGTATAAATGCGTAGATAGATTACGATAATCTCGTTGAGATAATCTCTATATGTAAATGTAGTATTAGGGCTCTTTAATAATATTTAGATTTGTAGAGACTGAACATGAAATCTGTTGCTAGGACAATTGACACACTAACAGGTGAAATGTACAGACTTCTTGTATTTGAAAATGTAATAGAAAAAAATGTAGTTGGGTTAATTGTAATTGTAATTGAAATTTTTTGTAATTGAATTTGCTTATGTCTGATTAGTTGAAACTATTTTAACTTTGGCACAAATGACTACATTTACCGTATGCCATAAAAAATTCAATTAAAGCACATTAGTGTTCTTTGGAATTAAAAGCTGTCAAACACATTTCCACTCATACAATAATTGAATTAATTAAGTATTAATTTACTCAGTTTATTTGAACTACTTTCAAGAACAAAAGTGTATTTTAAAACCTTTAAATTGTTTTTGTTTTCATTTCTAAAATTTCTAAATTCAAGGCATCAACGAAGTACATGTTTTAGTTCAAGGGCAGCGTTCTCCCCTTTAGGCGCTGACATTCAACCAAGCCGATTCTCGGCCATGTCGCAACTTTTCCCTTATCTAATATTGAGAAAAAGAAATCTCAAATTCTATTTCTTTCAATTGAAATTCAGCAAATAAATAAATTAAATGCTATCTTTTGATCCCGATAACAACGCACTTAACACGCTGCACAACCACTTCCATGGCTTGGTAATTGAAATTAAGAAAGTTTCTCCTACATTTCGGGCGCCCAGGGATAACTTAAACAGATCTAACAAACTACACGAGGCAGCAGCGCAACTCCCAGAGCAGACCTATACACACGCTCACACGCCGAGCACACATTCCTAGATTTGACGCTGACTCTTGAATCCGAATTCGGATTCTACGTACTCCGTAATTATCAGGAGTAACTTTCGGGCACGTCCTCTGCAACTGACTCACAAACTTAATGAATCCTTTTGCCAATGTCTTGAGTAACCTCCCTCCCCATATGCTCCTCCTCGCTGAGGCGAAAAATTAGAGGAAGCAATAGAATAGAGAAAAAAAAATTAAAGACCAGAAAAAAGAAAAGCAAGCAAAACAACATGAAGGAGAATAAATCGAATCGTGCTTTCTGAACTTTCAGTTTCTGCGTCATGTCCTCGTTGGTTGGTTGGTTTTTTTTCTGTGCAGGGATAAGCCGCCATGTCCATGTCCATGTCAGCGTTGGAGTATGTGGCTCCTTTGTATAGAGCACACACTTCTCCCGCTTCTGCCTCAGCTTTGGAAAAGTGACACGTGGCCGAATAGCTAAGCTTTTGCTGCGGAATTCTACGAACGTGCTGAAGAACTTTTCCACACAAAGTTTGAGTTTTTCCATTTCTTTTCGTTTCGTTTCATTTCGTTTTGTATTTTTTGTTTTTGTTCATTATTTCAACGTTTTGGATTAGTAGCAATTGCCGATAAGTCACGTGGGAAAAAGTGTCGACAACTTAGCAAATGTCATGTGCGAGCGAGATGCTAAAGTTGTGGACGGACTCTGGACGTTCTGGGGGCTTGTACTTTCAACTATGTATGTTGATGGGGGCAACATACTGAAGAAGTTTGTAATTCTATTGCGAAGCAATTTGTGCCTAGCGACGAGAATGCATTAATCAAGAGTTGGTTAATTAGACCTGCAAGAAATGGCATTAGTAGGAATAGAATGAGCCGCTGCTCAATAATTCATTAGCACAAAAAAGGTTCTTTAATGAATATATTTGTTCAGCCAATAGCCTCGCACTGACCAGTCACAATTAAGCTGTATCGAAAGTGTATTCCAAATGTACGACGAACCTTTCATACATTAATCTTATTTCTGACCACGAAATTGAACTTGCGCCATTCGGTCTTCGGTTTGCTCTAGATTCCAGCAAGCAAACAACTCAATTTCGGTTTTGTACAAAAGATCTCCGGCCAAACTCATTCACTCACTCACTTTCACCGTAAGATTTGTCTACAATTAATTTCGGAATTGCCTTTAAACATTGAAATTTTTCAGACGCAGCCTCAATAACTAATGACGTTTTCACCATACCGCAACACCACTGCCGCCATCCTCATCAGCGCGACTAGCAGCAAGCAGCAACAGCAGCAGTTCGTGGCTCCATGCCAACATTATTAATGCCTTCAATTAAGATTTTAACTCATTTTCGACCCTTTCACAGAGCACCTTCTTCCATTACCATTCCATCTCAAAGCATTCATTCCTTTTCATTTATTAATTTGATACTTGGCCAAAGAAAAAACCAAGTCGTAGCCAAAGTAAAGCCGAAAAAAAAACACAAATTATTAGAGAGAAAAGAGGGTCTAATTAAAGTTGGCTTTAGTTACACTTAATCTTGACCTCAGCAAGGCACGCAGGTGCACCGCCTCTGTCACTTCGCTCATGTACTTCTGCTTCTCAGTCCTCCATAAAGTTGCTATTAATTTTCCGTCTTGCCCGTGTTCGGCACGATGAAAGGTGTTTTAGCCTTTTCTGTTTTTTTCTCCCTTTTTTTTTTTTTTGGTTGTCTTCTTATCAGGGCATTTGTCATTCATCGTTGAACTTGAATTAGTGTGTCGGTTTTTATTTATTTTTTTTTTGTTATACTTTCTTCTAGTTGGCCTTCTGCTTAGAGTTGATGTTAATGCGTGTTGTCATCTGAATTTGTTGGCCCTAACGTTTTATTATATTATTTTCTTTTGGCTAATGGAAATATTAGGTAGGATTAATAGTTGCGTCGGTATCTGTAGCAAGTTTATGCTAAATTGAAAGCAAGGTGGTTCGGTTCGGGTTGCGAGTGCGAGTGCAGTGTGTATTACATACTATCTGTTTGTCAGTCTGTCTGTCGGTCGGTTGGCTACTTTATAATGATGTAATAAAAATTTGTCTACTACGGTTATCTTAATTAATGCAAACAAAGATTAGAAGAAAATACCGTCATGAGGTTGAGGTCTACAGAAGGTTGGAGGGCCTCAATGAGGTTCGTCACAGTTTAAGAGTTTTGAAAGGTGGTCGACTATTGAAAGAGATAATTCAGTTAGCTCATGGAGAACGATTTTTTGAGTTGCATTAGATATAGTTTGAGCGGAACTAACCACGTGTTGGGGGGGCTCCTACATTCTATACCGAATCATAATATGAATCATATATTATAAGCGAAAAGGTATGAAAATTGTGTTCATACACTCAGAAAATATAATATTAAATACGCAAAGTAAATTTTGTCCTTGATAAAAATTTAAGAAATGTTTTCTTGCCCCAGGAGTCGAACCCGGCACCTTTTGATCGTGAAGCTTTACACCACGGCCGCCGCTGATATGATAAAATGTGATAATTAGACGACACTGGAATTCAGCTGTCTATGCAGACTGTGTTACTGAGTGATCTCGTTATCATGCCTAAGGTCACAGGTTCGAATCCCACCGAAATTCAATCGTAAGTACTTTTAACAGCCTCACGTTAAATGGAAAAAATCGCAAAAATAACGGACTGATGCTGGTTTCTGTAGTTTTTAAATGTCTATTATTTCATAAAGTTTATTTAACCAAAAGCAATATAAAGGAATACGTTCGCGTAAAAAAAATATTGCCCAATTTAAAATCTAACATCTTTAATCCAAATAAGAAATTTTTTTTTCAGTGTAATTACTATTGAAGTTTTCATAACTATTGAAATAAAAAAAATTTAGTTTTTCCTATTAATTCAATTAGTTTCTAAAATTATTTCAATAGTAAGAGAATCTAACCTGTGTACCAAAATTAATTGGATTTAATGGTATTTTTTTCTGAGTGTATGTGACTTGTACAGTACAATAGGTTTAAGAATTTAATTAAACCATGTTTGAAATATTTGATATCATGCCTTTGATCATCCATTATATGGAGCCCTACACGCAAAATTAACGTAAGCGACTTTTTTTCAAAATCGTTTTTTTCATTGAAATACAAAAAAAAGCCATACACATGTACGTGCTAAATTTTAAAGCTGAAATGTTAAGGTTACCAAATATGTAGAGGGGTTAAATTGTATAGGAAGCGACCGCTAACTCAAAGAATACCTGGAAATAAAGTATATAGACAAACTCTTTCTCCTGTAAAAATTATCCTGTACTTTTTGTCGCTTACGTTAATTTCGCGGAATGAGTTCGTTGTTAAAACACCTTGAATTAGAAATAGATCTAAAATGTTTCTTTTACATTCGAACCTATTGTCTACTTGTACTCCCATTATACGAGTCTATATTTGTTATAACAACTCACTTGATAACGTCTTCCTATGGAAAGCAATAAAAACTTAATCGACCGAGCCGAGCCAATGTCACTGTAGGGGTTTCTCAGAAAACAGACAACCTTTTTCGATTAATTGAATGTGATGGCCTCTCATAATGGTTAAGACTTCTAAACAAACTAAAGTGAAAGGTACGCCGCCAGTAAAGAGTTACAGCGGGGAGTTCTCTAATAGAGGCCTCCCCCCCATTGAAAATGCATTTGTATCAATTAGGTAAAATTTTCCAAAAATTGCTTACCAAAAAATCTAAACTAAATTTAATTGTGAATAATTTCGGCAATTACATTCAAATTTTCCATTCAGAACGTGAAAGCATTAAGAAGTCATTTATCATTTTAAAATGTTCAAGAGAAGAAAATTTGTATGTTCCATTGCCATGCCACAGCCACGACAGCAGCAGGCAATTTAAAAGCCAATTTTCCAATTTAATAATTTTTTCACTGGAGGTGACAGAATCTGTGCGTGCACCAGTGCCTTCAGGACACTCATTCCCAAGACTCACCGCCGACAGCAACAACAACAACAAGAGCAAGAGCAAGAGCAGCCCGTACAAAGTGGAATTCCTGCGTGCAATCGCGCGTATGTTTTGAAATCAGACGCACTGCGGCGCAAGTGACAGATTGCAAACTGTCACTTGAGTTTGATGGCACTTTAAGGTACCCTTTGGCTTGACACCCTACCTCCAGGTCTAAGCGTGAAAAAAAGTCATTCAACTGCTTTCTACGACGTTCCGCCAAACATATAACTGCTTTGTGTGTGCGTGTGTGTGTGTCGTCTGAGTGTGGGCCAGGGTAACTGGAGCACTTGTCATTTTGACTGATGCGATATCGTTTCAATGAACAGCAGGAAGCTTTTGTCTTTTGTCGCACATTTAAGCTGTGTTGCTGGTGTTGCTGGAGTTGTTGTTGTTGTTGTTGTTGTTGTTGCAAAGCTCTTCTAAGGCACCTCTAAAAGAAATGACTTTCATTTGACAGCATGCGGGGTTGGCGGCGGCAGCAACGGCTGTTAAAGCGCTTACTCTGTGACAGTTTCGGGTCGGGTGCGTCAGCGGGTGCCCTGGCATGCGTTTATTTGTATTTCGTTTTTTGTTTTTTTTTTTATCGCAAGTGATTCGCGACAGAGTTGACATTCTTCCCTTCGACAATTTCTTCGCAGCAATTGCTCTATACATGCGCGGCAAGTGCCTTGCCTTTAGGTGTCATTATTTACACTGAGACTTCCCTGCGTCCCGTTAGCAGGAAGCTGTTGTATGTATTGTAGCGTATGGTTGGGGTGGGCGTGTAGGGCGCGTAAAAATTGCAATTTAAAATTGTTTCGCATTTTGTTGGAAATTTAGCACGCAATTTGAGCTTGATCGAAATTATTGTGATTTTTCACCGATTTACCATGGAGTGAAGTGGCTCCGACATTTTGCAGTGTCTTGACGGAATGTGGGGTGAGTGTTACAGTGTTACAGTGGCAAAGCATTTGGTTAAAATTTCTTGTTAAATAGGAATGAAACACTAATGTTTTGGAAGGACACTGAGTAGGGTATTTTTTACGTTTAAAAAAAAAAATCTTCTTGGCTCTCAAACCACCTCATTGAATTTTTGAATATTAAATTGAAATGCTCAGAGGAAAAGAGCGATGAAATGTACTGACGCTTTCATCGCTTTTTTATTCTGAACGTGTCAAATCAAAAAAATTTTTTGCCTAAATATTGTGCTTTTTATACCACTGTAGGTACTCCAATATTGCCGAAAATAAACGAAATCTGCAGTTATAAATTATTGCCAGTTAATATTAAGTCTGTGAATCGTTTTAGCAGGTATTTCCTGTTACTTCAAATTCGAGAGACTTTTCATCAGCCGGCTGCCTGTACGCCACTCTACTCGCTGGTGTCGCTGTCAGTCATCAGTGTTCGTGTTGAAATTTGTGATAAGAAAAGTGATTTTTATTGCTCATCCCGGGGTGTTATTGTTTCGTGAAGGATATTTTAAATTAGCCTAAATTACTCAATGTCTGTCGTAGCTTATTTACGAAAATTTACTTGGGTTTGAGAAATTAAAACGATTTTTACACCCGTATACCGTACACCGTACACCGGGTAGAGGTAATGAAAATTTTAATATTGTATTTTCGGCACGGCTTTCGGAGGAGCGTTTTTAAATTTGAATATGCAAACGAGAAGAGACCATTCTCGCTGCGCCTTGTTGGGACATTTTGATAGTGGCCATTAGGGTATTATTACCGCTGCAAATTACAAAAGCCAACATTGCATTTAATTAATAGTGGCAGCCATTAACACGGCAAATGCCGCAGAAGCCGAGGTAGTATCAGCGCCCAACAGGCAGCCGGACATGCTTTGGTTGTTTTGGACGCTTCTTGTGCATTTTGCACTGTTTTCGCCGTTTGTTTGCTGGCATGTTGTGTGCAAAATGTGCACTATGCACACACACTCACACACACACACAGACACACTTACGCCAAACAGAAACACATCCCTAAACACACTTGAACACATATGCAATGCACACACGACTTGGCCTTTCATCATGGCCAGCGTGCAGACTCTTGCCCGGCAGCAGCATCCAGCAGCTGACCATTGAATGTGTCAAATTTTACTCTCGTCACGGTGGCGGTGTTGGCCTTCCTAACCCAGTGCCCAGTTGCCAGTAATATTTTTCGGAACTTAGCTGATATGCTGGTGCGATGGCTGGCTGGTCGGTTGCTTGAATGGCTGACTGAATAGCTGACTGACTGCCTGCCTGGCTGACTGAATGACTGACTGACTGGCAACCACAGAAGTGGGTCAACAGGACTTTGAAGGACTTTTCTGAAATTCACATACAATGCTGGCATGTTGGGATTTGTAGCAACGTTGAACATAACATAAATTACATTTGCATGTCACTTGTGTGAGAGCTAGAAGCTGCGCTCTAGTCTGCAGTCGCAACTGGTGATGCCTTTGGCTTTTGTGTTTTGTGATTTAGATGACGTTAAGTTTTGACATTAAGTTGCCCGACCTCATTTCTGCCAAAGAACAATTTGCATTTAATTTCGAAATTAGAAAAAATTACTTCCCATTCATGTTGCAATTGAGAAATTGGTGTCCAGCCTAATCGATAAATGAATTTAAAAATCTCCAGAATCTCATCATATGAAACCGAAATCGCTGCTCCACCAAGTCAATGCTCTGAAATTACCTTCCCAACAAGCCTAATTAAAACGTCAGCTAACCAGAAGGAAATTAATTTTGCATTTTCCTTACACATTTGTCTTGTGCCTCATGCAATGCAAAATAAATAGTCCAAAAAGAAAACAAAAAAACATTTAATCTTGTGTTGAGCGCCCTTAAGAGCACTTATGTGGCAAGCAGAATCTACACAAAAAAAAAAAAAAACAAACACAAAAAATTACTAAAACAAAACGCCATTTTTATTTCGCACTTACACATGCTCAAACCCTCATCCGATTGCTACTGCTACAACTCTACTGCTCGCATGAACCGCTGCGCAACATTTTGGCATGAATAACTCAAATACGCTGCAGCAATTCGCTGGTGTTTTTTTCCTATGCTCCTGCAGTTTGCTGAATTTATGATACCGAAAATTACTTTCAACGCTGTTTTCCACATTTTTTTTTTGCACGATTTCTTAACATTTCTCCAGTTTGTTGCGGTATTAGGGGGGGAGGGGGGTAGGGGCAGTGGTTTGAGTGTGGTGAGTACTGTGTGTGATTCATAGTCGTAGTTTAATGAATAAATGCTTTGCGGTATGTGTAACTCATGTGTGCGACGTGATCCAATCTACAAAATCTGCAACTGGGGACCAATGCTGTGAGTGACCCACCAAATCCTACTACTCTGCCTCATCACATTGCATCACATATGTGTGTACCTACAGCGTACATTTGAAGTTGAGCTTGTGAAAGCTTTTCTGCTTTATTTTCTTTGTCCGTTTGTTTGTTTGTTTGTAATTTTTGACTGTTTTATAATATTATTGCCGGATCTTGTGGCACGCAATTGTTGCTGCTGCCACTCTTGTTGTAGTTGGCGTTGTTGTTGCTGTTGGCTACATTTCACAAATGCATTCTCATGCCGCATAAGAAATCCCAACTATATTGCCACCACCCTCCCCCTCCACTACTTGGCACACTGCAATATTTTTCGGGGGATTTTGGAATCTTTTTTCGCATTGCAAACTTATGTTTGCAATTGTAAAATGTTGAAATTAAAGTGAAATTTTGAGCGGTGAACATATAGGAGGCAGGCACAGTGGACGAGAATTAATAATGGTTGAGAGAAAGTAATTTTAAAAAATGTTTTAAATTATTTAATACTGTACCTTTTGAATGGTATCACTTTTCACTGGTTGTCCTGGCAAACCTGGTTTGAATCTTTACTTTTGAGTGTGAAGCCAATACAACTCAAAGTTCCTATAGGAAACATAGGACCAACACAAATATTTTAAAATTATTTCCATCATAAGACAGTCACTAAACTTCACTCTAGCTTTTCCCGGTAGATCTAATCTCAACATGGAACTGTCTTCTCCAAGTGTGGGCTGATCTGCCCCTTCTCCCCTGTCCTTGACGGTTCCAGGCAATGGCCATCCTAACGATGTCCTAAGTGTATGACCAATCCACACCCATTCTGATTATTTCAGTTCCTAAAGATATTTACTCTGTGACTTACCAGGGGTCTTCGTGCCAGTAAACGTGTAGGATCCTACGTAGGCCAAGCAGTATTGAAGAGGGTTGGGAGGGGCTGTGTGGGGGTGATATTTTTTCGGTAAATTTACAAATGCTTGCAGTTATTGTTTATCTCGTGTTGGTGCATTCCATGTTTTACTTCCGTTTAAAAGTATGGATTTTACATTGAAGTTAACCAATTAAATTTTCGTCCAACGAGATGTCGCAGTAATCTTCCAAATAGAATTCAACATACCGCATGCCTGTTTTGTTTTCTCTAGGCGACTTCTGACGCCATAACTTGAGCAGTCTTCTAAATTTGGAAGAAGCTGGAGTTGATTCTCATCGCTTTTTCTTTACTTTAGTAGACATTGGCCTACCGCCGGTAGCTTCAGCTGCATGTCGATGAAGTTATGTGTAATCTAGGTCCTCTAAGCGACCCTGAAGGCCCCTCTAAGTGACCCACACTTCCTTGCCTTACAGCTTTCTTTATTTCGATCCTGCTGCCAAGTAGTTATTCGTGCATCACTCTGCAGCGGGCGTTTGATTAGATCTATAATCCTCTCTGGAGTGCCTTTGCAGCGCAGAATGCTTTTTTGAAATCTATAAATTTTACAAGCGCCATTCAACGCATTGTTCCACCATAATGGAGGCAGTGTACATGGTCAACACAAGATCTATTAGAGCGGAATCCAAAATATTAAACTACCAAAATTAAAAAATTTTGTAACTAAATTCCACTATCTTCTGAACCATTGTGCAAAATGCGAAAAGTGTTCTCCCATGTATGCTGCACCAAAGCGCCGAAGATGAATGCAATTCAAAGTTGGCACGTTTCGCAGCTTTGTGAGAAATTATGTTGTTTTTACATGAGACTGACCGCAGAGAGCATATTTCTTGTGGGGTTTGCTGGTGTTTGTCTGACTTTGTGTGAGTGTACTTTAAGCATGTGAATGTGAGAAATGTGTGGCCGTTGCGGTGGCAGGATAAAAGGAATTTTTAATTTTAAAGTTTTATTTTTTACTGATTTGAAATTCAACTCAGAATTCTATATAAATTATATCAAATTACCATTAGATGCTGGAGAAAAAAAATGTAATACCATTTCAGTGAAGAGATAAGAAAGTATTTTTTTGAAAATGATTTCCTTTCAATTGAAAATTCAATTTTAATCCGCTTCTCACCTGTCAGATGAATCGCTCTCTCTCAGATTAAGTGACAAGCATTTCAATGCAGACAGTAGTAGTAGGTACACAGCTCCGTTTCGCATATCTTGGGGCAAGTCATTTAAAATTTCCACTTAATTTCAATGGCATCGAATTAAAAAATCAATTTCCCATTTTCCTATCGAAGGGCTGACAGATGTCAGAGAAATGTCCCTGCTCTGAGTCTTACAGCACGACCTTTGTTGAACTCTTTTCCTTATTGCTTCTTCCGCATGTTGGCATTGTAATCAGAAGTCGTTGTAGTCGTCTTCATTTCACTATTGTCCCCGTCGACAGCTTCGTTATTTCTTACTTTTTTTCTCTGTGTGTGTGTGTGTGTACGAGTACTATCTTACATTAATGGAAGTGTCAAACATACGCTCAATGGATGAAAGGATATTCCTGTTCCAGTGTGTAATCAAAATTTTTCCAATTTTTGAATTCTCCATTGGATTTTGCTGTTCCAGTTGTTGTTTTTGTTGTCGTCTTTCCTGTACGTATGCAAAAAGAAAAAACACTTTTCTCACTTCATCTTCTTGTCGACTATTAATTTGACATTCTTCTGGTCAGATGACAGCTTCGGTTGGTAGCATCACCACTGGTTACGATACCTCTGTGTGTATGTGGCTGTTTGAGTGGGCGTATGCGGTTGTGTGTGGTTGTGTGCCTGTCAGCTCCCTAGGGTGGCCTATCATGTTAATCAATGTAATGCGAATTACGACTACCTCAGCCAAAAAACAAATGCAAAGTGGGCGAGGATAACAACCTCAAACGACCTCGTTACAAGTTTTCTGTGCGCTTCCACACAACACATGGAGAAACTTTTGTCATGTGTCGAGTGACAATTCACTTGTCACATGTTGCTGCAGTTGTTGTTGTTGTTGTTGTTGGTTGTTGTTTCTGTTTCTGTTTTCGTACTTGTATTGTATTTCCTTTTCATTAGCACTTTACACAAACACGAAACTAAACTTTCTTGTTAACTATTGCCGCCTATTCCTTTGGAAGACGTAGAGTTGCCAAGTCAGTTTTTGAAATGAAGAAATTTATATTCATTTTTTTATTATATTAAAATGGAAAGTTTTTAGGAAGGACAAAATTAACTGTGATTACTCTATCGGTCACACCTGGCATCAAATTAAATCTAATAGAAAAAACCCTTAGTCTCAGTACTTTTCTAGCAGCTGGTAACTCCCCTATTTCATCTAATCAATAATTCATTCAATTTGTTACTTCAGCGCAGTACAGTTTTCGCCTACCCACCCAAGGAAAACACATGTCACAAAAGTATTAATTCTAAAACGACTTCAGTTGCGCAAATGTTTCACACAAAAACCCATGTCTGTACGAATTTTGGGCAAATGATTGAAGGGAAAGTAGGGGGCATATGAATGTCCCCGGAGCAATGTGTTTAGCAAATCCAAGTAAGTGCCTACAAAACATTCACACAGCAGCAGTAAAACAAACTAGACCGAAAAACTCCACCGAAATACAACTCGTTCAACTGTACAACTGCTCACTGGGGTCCTTTTAACGCTGAAGCCACTTAACAGTGTCGTGTGTATGTGTGTATCAGTGTGTGTGGATAGGTTCAGAGGAGTCACATGACAGGTTGAGCTTGCTGTAGGGGGGGGGGGGGATGGGAGTACCACCTCCAACGAAAATAGTTTCCACAGTTTAAGGTGCGATCTTAGTCATCAACAAGAGTATAAATTTCAAAGGGAAATTTACATGTTGCTCATTTGCATTACGGGGACAAAGTGTAACGGGTGTTGTTGCTGCTGTTGCTGTTGTTGCAGTTGACATGAGTTGTTGTTGTTGCTGTTGGCACTGCTGTGAACTCACAGGTTAACATAGCATACACATTTTCCGAATGTATTTACTGACACACAGTACATAGTTGGAGCAACGGCAGTAGGCAAGAACAGTAACAACAGCAACAACAGCAACACCGTGAATGTGTCGTCTGCAGCATGCATAATTTGTATTTTGCAATTTTTTGGTTAAGTTTTACAGCTCAGTTTAGTGTCGAGTGTACAAGGCTCAAAGTAACAAAATGAGAACATGACAACAATTTGTTTATTCCTCCTCGGCATTTTGGGTATTTTGGGAAAAGTTGACACACACACACACACACACATTCACACAGAGAAAACTTTTCCAACAAAGAGTATCGTATTGCGCAATGTGCAGTTTGTCACAAACGGTTCGGTGCGACACTCCTTGAATGTGTTGTGTCTTTTTGAAACATTATGTCATTGAGTTAATTTGATATGCCAATGATGATGCCGTTGAGGACAAAAGCACAAAAGCACAAAAGGACCCCATCAAAACCAGAAACACGAACATTATAAGATTTTGTCTTGGAATCAATTTTGCCTTTAAATTAACTAGTTGAGAGTTAGGACTTGCCATGGTAATGATGATACACATTTTGGACCGTTGCTTTTAAGAGATAGTTTAGGTTTTTAATTTGAACTTTGGCAACTCTTTTGGTCTTGGGTCAAGTCGAGGTGGCTATTATGTGCGGCCATGGCAAACCTTTGGCCAAAACTTTCGAGAAAAGCTATGCTGTAATTACATAGCCCCGGTCACAAATTTTGATAGGAATTTTTCAATTAAGTACCCATTAAGAGAATATTTTTACATATACACGGACGGCTCGAAGGAGGACAGCGGTGTCAGTGCGAGTTTTTATATTTCCGACATAAATTCATTCTTCAGGCTACCTATAGTGTGTAGCATCTTTCAAGCAGAAGTCACTGGTATACAGAATGCTACCAAATGGGCTTTGGCAGCAGCCTCGTGGCAAAAGCAGCTATCAAAGTCCTTGAAAGCCCCAATAGAATTAGCTTCGAAAAACAATGTACATCTCTGGTGGGTCCCAGGGCACTCCGATATAGAAAGCAATGAAAGTGCAGACGAGCGTCTTGGTAGAAACAGGGCCTTTACTTATTGATTCTCCAGTAAAATGTTTCTACAATAAACCGGATAATAAGACGTATGTGACTCATATCCAATGTACCTGACGAGGTAGAAACTCTAGAACACCTATACCGCCACTGTCTAGCATTAACCAGAAGCCGATGGAAGATTCTTGGTAGAGCAACGTTCAACACACCAGCAGAGGTCGCAACCACTGAACTTAAAAGTATAAAAACCTTCGCTTTAAAGTCCGGAGGATATGAGAGCCTTGTGGTATTACTATGGACCTATTGTGTTCTATGCGAGGCTTATAGCCGCCACCCTAACCTAACCTAACCTATGATGTAATAATTTAAATACTTGTTCAATAATTTTTGGAGTAGATACTGTTTGATATAGAAACCCTTTTGTCGTATTATATATTACCCATCACTGTAGTTTCCAGTATCTACATCAATGTATCTACAATTATGATAAAATAAATTTCAATTAAAACTAAAATAAAATGATTTTCTTTCGCTATTAACCGAAGAGACCTCACTGGTCTCCCCAATGGTCATTTATAATTCACAGTGGGTCATCATTTCCATTTAAACAAAATTATGCGCTATCTAAATTATTTTAAATTACCCTCATTCATTACCAGAGCTCTTCTTCGTATTTTTCGTATATTTCTCAAAAATTTATGATTTTTCCAAAAGTTATTATAAATTTGTTCCTACCAAATTGTGGTAGGTGGCATACATTAAATTAATCGCTTTCGTTAAGCTTTCAAAATGATAGTTAAGCTGGGCTTAATTCTGTAGTCTTGCCCCCGGGTGATTGTCTTCCAACAAGTGGTTCTTTTTATTCTTCTTTTTTTTTCCTCATCCACTTCCACTTGGAACTTGTAGCGAACTTGTGTCTTGTCTTGTAAACGCTGCCAGTTGCTAGTCTCTTTTTTTTCAATCTTTTTGAGGAATTGACTCCATTCGGTTTATGAGTGCGAACAGCATGAAGTCGCCTTGGTAAGAGCTTGTGAACAAAATTAGTGATTAATTAAAAATTCGAAAATAGTTGAAGTCTTGGCTGGGCTCTATGTGTGTGTGTGTGTGTGTGTGTTTAAAAAGGAATTGGTTTAAGAGGGGAAGATTGATTGGCTACAATTAATTTGCATGAACTTAATGGAAAATCTTAATTATGAAAGCGCTTAACTTGAACGATGATCAATAATAGAGGGCAATATTCGAACATATTACTAGACGAGAATAGTTTCATGCAGTAACGAGAAACGGGGAAATACCATTCATTGTTACCATTTAATGAAATTTCCATCGATTAACGATTTAATCACTCAGAAAGGCATTCATCGCTCGTCATATTTTCGCCTCAATTGTGTCGATTGTGTGTCCAATTAAAAATATTTAAACTCAATAAAACAGCAACATTCAATAATAAACTGTAATTATGAAGGATTTTCGCAGCAGCAGCAGTGACAAGACTCTCAAATGAATCAACACAAACTTCATTCAAAAATCAACATGGAAAAACGTTGAATAACACAACAGCCAATAAAAGCGACATTAATTGAGTTGAGACCTAGTAAAATCGAGTAAATCAATTATTGGCAAAAAATAATAAAATTTTAGTGTGGAAAATGAGCAGCAAGGGATATGAACTGTGCCTTCCTGCACACAAAATTTATATCCTTTTTCCAATAATTTGACAATAATTTTTAGAGGGAACAAATTGGACATGGAATTGGAACAAAATAGAATTGGACTGGAATAAAATGGATTTGGAACACATATGGAAACGGATTGGAAATAAAAAATTTAACTAAATAGAAGATGTCCAGAACAAAGTGGAACTGAAAAACAGCTGGAAAGAGAACGGAATGAGAATGGAACTAAATGAAAATTGACTGACTCCAATTAGAAAAGGAACAGTAAAAACAAAAGGAAGTCCGAAATTTGTCGAAAAAGTAAACGAAAATGAATGAAACAAAAATCAAGGTTCAGATATACCTACATACTTGTAGGTGCAGGTTATTTTACCGTTGGACTGACCCACGCACAGTGGATCGGCTCTAAGGAGGCCCCTCTCATCGATTTATTAAAGTTGTCGTAGGAAGGTCATACATAGCTCATTGGAAAGGTAAAATATCACTCTTTCACAATTTGATGGAATATTCACTTTAAGTCCACTAAAAACAAGACAAGAAGACAGCTTTTAAAATTTTTATTTTCTATATCATCATATCAACATTATTTAATGGTATTTTCCTTGTTTTCTTTTGGGTAGAACAATACCATGTTGAAAGGCTAAGTATTTGACCTTTCCAAAGATGTAAAATATTTGATGACCTCACTTCATGGGAATTAATGAAAAATAAAACATTGGGATATCTATTTTTAGTATAAACAGAAATTTCGATTAATTTGTTCATGGGTGCCGCCGTTGAGTTGTTTACAATGTTTTGTATGGCGTACATCAAAGTTAAAGGAAAAGCCAAAAAATTCGGCTTTTACCTGCTTTTCTGCATGCCAGGAGTGAAAATGTATGGACAAATTTTATAAAAATCTTTCTATAAATTTGATAATTAGAGTTATTGCGCAAGAGTAATTTTTGGCCCACCGTGCCGTGTACTGTCCGAAGTTAAGTAAGTATGGATCAACATTTTATGGAAATGTTTAGAAGCAAATTATGGACATGACACGAGGTTACAAGCCACCTATAAATTGGTTAAAATCGAGTCTTGAGACAACATTTTTTTGTACTGGGTTCGAGGTTCCAAAATCACACATAGCACCCTATTGGTAAAAACGGGGACCTAAGACAAATTTTTGTATGTTCTCACATCTTTTAAATGGGGTATATTGTGTGAGAGTATTTTAGCTTCCACATTGCCGCAGATAGTTTACGCTCTAGTTTTTCTTTCAAAATGGACTTGGACGATTTTCTTGTGACACTTCACAACTTCGTAACAAAAGTTACATGACAGTAAATTTTACGAATTACTCGGCGCATTTGCACTCAATCCAACCACCATCAAGCCAAACAAACGCCGAACCGCGGAGCACATCGCGCGCGGACCTTAAAAAGCTGTTTTCATGGCAGCGCGCATAAAAGTCAAATGTCGGAAAATATACGTAATAATGAAAATATGAGAGGCACTCTTACAATGGACGCGTGAAGTGTGGCGCGGAGTGGGCCGCCAGGGCAGTATACAGCGTCGATTGGAGTGCTGAACACCATCGTTTCGCAAGTTAACAATAACGATTATTATTGCCCCGCCACAATGCCAGATTATGAATGCAAAATGTATTTAAGCATGTGCATAAATTATGACACAAAAAGTATATATTAAACCAAAAAAAAAAAAGCAACAAAAAAGGCGCACAACAACAATAATTAACGACATAATAATGTGCAAATAAACTTCCACCAAATGACAAACGGAACGGAACTGTTCAGTGCCTGGCCTGGCCTGGCCACAAAAGCCGGCGAACGGACTTCACTCCACTCCTCACTACCATGGAAATGGGCGAGTGTGACAATATTTATGAACGTATTTTTATTTGTATTTGGCTTTTATTTGCCTGTTTTGCCTTCGGTTTCATTTTTAGTCTTTTTATTTTTTTGGTTCGTCGCAATATTGAAAAAAAATGCAAATTGTGCAAAAATATCAACTGAGGCGTAAATGAGCATATGCCGTAAATGGAGGGCGCCATCTATTGCGAATATATCATACCATAAGGCAGTATTATTATTTGCCAGTTAATTGAGTCGCTGCTCGGTGTTTGCGCCAAAGTAGAAAGGTCAATAACGTAACTGAACTGTCATAAATAATCTCGGTGATCGAGTTTTTATTTGGTTGCCTCAGTCGGTTATGGTACGAAACTCCTAGACTCCAAGTATATTAAAAAGTTAAGCTGAAACTCGTTTCGAATTAGTGGCCCCGGTGGTGTTAGGAAATTCTCAAACCATGTCAATGACATATATCTTGTGGTTGGTATGTTCGGTTGGCTCGCATTGGCGGCCGCTTTGCTACTAATTATTTCAGCGGGTGTAATTAATCACGATTGATTTGCTGGTGTTGGGGAAGTGCGGGACATTTTTTTGGTTTTTTTTGGAAATTATTTATGACCTGCAGTTTTTGAAAGTGAATACGTGTGAGTTATTGGATTATGGAACGCCCTTCTTCTAATCTTTTCTCTTTCTGTTGTTTTTTTTCTATTATTTTGAGAGTGGCTTATCATTTGTGATATCGTAATGAGGAGGCGTTACGCATCCTTTGACGATGCGACATGTGGTGAACTGAATTAGCGGGTGTTGAACTATTGTTAGTTCGAAAAAGGATAATATTGGATATTATTGTTATTTGGAAAATTTCATTTGTAAATTGAGTTTCAACATGGATTGGGCGTATTTGAAGAACAATGAGTTCTTAATAAATATTGTATGTAAAAAGGTTTTTATTTGATATTTTGGTATTCAATACAGGAACAGATGTGCCAATATATGATAGCAGAGCCGATGAAATGAATTGGTCCCACTGATCTGGTATAACTTGTATATGCAATGAAGAAAATTTACAACTTTCGCTGGAAGATTAGGCCTTGTTACTTGTATGCAGAAGAGCCAAAAACGATACTACATTTTTCAGAGTGTATAGCTCAATAGTTGGAGCAGTAATCTCACAAAAAGACAGCCAGCCAGACAGACAGGTGAACATCGCTAGATCGTTTCAGGAGTACCTGCCCAGTTGTTAAAAAGTTCTGACGTATTCCGTGGCCAGAGCAACAATGTTCGTAGCGTAAAAGTTTCTTCTCATTGTATGATTACTGATTGAGGCTTACTACACCCAGAGAAAAAACCACATAAAATCAAAAATAACCACCTTAAAACAAGTAGAAACGTTAATGAAAGTCTGGTAAAGTGGGAAATTTTAGAAACAACTACGAACAAACTTGTTTTCAATTTAAAACTTAAATTCAAAAATAAACAAACTTATTTCATAGTTGTTTTCCGATTACTTCAAAAATGTTCCAATTTATATTGAGTTTGCCAGACCTTGATTTAAAATCGTTCACCTTTGTTTCAACGTTGACAACAGTTATTTTAAGTATTTTTCACTTCATTTCAACTTTGCAACTTTGTTTCAACGTTGACAATAGTTATTTTAAGTACTTTTCTCTTTATTTCAAAGTTGTTTCTATTAAGTTGAAAAAATGAAGGAGTAAATACGATCGTACTTGATTTTACTATGTTTTTTTTCCCTGAGTGTACAGTTTCTAGAAGAAAATAATAAAATAAGAAGATCCAACTACTGGTCTCCTGATCAAATCTTATATTCATTACAGAGTTCAAAGAACTAGACGAAAACTTAATGACTCCCATAAATATCTAAGACACAAAACTAAAAAAAACACGAAATTTTAATAAAAATCTATAAAGCAAATAAGTTTGACATTTAAAGCTCCAGAAAATTGTTTCGTATCATCCTTCAAAAGTTAATGCTTCAATTGAAGAAAATTTGTGGCATAATTAAAATCAACTCGAGTATAAAATAATGAATTTCCATTTCTAGCCAATTTTCCGGGTTAATAACTCCAAAACAGACACATAAACACAAAACAGCAATGGCCAAGCATATGTTCATCCTTAGTCCAGTTTAAGCCATACACGACCGAGTTTCAACTACCAAACGAGAAGAAAAACACAAAAACAAAAACAAACAAACAAACAAACTAACCAACAAACAACACACGATTCTTGTCTACCACGGCCAAATGATTAATAAAATCAGCGGGTGGGCCGAGAAATTGGATTCGGAATTGCGGCAAATAAATGAAAAAAAAAGAAAAAGAAAAAATAAGGATGCCAGGCGGCCACGAGTAGCGGCCAACAGGTACATGAGAAATCGAACGCGTTAAAATAAATCATTGCCAGAAGCGTTCGAGCGCCAAAGATTCAAATAACATTTAATGAAGAAAACGTTCCAAATTGAATAATACTGAGAAAAAATAAAAATGAAAATAAAAAGCAAAAGCAAAAATAATAATAAATATGGGAAAAAAACAAATAAAAGACCTCAATAAAATCCACATAAAAATTCATCTTTTTGCTACGCAGTGGGCAGAAAAAAGGAGCAGAACACGCGCGTACTCAAACATCAAAGACACTTTGTGGTTTTTGCTTTTTTGTGCTATTTTATTTGATATTTGTTTAAACCTTTTGCTTTTGGTGTTGTTCTTTTCTTTTTTTTTACATTTTTTTTCCATTTTTTTTCCATTTTTTATTATTATTTTTTAACACTAAAAACATTTAATAAATTGCTGCAGCAAACGGTTAACGTTTCGTTTCGTTCCGCCCCGCTTGGGATTTTATTGCCGCCGATTTGGTGGAAGTGTTTGTTGCTGTGCGTTTATTTTTCGATATTTATTTTTAGTGCTTCGCGAGAATATTTAATAATAAATTAATCAGTTTGTGTCAGACGAAATGCGAGTATCCTGCGGCGCTGCAAATGTACTTGTTTGTTTCGGTTTCGGTGTGGCGCGCGTAAGTTGCTTTTCGTTGCAGAATTTTTTAAAACTTTTAAGTAATTGAAAATGTGTGGGAAGAGTTTTAATAACCATTAAACGGGTTGGGGAGGGAGTCCAGCTCTGCGGAGCATGTCTAATAATTTCAAAACAACGATTCATAAAATGACTACATTGATGTTAATGGCTTTAAGAAGCTACACCTTCCACGGCAGCTCTCTTTCGAAATACGAGATAGCATCTATCACTTGGCGTTGTCTGCTTTGGTCCAGAGAAATATTCAAATGTAATCCTTCCTAATTCAATATGAAATTTCACCCAAGCGATTCAAAAACTCATTTCATTCATTGCATTCCCTGTGAAATTACCAAAGACAACGTAGAGGAGAAAGAAAAAAAACCCGAGTAATATACAGAGTGACCAGATAGCAAAAATAGTTGCTCCAATTGTTATTTTTCAGCAGCTGTCAAGGTGACCAATGACATCCAGCAGGCAAAATATTTAGTGAGGTTTGCCATTTCATCATCCATTAAACCACCAACTAGACTGAGCTTGGTGCGTCGACAACGCCTAGCTGCCGTAGCGGTCAGTGTCGAAGAAGACCCAGAAATGTCGATTCAGGGTCGACTTGGGCATCACCAGAGAGTCAACCAGGTTCGATTTGGGCCTACATCCGTATAACATTGTGCTGGACCAAAAATTGAGGCCGAACGGTCATAGACAACGCCGTGAGTCTATGCTAATCGGGTGCTGGAAATGTTAGCCGAAGATTCGCATTTTTTTCCAAAAAAAAATCTCTTCTTGACTGTTTGGTGCGTATTATGGAACGGCGGCACCTAATTCATTTTGAAATGAGGAAGAATTGTTCACAGTATACTGTAAACTCTATATATAGAGCGGTGTTAACTGACTTTATGTGGCCCGAGCTCGACAACATCGATATATCCAAGGTGTGGTTCCAACAAGACGGCGCAACATGCCATACAAGCAACGCAACGCTCGAAGTGGTGATGAAGAAATTTGACGACTTGACACCCTTGGATTATTTTCTCTGGGGCTATGTCAAAACCTTAGTCTACGCCTACAAGCCAACTACTTTGTTTGAGCTAGAGGCCAATATTCGAGATGCTATTGCCGGCATAACGAAGCAAATATTGGACAGAGCATCAAAAGTTGGCCCGACCGACCTCTTAAAGCCGAGGCAGCCATTTATATGTACTATTCCATTCTATTCCATACCGAATGGCATGAGTGTAGCTTCAAAATAAAGCCAGAATCAATTTGATATCTCACACAGTTGTTGTTGTATTTAAATTTCTTTTCCTATCGTTCTTATCTGGTCACCCTTTCGAAAAGAGCCATCATGCATTTAGACAAAACTATCCCGCAGCAGAGAATACGTGCGAAACGAACTAATTCTCCAACAATTAATTTACTCACACCTAACTCCATGGTCTGTTGTCCCCCCTCCGTACCAACTACAGGGCAGCACTCTATCATTTCGCATTCAGTGTGGTGTGGCGTGTAGTTGCTGCTACTGCTAACGACAATGACGATGGTATATATTTTGTAGATGGTGGCGTTGTCTCACTCGACTGCATCCAAGTGCTCTCTGCTTCATCTTTTTTCGGCGGAAACTTCATTTTTGCCATTGCGTACGTGCGGAGGTGCAGAGGGAGAAACTGCCCCCCCCCCCCGCTCCTGTACCATGCACCGTACCAGAAGCGCACAATGAAATAAATCAAGATTATAATTCAAGACAGGAGTTGAGTTGGAAACGCAGCATTCAACACGCTTGTTTCCGTTTTAATTAGAAAATTGTTGCTGCCAGTGTTGGATGTGGGCGGATGCGAATGCGGCAGCTTCCCTGTGTGATGGCATGGTGAGTGTTGGTCGCTGCAAGTGCGTTTTATATGCTGTTTCCGACTATTACGTATACATTTGAATCGTTCGCGGTAAGGTAAGTGCTGGGCGAGGGTGAACCGATGAAAATGAGTTTTCCTGCTCGAATTTTACCCCCAAACAAAGAAGAAGAAGAAGAAAGCACTTTTTTCGGTTGAGCTATCGAGCTTAACACTGGCGGCGACAAAGTGCATTTGTCTGTGTCAAGGATTTCGCAGAAGGGATTAAGGCGCTGGATTTGCTGTTTGCTGCTGCTCCTTTTCGTTTAATTCCGCCTGCTCCTGCTCCTGCTTCTGTTCCTTACTCCTGGCTTTGCTTGCTGGAATGAATTTGAATTCGTCGTTTTGTTCAGCGTTGGGAGTTATTTAAATCCGCATAAAAAGGGTGACTTCGTTTTTTTTGCCTGTCTGGCCAGTCAGTGTTTGGGAGAACTTTTCCCGGATGGTAGTCACTTTTGGGTACGGTCACGGCTTTTCACTTCATTTCAGTGGGACAAGGCGTTTTTGTTTGGTCTTTGGTGGGCTTTTTCAGGTTTAAATAGAATTTTTCTATCAACCAACTCAGTGCAATTAATCTCCACGGTGAGTGTGCCATGTTTGGGCCGCTGCCGCGCCTAAGCAGTGACAAATAGACTTCAGAAAAGGGGTTTTCCGCTTCTAATCTCTTCGACGATATTTCATGGGCTTTTGTCTTCTTTTCGTGACTTTGATGGAACTTATTTCTGTTGGTTGGTGTCTCTTTCTTCTTCTTCTTTTTTTTTCTTTCTGTTATCTTTCCTTCATACTCAATAATGTATAACGTAAAGTACCCCAGTGCAGCAACAAACCTCACAGGGTTGGTTCGAGAGCACCGAGTGGCGTAGAGTGGAGAAAAGTAAATCCGCTTTTCATGGCTTTAGATTTAGATTCCGAAATGTAAATGCACTCTGCGTGATTTTCACTAGACACAGGCGTGTCGATGATAGGCCTTGACTTCCTGCGCCGTAACATTTCCAAAAGCGAACAAGTGAGATAAAGCCGTACATGTCCCCCCGCTCTGTCAGTGTATCTTACTGCCGGTGAACAATCATCCATCCATCTAACCAACTAACCAACGAACCATCCATTCATCCACTGTAGTAAATCCAAGCAAGTCGTGCTCTCGTTGCAGCTAATCCTGTTCATCCTGCCTGAGCACATGAAGTAATAGTTCGCTTTTCGTGTTCAGTGCTCCCGTTAGTATGCTGGTGGACTTGCCTTGCCTTGCCTTGACTCGACTTGGTGTCTTGATAAATTCATTGGATCCGCAGTGATTCCATTTGTCATCGTGGCGTGTGCTCATTAATCATCGACAGAGCGCGCGCATTGAGACGCATTCTTAGACGTACTACTGCGTATTCGAGACGATGGTGGTGTTTGGCCGTCATTGTCGTCGTCGTCGCCATCGCCATCGCCGGCGGATTGCATTTTCTGATAGCGCCACAATTGATAAGTTCTTCAGTGCACGCATAAAGTATTCCAAGCAACGGGCCAGTTGGTTGGTTGGCTGTGGCTGGCGTGGAAAAGCGTGGCCAAGTTGCCACTCACAATCTTTCTGCCCGTCAAACAGTGTCTGCGCAGCATAGACAAATGGTATTAGTCTACTTTTTTTCTTGTTGGCTGGCCAGAACATTTCAGTTAACAGAACACATCATATTTCCCACTTAAGTGGGCTTTGGCGTAGTAATTACTTGAATTTGGTGAAAATTATTCGATGACGACTTAAAAGTACATAAGCCTTTAAAATCTCTGCAGTAAATAAAATCTTTTTAAAGAGGATTAAAAAGGAAATTTCAGAGGATAAAATCGTTCATTCGGTTAATGAATGAGTGAATGTGCTCAAATGTTGGACAAGAAGGTTTCTGGATTGTAAAAGATATTCCCTTTCTCTATTCTTTCTTAATTGATTTATGTTTACGATCAACTGCCGATGCCTCCCCGAAAAGAAAACAAAGTGAACTGAAATGAAATGAAATAATAAATTTCGATACTTTAATTTGGCTTGCAACTGATGGCACTCCATTGTACCGCCTAAACTACACTCATTAATCTTTAATGAAGAAAGTCACAAAATTTATTTCCTCTCTACCACCACTCGTTGTATAGTAGAAATTAAGCAAGAACAAAGGCAATTCCGTTTCTGGTAAAAGTATACATAATCAAAATAAATATGCGACAGTAAAAACAGGTAACAAAAGATTTAATCAAACAGATTTGGCAGTATGACACCATTGTGCTGCTTACAAGGCAAATGGCAAGAAGGGAGGAAAGTGGGGGGGGGGGGGGAAACGTTTGCTCTGAAATTATTCTGCCAACACGGCACGAAAAATAATCGACCAACTTAGCCGATTAATGAATGCATAAATCTCTCTAATTACACGATGCTCTTGGGACACACACACAGCAATTCTGGCCACCATGAACGGCCCGGGACACGGCAAAACTCAAATGGAGCGAAATTGTTACATTAGCCTAACTGAATGAACGACTGGCCAGGCCGACCTCAGCATGAGCCGCTAGCAAAAATATTGCACGCAATAAATCCACCGGGCGCAGATGATTAAGTGCCAAGCATAAAGTTGATGGAATTCAGGGCAATAAAAGTGAAAAATTATTCGATGATTTCTGTCATGTTGTGTTCATCAAATGGAGCAGAAGTTATTAATTCGGTTGGATGTAATTTTTTTTTATTTTTCTGTTATGAATTTCTATTCGCCTTGGTGGAGTATACATGGAACATATTTGATACAATTTTCGGTATTTGTTGCTTCTCTTTTGTCTACATTTCCCTGCCTTTGACGGCCAAAGATCAAAGAATCCCCCCGAAGAATCCCCAAAGAATCACATTCAATTAGTTCATAATACTCGGTTTTTAGTAGTAGCCTGAAATCTAAGGCACAGCACCACCACCAACAACAGGTCCCTCCAAAAAATATTCGTTAGCGTGCGTGTGGCTAGAGTCAGCCAAAAACCAACTAAAACCACACTGTGTGTGGTTGAGTGCGGCGCGGGTTGAGCACCAAACATCAAAGAAACTGTCGCCACTTGTCGCCGGTCACGAACAAAGGCGCCGATTGCTGCCGTGTGACTTTCAACTAATTAAGTCATTCCCGCAAACTAAGGAAAAAGAAGTGAAATAAATGTCAAAAAAAAAAATGGAAAGAATAAATTTACGATTATGACAGTTCAAAAATTTTAAATGAATTCTTCCACAGTGACAGTGGGAAAATTAACAAAAAAGAAGAAGGAACAAACACAAAAAAAAGAAACTACGCATATTAGCTACTAAACAAGAGCACCTTTAATTGCTTTTCAGTGGTTCTTTGAACAACTTCTGAGGATGTCATGTCGAACCCAAGTGGCCACCCAGGCATACAGAATGAATTCCCATTCAATTTTGTCTTCTTTTTGTCACCCAGTTTAATAATTCTTTTGCCTTCCTCCACCTGTGCCCTTCTTTGGACCACTCATTCATGAAACGCTTTTGTCTGTTTGTTTCCCAAGCAGGTGCCTGATTTTTATTACTCCTGAGTCTCTGCCGCACACGAAATTCCAAGCCGATAAGATTCCCGCGAGAGAAAGAAACGCTTAAAAATTTTATTCGCCGTTTTTCATAATCATTTTATTGTTTTTCACTTTTCGGTATATGAAAAACTATTTCCATAAACCAAATATCCGCTCGAAAAGAAAAGGAAACCAAACTGAAAATACCAAAAAAGAAGAGTTGTATGGAATCCAGGTCACTTTATAACAATTAAGGCTCATTCATGGCAAAGTTTATTCAATTTTCATGCAGTTAGCGTCCATTGTGTCCGGGAGTGCTTCCACATTTTTTTTTTGCACCGCCAGATAGTTGGGCAGTCCATGGAAATAAACCAGAAAGTGAAACACAAATAAAATGTGATAAATGGCGGAAGCCAAAAGGCACACTGGGTTTAAAGTTATGAAGAATCCCAGCAGTTGTGTAAAAGAATAGTTTTCATTCTGTTTTTTTTTTATTCTATTTTTTCTAAATACCGAAAATATTTCTGAATAACAATGAAATATTCATAGAAACAGGTGAGTTGGAAGAGCTTCACTGGAGATGCTCTCGTTGTGAATTTAACAATTTTAATTTCGTTTGTCTCTATTGAATGGGAACGTTTGCTATGGGCTAGAAAAAAGTGTTTTTTTCATTTCAAGCGAAAAAAACAATTGAAATTTTCATTTAGGGTCCAAAGGGTATATCGACTGGTTCCTGACTCAACGTCGTAACTTAAATTCGGGCCAATTTACGTTTTTGATGGCAAAAGTTTTATTATTGTCCCCAGCATTCAGTGAGGCTTCGCAAAAAATAATAGGTATATATTTTGGTTTCCATAAAAATAATACTTCCTGAAAATGATAAGTGTAAGGCGCGTGCATTTTGCAAAGTAATCAGATAAACTTATGACATTTTTTTTAAATTAAACAAATGAAACCAATTTCAAATACAGATAAAAACTAATTTATAGATATTTTATCGATAATTTTTCAATATTTATCGATAATTCCATTTCCCGATGCATTTCAAAATTTTTTTCCAAAACCATTTTGTTTCGGTCCAATTCCATTTCGTTCCAGTTTCATTTCCATTTCGTTCCTGACATCAATTCCAACCAAATAAAATCCAAATCGGTTCAGTATTTCTCAATATAAACGAAAATAATTTAAATTTAGCAGTCATTTTGTATGGGTGGTAAGCGTGGTTCTTATCCGATGTTGCCCATTATCAATACCGTCCAATCATTCGCCAAAATAAGAAGCTTGCAATTTGATTTTTAGCATATCCTGAAAACCTAACCTTTTTCCGTTACGGGGTTGAGTCGGAAAACGGTCTATATGGAACCAAATGGAATCAGAAGACATTTTTAGAATGCATCGGGAATGAAGTAGAAATGGAAAACATAGAAAATTATCGATAAAATATCGAAAAATTATCGCTAAAATATGGAAAAATTATAGGTTAGGTTAGGTTAGAGTGGCGGCTAATTGCCTCACATAGACCAAGTTGGTCTATGCTGTTACCAAGACTCTCTGTTCTCTCGAAATTTACAGTCATTCCTTCGAATCTAAAAGTTTTGGTCTGCAACGCAAAGTGTTAAAATAAAATTTAGAAAACACTATGCGACAAAATGAGGGTTAATTTTTCTGATAGCCGATCTGATAGGTCTTGGTATACATAATAACTCCCTGAAGGCGTTTTTCTGGATCAGCTCGAATAAACGAGTTATTCGAGGTCAACGATCACCACTGGGTTACTGCACTTTTGTTGAAAAGTCGTTCTAACAGTAAACGATATCGTGCTGCATTTTCAACACTAGTATTCTACCGAACCCTAGCAACAATACTGCTGCACATATAAACCCACTAAAGTCAATTTATGGGTCTTTTTGCAATTTGAATTTTTATTTTTAAAATTTTCAAAATACCATTTTGTTGTTGTCTGGGTTAATTTTGACAGTTAAATATAATATTTTTGTTGGGGATACAACACGATATCCTTCAACGTTAAAAAGTTTTTTCAACCAAAGTACAGTAACCTCCTTTGAACTTTGACCACGAATTACTCGCATTTAGAGCTAATCAAGAAAACCCTTAAAGGGTGTTATTATGTAGATCAAGACCTATTAGAATCTGTTATCAGATCGGCAATCGGAAATATCGAAAAACTATCGATAAAACATCGCAAAATTGTCGATAAGATATAGAAAAATTTGCGATAAAATAAACGAAAATATTTCTAAGAACGTATGGTACTTGCTTGTGCAGGGTATTTTAGCTTCGGTCAGATCGAAAAAATTCTCTTACTTGTATTTCTTAAGTTTGAGTGACTTTTAGTTTATGGTTTTTTTCTATTTTCCTATTTCCCCACTTTACTAATTTTCTACTACACAATTGCCAGTTCGCACCCTCGAAAACTTAATGGAAATCTTAAAAGCTTTTTTTTTGTATTTTAAACAAAACAGAATATGTTTAATAGTGATTGCAGATATTTTCCTATTAACTTTTGTATTTTTTTTTTCACCCGCAACAATCACATTTGCCACTACTAAAAGATGCGACGTTGCTGATAACGAAGTAAAAAAAAAAAAGATGAAGAAAAACTGCTTGCCAATGTCTCAAAAGCGTGTTTTGGTGCGAAACACAAGCGCACTTTGGACCGTTGTGAGAGGAATCTTATTTTTACTATTATTATGGCGCATTTGCACCATTGCCAGACCGCAAGGAGGAGCCGAGCAAGTAAGCAAAGTGGCGAGAGTCTTAGCCAAATTTTTATACGCAGGCTGGCAGACATTTTGTTAAGCAGACAAGCACCACAACGACAACAAGGACAATAAGGAGAAGAACACCGCCAACAACAACAGGGTAAATAAAAGCGACATCTTATTGTGAGGATTCTTTGTTATCCTTTTTATTCAACTTTTTTTGCTTTCCTTTTTTTTTTGTGTTTTTTGTTTATTTTTTTTTCTTCTTTTTCATCTTTTCCAGTTCGAAGGGGAACTTTAGCTTATCGCATTTTATAATAACTACAAGTGAGAAGCCGAACGAGCCAGAGTCCTGTTAGTGTCCTGCGGGTAGCATAGATGGTTGGCATAGACCGAGTACATTAATGTCTGCATTGGGATGTTAGGAAATCGTTAAGTTCATTTTAGCACTCAGGAAAAAATATATTCTAGTCCTTGAACACAAAAAAAAAAATGGAAAAAAACGCTACGAAACTTTTAAGAAAGCGTAATTGTAAAAGGAAAAGCGGTGTAAAAGGGATTTTCCTTACAACATTTTTCGTAAATGAGCTTGTCTTGTGGCAATATGCCCCAGAGTCAAACGAAGGCGGCGCATGCAGAACGGGCGAAGGAGCAGCAGCAGCAGCAGCCAACTTATTGTTAGATAAATATGATGAATATTGTGTATTTTGGTGTTCGTAATGAGGTTCCTTTTCCTTTTCTCTGTTTCTCCGTGTGCCAGCCTCCAAAGACGAGACAGATTTTTTCCAACTGATAAGACATAAACGCTGGTAATAAAGAAATACTTTTGTCAGATGAATTTAAAAAAAAAACGAAAGAAAGAAGAAGACGAAGAAAAATATTACTCCTAAAGGCATCATTAATTTTATTTAACGGCTGCCGCATTCAGTCATATCTTAAACTTTAATGTGGGGTAGAGTAATTATTTTGAAAAAATTAACGAAGCTTTGACAAATAAATTGCGGTTTAGCTTGGTCGCGATTGCCCTTAAGGCGTTTGGCATGACCTGGAACATATGTACGGAAAGTGGAAAAATTCTCAAGATATTATTGACTTAATTGAGTAAATTCTATTAGGTTTGTGGCGATTCTTAGAACAAATTGCATTATTGGATATGATGGGATTAAATACTTTGACAATTTGCAATTAATAGAAAATCCTTGATGTTTTCCAGGCGCATTGATGCTAGGGAGTTGGTGCCTAATTATTTATTTAAAGAAATTTTGATTTAAAATTAATGTGGTTTGGCCTTTTTTATGATAAGGAATGACATTCGGTTGGTTACCTGCCAAAAACTTTCAGTTTGTAATAGAAAACGCTGGCAATTTGAAACGCTTAATGTTAACGGCTGAGGGATAAACTATAACGGATTACTGATAACATATAACGGTTGTTGGATGATACACACCACCCTCAACATGAAAATGTATGAGTACAAATTGGTTACATATGTTGCAGCCCGAAGGAATATCAAATTTTGCCATTTCTGCCGCTCACCTTTACCCACACTTTACCCTCCTGTGGCTTTAAATTATATTCAGTCATCACGAAGCCACCTACTCACCGATTTTTACCATTGCATTTAGCTTGAGGGAATACCTTTTTTTAAGTTTGCTCGAGCCCCCCTTAGCCCACTAGGCATCTAGGAACGTTCCTTAACATGCCATTGTCACCCGAGTTCATCTGTACAAACTACACAGAAAAAAAACGTCGGTAAAATTAGCCGAACATACAACTTTTCAAATGTATGAAAATCATCGTTAATAGGTTGGATAACCCGAAATAAGAAATTGTTAAAATAATTCTTCAAAATTCGACATAAAATAGTTCAAATAACCGAAAAAGCGGTTGTTGTTGTAAGTTCTTTTACCACAATTTTTAGTTAAATGTGAATTTTCCACAAATTTACTGAACCATTTACAACTTAACAGTGAAAAAAATGGAGCAATAAAATTACTTATCAGTTAAACGTACAACATTGGAGGGTTCGACTGTTTTAAACCCTCTTTATCGGTTAGATTTGCCTTTTTTTATTCTACACTGAGAAAAAAATAAAAAAAGTGTCAATTCCACGCCAAAACTGATCGTTCGGATTTTTGATGTTGTTTAAATAACGGTATATGTAAGTATGAAACAAAATTTCGATTTTCAATTATTGACACTGTTTCAAGCTATATTTTAGCACTGAGCAGCGACGAATTTTCCCATTTCAAAGTATAACCTTGCAGTTTGGTTTTTTTTTCTCAGTGTAGAGAGCTCTTAAAATTTGTCGTTATTACTCCGTCTGCAGCTTGTATTATACTGGTTGCAACATTAGGGTGATCGAAAAAAGTATAATTTGGGTGAAAAAAATCGAAAATAAATTTGGACCTCTTAGGTCAACATTATCCGTGCTACAGGAGACGAAGTTTCCCATATGAAAGTGGAGATTTCAAAATATACAACTCTTCAAAGAATAAATTCCAATATTTAAGTAGATTTTTTCAACCAACCGCACACAGAATCTAAATTATACACTGAAAGTTACCCAAATAAAAAATGTCAAAACCTAAATTCTTCCCATGACTACACTTTATGGGAGGAATTTCGTGGTCCCGTGTTAACTTCGACTTAGGAGATTACAATTTGGTTGTTGATTTTTGTCTCCCAAAATGAAGCTATTTAAGGGATTTCATGGAGTTCCAGCGAATAAAATTTAGCTTGGACTATTTTCTATTACTACATACACACTTGAAAATTTGAATTGTTCTACCTCAAAATGGTGACACTATCACGGAATTAGTCTTTTTCCATATTGATTTGAAATAATATTATTTCTCCAAGTGCCATTATCAAACCGAATAAAATTAGTTTCACTGTTGGATCCATCACCCCATTCTTCCCCTGAATACTCGTGAAATTACCTAATCAGAAAAGGCCCAACATAAATATTGACTTAACTGAGAAACACACTTATGTCAACAAGTCACATCATATAAAATCCTATCCGGCCCGCTCCTCCGTCCAACCTACTTCATTATTTTATCATCTTCGCTGTGAGTGTATTTGTTCGTTTCTCAATTGAATTCCGCCACTCTACGTCATGAATCACAAAATTTCAATGCCTGACAATATTTCATTCATTCTGGCAATTTGTCAAGTTGATTATTTAAAATTGCTCCTGACAAGTGACATTCACATATGTGTGTGAGTGTGCGTTAAACGTTTGCGAGGCGTAGAACATTCTATAGTATATTTTGTTTTTTGGGAGATTAATTTTCTTTTGGGATATTTCGTTCTATTATTTTTCTTCTTTTCTTTTTGTTGTTGTAGATTTGTATCTAAAGTGCGTTCTTATGAGAAATCTTTTGAATAATGTTTGTCTCCGACGCTATTGTAATGTTGGTCATTATTCTTTTTGTTCAGTTTACTTGAAATGCTGCAATGTGTCATTCATTCAGTCGCTTTGTGTGTTTTTTTTTCCTGATGGCTGCTTCATTTTTTCGGAATTGAAATTTTCAATCACGTACTTGCTGCTAATTTTTCATTTGCTGCCAACTCCAATCAGGAGTATTTTTTGTTTTATTTTTTTTTTCATTTCCCCAATATACAGAGGGGGACCAATTTGGAAAACACACTCACTCATGCAGTGCCAAAGTGCATAACTCTGCCGGCACAACCTTAACGACCCACAAAATGTTCGCTAATTAAAAGGTTCATGCAAAATCCTGCGCTAATAACGCCGCAATTTGGTTTTGTGTGCTGGCCAAATGACCGAAAGTCTTCATTCCACTGCATAAACACATTCATTTGCTAATCAAGGCAGTCAGTCGGAGCCGGGGCAGCGCGCTTCAACCAATCCACCATTCCTGCATACGTTCATACGTTGGTGCATCCATCAGGACGGTCAGCCGTGCAATTTAATTACAGACCATGTTCACGTATCGAAGGAATTGCGATTAATAATAATTACACTCAATTTGGTCAATTAAACTTGCATATTTGCGGGCCGCAATTCATTTGACTGACGCACGAAAGCGCAGCAGCGTATGGTCGGAAGGAAGTTGCCTTGCCTTGGTTTATGTTGATTTTTTCATATTCTTCTTGTTCTTCAACGTGATACCATTGGGTAGAAATGTGAGAATTTGTAAAAGTAAAGAAGCATTTTTCACATCTGGAGCAAAGCAGTTATTACGACCGAAAATTGTTGGTATGTCCAGACATGTTAAGGCAAAGAAATCAATTAGGAAGCTCCTTTGGGTTGGCTAAAGGGGGGCACACAGAAAAACATGAAAAATTCAAGTACAGGCATTAAGTAGGCAGTAGGAGAAGGTTAAGGCTGTTTTTAATGGTTTTTTTTTATTTGGTAAAGGAGAATTACATTTAAACAAAGTAACAACATGCTAGGGCTCGGAACCATCAGTCGAGGCCAACACTCATCCCTTTAATGTGGAAAATAAATGAAAATATTGCAAAATGTTCAAATTGTGTACAACACTAATAACATCAAGTCCCCAAGGTGTCTTCGCCAACACTTCCAGTAAACGTTTTGTACATTCCAAAAACATGACAAAAACTGAAATTGCCATCATCATAAAACAGGGACATTTTCTAATTAACTGAGGGTTGTTGAGGCAAATTAAATTTTTGACAACCTCAAAAAAAAAAAAAACCCCAAATAAATTTCGGTTACCCCCTTCGGCACCCTGCCGACTTCCGCGAAACATTGATCGAATATATTTGCATAACAGTCAGTCACTCCTTTCCTTTCCTTTTTTTTTGTTATTTTTTATTTTATTAATTCACTCCATTAAAAACAAAGGCAAGGAAATGTGAATCACAAAAACTTACTGGCAACACAACGGCCTCATCTTTTGGTGAACAACGTGCTGCACTGAATGGACCAGCGCTTTTACAGTAACTTAACACGAATAATTTTTTTTTGTATGCCCGATACCAGACAAGACAATAAGAAAAATGCCAAAAAAAAAAATATGCGAAATTTGCATAAGTTATGACAGGAATCAATTTCTACCGCAAAATAAAAATTACCGATAATTACGTAGCATTAATTTAATTTTCGACTTGCCATTGTTGTTGTTATTGGGATGGTTGCTTCTGCTTCTGCATTGGCATCTGTATATCCCCGCCATTCACAAGTAAGTAACGCAAGTGTTGTGCCGCTTGCCGTTCGCCGATCTGCTTGCTGCTCGGCCGCAGGAGTAGTAAATAAACTTCTTATTTATGCGAAAATGATGTCCACACAACTGTAATTATTTTCATACTGCAGTTGGGCCCGTGCAAAACAGCCGAGCAGCTACTCCACCTCTGCTAAATGAAGGTGGTGCCTATACGCATGCGTATAAATGGATAATTGCCGCATGTACAAAGAAGTTTCTTCTGTTGTTTTCCATTTTTTTTTCGATTTTTTTTTTGGTATCCACATGCGGATGGCTGATATTTATGCTGTTGTTGCTGTGCTCCTCCTTATTATTGGTGCATCTCAAGATTTTTGACGAAAATTATGCAAATTGCCCGGCGAAATGAATTATTTATGAAATATTTCTGAAGCACATCGTAAATATTATATGAAAGGCTGTCAAGTAGGCGGATGCCCTCGGCTGTGATTAGTTGGAAAGTTGGGTAATTTAATTACTGTGAGGGGCCTAATTTTTTGCGGCAATTTCTTCACTTTCTTTTTTGAACAAAATTCTAATTTTTATGAACTTGTTATCGGGTGGAATGAAGACTAAATGATCTCTATACCAGGAGGCACTTATGCCCTCAAGCAGGAACGTAACCAGAAATAAATTTCGGGGGGTTTTCATAAAATTTTTTTTTACTTATACTGAAGAAAAAACTAGGAAATGCAAACCAAATTAAATAATAAAAATATTTGGAAAGCACCAGAAGCGAGGTTTAAGAAAAAAGGATTTATTCTAAAATCGTCGAAAACCCCAAACCCCCCTCCCCCTGGTTATGCCCCTGCCATCAAGCATAGGGAATCTATGAAATCATACATATATATTTTGTCACAACTTCTAAGAATTCTTATCTTCCTTTCAGTGGCATAAATACGGACGGATAAAGGGGATATATCCCCCTTTTGCCTGAGCCCAAAATTTTCAAATTGAACTATTTTTTATTTACAAAAAATTTAATTAAATTGTTTACATAAGGATTTTAAATCTATTGGGTCAAAGTGCCAAAGAAAACGAGTTAGTTATTACATATTATTCTAAACAATGTTGGACTAATGGGTCTAAGTCCGGTGAAACATAATTAGAGTTGTCTATAATATTGTTTGGCTACTTTCAAATGCAGCCAAGCACTGGACTTAGACCCTTCTTGGTGTAGCAAATCAAGGCACTTAGACCTTTCTTGGTGTATGAAAGCATCAGCGGTTAATAAACCCAGGTTTTTTTTTAAAGTTGTTAACAACTTTTTTCGGTTGATTTTACCGACTTTTTTTTTTGTGCACGTAAAAAAATATAGACATTCTCCTCCAGTGTAATTCCCCACAATCTAATATCCCGGATCATTGTGAAAAAAGAGAGAGAGAGAGAGAGCATATGAAAAAGAACTCTCCATTCCCAGCGACCAAAAAGCAGAAAAAAGTGGAAAGCAAAATGCAAAAACCCGTAATCACAAACTATGTCAATGCAATCGAATGGAAATTTGTAAGCATACGATTAAATGTTCAATAAAACTTAATGCCGAAAATTAAGATATTTTCCTTTCGAAAGTTAGTTTTTTTGTTAAAGTTAGTATTCAAATTTAGTATATTTGAAGCAAACGTATTAATGCAAACATATGAATTCTTTGAGTGTATAGTTTTGAATTTGTTTTATAAACGGTTTTAGTGAAAAATTATTATTCATTAAAATTATGGAATCGGCTTCAGACCATTATGCCTTGCAATGCACAAATATGTGACCGATGATGGACTCAATAAGCTATTTAAAAAGTCAAGGCTTTGACAATGTTTGAGTTAGTAATTTGAATCAACATGAATTGACTTCACTAATTTTTTTCAGTGCAATCATAAAAAAAAATTAATTTTTTTAAATTAAAAATTTTTTTCACTTCCCACTTTTCTATTTACGCCTCTGCTTCCTACTACAAAGATAGTGAGAAATTCCTTTTGCTTTCCACAACATTTCGGAGATTAAAGTTCTCCAAAATGCATAAGCTGTATAAGATATTCATATGCCAAATGATGCCATTGTCATCATCATAAAACTGATGACTTTCCACGCTGACTTTTCCTTGCCATCCATTTGGCATAACGCTGATGAATGTCATCGAGATTAAAAGCTCTTTCAGCACATTTTCGATGAAACAAAATCCAGAATTATTTTCTGCTTTTTTTTTTGTCTTCGGATGAGTTCTTACAGCGGCAGCAGTTTTCACATTAGCGTGAAACTTTCTGCAGGAAATACTTTGCCCAGAACACATGTAGGCGAACTGAGCGTCTATCCAGCTCCCCATCAGTCGCTAAATACGGGTTTGCAGTGAAACTCATTACAGCAACAACTTTGCTCATTATGGATGCCGAGTTTTTGTGGATGTTCTTGTCAACTTTTTTCCAGGCTTCTAGCCACCAACTTTTTGGTGTTACACTTTTTTTTTTGGCGTTTTTTGTGCCGTACATTCACATTCACTTTCACCGCTTTCTTCACACCGCCATCAATGCAGTACAAAAGGTGAAGCAGCGCAATACGTCCCTGCAATTTGTCCTCGTCTCCGTCTGTGTCCCGGCTGAACATCCTCATCAAGTTGTGATTTCCTTCTTCTTCTTTTTTTGCACTCGGTTCTGTTCGCTTTGGCGTTAGTAGTAGAGCATTTCTCCTTGAGGCTGATGAAAAAATTGCTGTGAACTCTTATGGAAATTACACGCTGGTGTATGGGGGACAAAAACAAAGCGAGCGAATTAGTGGAAAAGGGGCCGAGGATACTAGTGTAGCGCCGCATAAGCCGCTACTGCAACTACATGACATAAAAAATAAGCACTAATACATACACAAACAAAGGCAAGTACACACACACACACACAATTACAAAAGCTTAAACAAAAATGGAAAAAAAGCCAACATAAATTTCGGGTTCGACGTCTTTTGAAGAGGATTCCGCCGTGCGGCTCGGAAACAAAAACAGCAACAACGAAAAAAAATGAGGAAAATAAACCATGTCAACAAAAACACACAAAAAGCAAAACGTCAAAAAAAAGGAATACAAAAATCTCCCCCTTTGCAGCAAGCCACATATTTCCATTTGAGCTCAAGAATAAAACCAAAACAAAATAATAATAAAAATAATAAAAATAAAAATAAAAACAAAAGCCAACACGAAAATGACAAAAATAAAATAAAATGTTGTAGGAAAGAAACAAAAATAAAACATAATGCAAAGGATTTGAGTGAAATCCTCCTCGTGGCCGCTCCTCACGCTCCTCACGCTCTCTCTGCGCGCTTTCCCATTGACTTGCGTTAGAAGCTGAAAAGGAAGAAGACACCGCCCTGTCCCAAGCTCCTGAAAGTCCCTAAGCGTAGAACAAACCACGAATAGGGATTTTAATCCTTGTTTTATTTTATGCGCCCATGAAATGAGGTTCCAAAGAATTGCGCCGGATTAGGAATATCGTTGCAGGGATTTGTTTGTTGTTGTGTATTTGGGTGGGGGAAAAAACATTCATTCTTCCGTTTTTTTTTTCGGCGTAGAATGCGGTAAATTAAAGTGCCGTTGGTTATACTTATATGTAGTTAGGGGAATAGGTTTTTGAGGTAAAATTATTTCTGGAAAACTATTTTAATATTTTCTTTTATTTAGAGAGCTTTTGGCAAGGCCGAAGCTAAAATACTTCATACAAAATATGGACCATGCCGCTGGCTCTTACGATAGAAATTTAACTATATTCTGTCACTAATCCGAAAACTCTCAATTGGAATAAAAACAGTGCACTGTCCCATGCTAAACGAATGAGAACTGTATTCATCGATTGGTATCGCAACTGGAATGCAATAAACCAGACGAGGAAAAAACTCTAGAACATATACTTTGCAACTGGCCAGCTTTATCGGAAACAGGTGAAATATTCTTGGCAGAGCCACATTCAGACCTTCGCTTTAAAGTCCGGCTTATAATCTTCATGTAAGGAATAAGAGAGGTTGTGGCATCACTATGGATCCACGTATGGTATAACCTAACCTAATACAACACATTGTGGAAAACCGAGGACATAAAACAAAATTTGTTCTCTGTATACCATTTTTACGCATTTTTAGGACAAGGTTCCGTGTCACACACAGATTTCGGACAGATTTCAGACTGACGGATGTGTATAATTTTTTAAATTATACAAGAGACGAAATTAGATAAAATTGACAACTTCCTTTTTTACTGTTTCATGCACAATTTGCATATTCTAAGTATGTGGAAAGATGCTGCACATGCTAAGGAACCATTTGCAATAAAGAAACCAGTTTCGAAAAAGAACCACTTAAGATAAATTCGCGATTATGGTACGATAAGTAAGAAAAGTATATACGGGCAACTCCAAGTCAAAACTACCTTGACTCAAGGCTGATTTCTTTGATTTGCTTCAAATTTGGTGGGACCATAGACAAGCATGACTATTGAAGAAATCCAAAAATGAGATTTTTTCATGAGTTACGGCCGTTTTGGCTAGGAATTTCCCATATATACCCTTTGTCTCAGTTGATATAACCTGTAACCGTAGTGTTTATGGGTTAAAAACGGAAAAATCTAGACATAGTAGAGCATAGCGCACCATATAGTCGTGATCAACGACCCTTAATTAATATAGATATACTTAGCTAGACCATCGTGAAAGATAAACAACAGTTTCGCTGTTAAAAACCATCCGCCAGTCGAAAAACTGTTAAATTGACAACGAAAACTGTTAAAGAGTTTTCGCAGTCAATTTAACAGTTTTTCGACTGGCGGATGGTTTTTACCAGTTTTTACTCTCGGTGTTTATTAATTCATTTATTTATTTGTTGTTCTATTGTGCAAGGAGATATACATCTTACAGTAGCACTATTTCAAGCTAAAAACTATAATTTTTGGAGTTTTAGCTTGAAACAACAAAAAACATGTTAATTTCCACCAACTTCCCCGCACTTCAAACCGACAAATTTCTTGAAAATTTCTAATCCCCGTAAATTTTCCAAAAGCGTATAGAATTTAAACCGAGATTATTAAAAAAAAGCACCATGTACTTACTACTATTAACGCCAAGAGTGAGAATCAAACGTAACAGCTTGTTGAGAATTTCGAGAGTGCAACACTCGTTTTCCGCCCATTTCATTTGCCAACTCACACATGAACATGCAAACACTGAAATAGGCAGGCATGCAAAAACAAGAAGATAAACACACACATACGTACGGTACACACAACGAAACGCCACACATCCGGCGCCGGGGAGAATGTCAAAAAGGATAAAGCACATTAAAAACGAGTTCAACGGAATGCAACTTTAAAGAGAAATTAATATCCTTAAAACACCCCTTGACTGATTTATTACACGAACATTTACCAAGCCATTATCAGAGGCACAGGCGTGTAGTAGTCGTTGTCGTTTTTCGTGTTCTATGTCGTATGCGCTGCGAACGGGTTGACGGTTGTGTGTAAGCTGCGAACGTATGAACGAACATGAAGCAAGGACTGACAATTGAAAAGTGAGTACGAGTACAACAGGGCGTCGATCAGAATCTGTATTTGGGCTTTGCTATATTAACACTCTACGGCAGGGATTTCACCTTTTTGGGCGTGGGGCCACCCTGTAAATTATGTGCGACACTGTTGGCCACACTTGCAGTTTGCCCTCGTTGTTATCCTTTCGCACATTCTGCAGGATGGTGCTCTGGCGAATGTTTGTCATTCCATCGTCAACATTCGCTGGCAACATATGAAGTGAAATGAAGTGCAGAGAAGCAGTGTTGACATCGCCCACTGTGCACTGTGCGTCATTGTCACAAGTCACACAGAACTGCCACACACACACACACACACACGCATACAAACTCATCCATTCTGCCAACTCGAACATAATTTCGGTAACGATTACTACGCCAGCGCCATTTTGAAGTGCTGCTCTTATTTCGTTTTGTATTTCACTTCAAGTTGCAACTTGCAATTCGTCTCTACTTTTGTCTTTCGTCTGTTGTCACCCAGAGTCTGTCTGTCTGTCTGTCTGTCTGTCCTGTAGTCTGCCTGTTTGCCCGAAGTATGCTTGGTTTCGTGCCCATCTGTTTGATATAATGGAAGCATATGAATATTTTATTACGCTCAACACTCAGCAAATTCCAACGGCAAAAAGGATTCGAAGAAATATACAATATATCACTTTTCGGTAGCTGTGCTCACCGACATGCTGGATCAGGCAATAAAAGCTCAAAGTATACTTTCAATGGGTTAACATGGACACTTTCGACTTAAAGTGCATTTGAAATGAAAGGCGTAGACACACAGACACGGGCACACAGAGAGAGAGAAATGCGGCATCAACACTTTTCATTGTGCGTGCGTGTGTATGTGTGTGTGTAAAATTAAGGACCCCAGATCGGTCACACACATACGCAAAGGCTCATACTCTGCCAAAGTCAGCCTGAAAATACAGCAGCTGTCCGGGTGCACAATTTTATGTTGGCCGAGTCCATAATTCATATCACCACGTTGCCAAATGAACTTTTCAGTGCAAAAGTAATGTGCGGGTTGTTGTGTTTGACTGTGCGGATGTATGAGTGTTCGTTTGTATCACTGAGAGTATGAAAGTGTAATGAGAGTGCAGTGGCGTGGTATTAGGTTGGACATGGAAATGTATATGAATTGAATGGGTGGAAATTAGGTAGGCGTGGCTGTATGGTAAAAAAAAATGTTTCGGCTGGAAATGACAATATTTCGGTATGAAGGTTTTTTCTAGTCACATCACTTAAAGGACTACAGGATCCTTTTTTTTTAAGGAACATTTTTTCAATGTAATTATTTTAAAGTTTTTTATGTGTGGGCTTCATGGAACTGAACCTTTTCACTTTAAGACCCCAGAGATCCCTCACAACTCCAAATTTAAGCAACTAAAATTTTATAAAAATCCTCCCCAACCCACGCCCCTGCTTTCGGTCTTTTGTATTGAAAATTCCGGAAAAGGCCTTCTTTTGCATTTACAATTGTGCTCTACAGTCGTTCACTCATGATTTTCATGATTTTCCGGTTGACTGCTATTTTTGCATAACCAACTCCCAACACGATGCCAAAAAAAACCGCCGCCCAGCCCGAAAACATCTGTCGAACAACAACAATGCATACCAATGGTAAATGCCAGTGCGAAGTACCTCAAAATTTCAGCCACCGATTTCAGGACATACCGAAAGCTCCATACCGATGTCCCTGATGCTGGTGCTGCTGTAGATTTATGACCATTGCCAAATAATTGCCAGTGCAATAGGCCACATGAGTGGTCGCTCCAAGGGCCGGACGGGGTGACCGGCCCTCCATTCTACACAAATCATGTGCTGAAGGACGAACCAGCGAACGAACGAACCAACGAACGTGTGTACGAACAAGTCAAAGGACATTTCAGCGTAATTCACTGACAAAATATTTGCAACAAAATTAAATTGTTGCCCGAAGAGAGAGAGAAAGAGTTTGTGTGTGGCCGGGCTTAGGGAAAAATTGCACCAGCCAGCACATAGTACAAACGAATGTGGAAAAGTTATTATTGTTTGGCTTACAATTGGACTATTGTAAATTATGCGAATTGTTATTGTGTGTTGTGCACACCAACAATGAAGATCAACGAGATAATAGCAGGGACTTATGCTGACATTTGCCAGGCCAGCGCGAGCAACTGTCATTATTTAAGGTTATGTTGGCAACTCAATTTGTGTGTTTTGCTGATGTGTGCAGTAAGCCAAAAAAAAAAGAAAAAAAAAGCAAACGAAGCAAACACAAAGCAATGTTTTTAATTTATGTCAACCAATGGCATAAAAGACCCACTTTTGAAAAGAAAATAAAGGGGGGAACTAAAACAAAAAAAGAGAAGAAAAAAAGACAGAATGGCAAAGAAAAAGTGCAACCGTCTTTGGCACCAATTGCACTGCCGCAAACGAAGACATGAAGTCGCAGTAATGCAGTAAAACTGCACTGCAACCCTTTTGCTTGCAATTTTTTTGTGCACTCCTCTCGTTGCTGTACTGCTGCAGTTGATGTTGTTGTTGTTCTACGGCACATGCAACAGGCACAAATTGCATAAAAAATTCAAAGACCAACAGCGTTGACGGCAGATGTGCCCACATCGCATTGCAAGTTGCATGCGGTACACACATGCAGAACATGGAACATGACGAATTATTACACGCAGTAAACAGTATTACGGCTGAGGCGAGGAGGAAGGGGGGCGTGGAGGTGGGGTGGCAAGTATGTTGTACTTGTGCGGATGCACAATCCAATCCATTCAAGGGTATTTACGTGGCTTCCCGCTGTCAACCATTACAATTGTGGTGCTCTTTGTTGCTTAGTTGTTCTTGTTGTTGTAGGACAGCACAAACGCTACACAACAACAACAGTAACAGCAACAGCAACGAAATAACATAATGCAATCAGCGCTTTTATAAACCACGCCCACTGTTGTTTTTAATGAGAAAATTGAGCGAAAAGTTAATAGCAGGCACACACAATGCCAAGAGGGGATTTGATCGTTTAGGTTTGGTTGCATGCAAAAAAAAAAAAAAAAAAACTACAACAACAACCACACATGGTTGGCTTGGAAGAAGTCTTTGATTTGTTTCATTGTTGGGACTTATATGAATTGGAGTAGGTTGGCAAACGGAAGAGCCTTTGACCGAATTTGGTGCGACAGTTTATCAAATAAGTCATGGGCCACTTAAAGGCATTAATAGGCGTTTTGCAGTTGTTTCTTCCTCTTCTTCGCCTTTGTGTTTATTTTAATTAGAAAATTAGCAAATAGTATTCCCTAACGTTTTTTTTTTTGATTTTTTGTGATTGCACTCAAATGATTGCACACACAAATTTACCCCAAATTGCATAAAAAAATCATCAAACCTTTCCTTCGCCTCTAATATGAACCTCCTAACATATAACCCTTATTCCGCCCCGTTCGGGCATCACAATAATCCCACATTATCCACTACGCTGTTGTAATTACCCAAAAAAAAAAAAATAAAAAGTACCGACGGCTGTTGCCGCTGCCACCGCCGCTCGCATCTTTTGTTTGCATTTTTCCATCGAATTATTTGAGAATTTCTTTCATAAACCATTTCAATATTCCATTATTTTTTGGTTCGCATTTAATTGGCCTCTTGACGAATTCGGTGAAATGTACGCAAATAATGAACTTTTGCCGAACCCTCCAAACGGGCGGCGCAGCGCATATTGTGCGCTAGTCAAAATTCACAAACAAAAAAAAAAACGAACGAACGAACTCACATCGGCACTTTGAAGTCATGGTTTATTTTTGCAGAAATTAGGCTCTTTAACGAATTGTATTATTACGTTTTTGCTCATTTTATCAATGGAAGACGGCGGCTGGCACAGACGCAAATTTGACAATTGGCCTAAGTTTCATTAACCTCGAATGTCAAGAGTGTATGCTGGGTGTGCGGTCGCGTGTACATGTGTTGGTGCCTCATTTCGGTGCCTCGTTTTTACCCGCTTTAATGCGCTCGTATTGACACACGCGTCGAGCAGGAAACCTTTGTCAGAGAATAATTCCCAGGAAAGAAGTTGCAGATATAAAAAAAAAAACAACTCACATGAAGTCAGACAGACGACGGCCCACACTCAAAGGCTCAAACACACACACTCACATGCGTTTAAACACATTCATAAATAATGCAAATTTGAGCACTTAAAATGGTTAATTACAATTTGAAATTTGTTTTTTTGCTTTCTATGTTTTTTTTGCTGGTTTATTGTTGCCTTATTTAAGGCCTTGCCATTTCCGTTGTGTCTGCCAATGGCACGGACTTCTTTTCGTTTTGGTTTTAATTAGAATTTTGCACTGCAATGTTGGACTTTAATGTTGAAAAGTTCCAAAAACACTGTTAGGGTGAAATTCTATTGTTGAAATTTCTTTCATTCAAACCAAAAAAAAAGAAGCTTTTCAAAATACATACCTTCGAGGCATACATTACCATTCATCAAGGCAAATTTTCTGTAAAAGAGAATTCTTTTTGGTTAGATTGAAGCTAAAATAGACCCTGCACCTACCATTTTCAATTCCATAGTTTCTTCCTTTTCCGAATTCCAACGATTTCTGGTTTATGTTTGTGTAATTTCCAATCCGTTGCCATTTCATTTCCAAGTTGGTTTCATTTCGAGTTTGTTCCTGTTCTACTTTGTTTCTTTCCAAATTTAATCCAATTCCATTCCATTCAGGTTAATTTCCTGGTTATGTTCCTACTCCATATCAAAGTTTGTTCGATTTCAATTCAGCTCCCGCTTATTATACCCTGCACATTAGTGTCCAAGGGTATATTGTTTTTGTCACACCGTCTGTAACGCCCATAAGGAGACCTGGTCGGTATGGAAAAGTATATATATTCTTGATCAGCATCACCTCCAGAGTCGATATAGCGATGTCACCCTGTCCGTCATTTCGCACGATACCGGCAGCTTTTAACAATCCCCTCCAAATTTTGGTATTCCACTTTTTTTGGCAAATGGTTGGACGGTATTGAAAATGGGCAACATCGGATAAGAAACACGCCTACCTCTCATACAAAATAACCGCCAAATTTGTATTATTTTCGATTATCTTGAGAAATACTGAACCGATTTGGACGCGGTTTTTCTAATTTGGGTTGGAAATGATGCCGGGAACGAAATGGGAATGAAACTGGAACAAAATGGAATTGGACTGGATCAAAATGGAATTGGAACAAAATTTTGATATGGAAATGGAAACTTACCAACAAAGGGTGTAAGAATCTCAGTGGGCATTTTGCATGTACCACTTCTTGATAACAAATGTATACAAGATTGTATAAAATATGTACTGCTTATAGCATAAATTGGAAGAATTGTTCCAAAAATCGTACACTTTTTGGACCAACATTCAATTGTATACCGTGTGGTATTTAAAATATACCGAAAAGTCAGCTGTTTTGGTGAATATACCAAAAATTTTACAATATACCAAATTTATGTACCAAAATTGGCAAAAATGCCCACTGAGATGTATTGTAGCCACACGTGCAGGGTATTTTAGCTGCGGTCAGACCTTGAAAATGGAAACGGAACCGGAAGAATTAGCTAAAAAAATACCGAAGCAGACATTACCATCATGGAATTCTGTAAGTCAATGGAAAAGAGAATTCCGTTGAAGTATTTCTCTTGTAGGCTGTAGAAGGTGTAAAAGTTCACCGATTTCTTCGATTTGCAATACCAGATCCTTCAAAAAATCCCTTTGAAAGATATATACCAAGTTTGAACAGCCTCCTTCTGTGGTATACAGTCTTAAATCAAAGTGGACTTATTATACCTCATAAGGTATAGGGTAACTTTAGAAAGCATAAAACTATTTGAACAAATTAAATGAAATATACTATGAAAATATACTATGAAAATATACCTTACCAGGCAGCAGTAATTTCGAAATAATTTTTGTCAGTCTAATGTACAGACTAAAGTATGCTCCAGTTGAATTTTCCATTACACATTCGTATTTATTAACTTAATGAATTCATTCTTCATACAAAACCTTCTAACGATTTTAAAGCTTTACTCTCCTTAAGGGATGAACCCTTCTTCTCATATACAAATCAAGGAAATTAATAAGAAAATGGTTTTCATACCTACATCTATTACCGAATACAAGAAAAGCAAATGTTAAATGTTTCCTTTTTGCCTAATACGAATTAATGAAGTGGAAAACTCATCGTGAGTGCTGCAGCTGAGGAAATGTGAAAAGTCAAATGTTTAGTGTCAGCCTAGTCAAATGTGTCATGTGAATTGATTGTAAATATTTAATGTGCTACTTTGTGTCCACGCCTTTGATAAATTCCATTGAATAATGAAAGTGTCCTTTCCGAGTGTGCTACCAGGCAAATGGCAAGTTATTAAGGAACACAAAAAATGCTATATTGGCTCGAAACTTTTAGCCAAAATAAAAGCAAAACGAGAAATCAGTGAACCCAAAAGGGACATTAAGAAAAAGTAAAAAATGAAAAAAGGAAGCAAAACTTACACTCGAGTGTAAACTTCCGAGTAGCATTCGACCAGCACCACATCCTACAAGGACAACGACGCATCCCAAGCCTTGGTACACTTTTGGTCACATTTCCCATTCATTAGAAACTCTTGTGGACTGATTTAAAGTTGACGACGATTTGTCTTTGCTGCTGGTGCTGCTGCTGCTGCTACTGCTGCTGTTGCACAGTTCGAGTTTGCTTAGTTTGTTCATTGGAAATTTATTTGATTTTAATATTCAATTTGTTCAACAACTGCTACTACGGGAATGATGAATGGAACCGGGCTTTTTTCCTTTTCTTTTTATTTCCCTTCCCTTTTGGTATGATTTCTGTGAATCGAAAAGTTATTTGTTGATTTTTAATGGAAAACCTTTTTGGCGTTTCGACTCAACTCCGCTTTGCTCTGCTCTGTTTCCCGTTGCCGTTCGGGTTCATTTGTTTGGCGAACAATTTTTCGTACGATTCTTTTTTTCTTTGATTTCGGGAAAAGCGTACGGACTTTTGTGAGAATATCAATCGGAATGCGAAATAAGAAAATGTGAGCATTATTTTAATGTGCAACTTCAAAAGTACTTTAGGGGTACTGCAACCTACTAAAAGACCCTCTCCCTTTCGCACACAAACACACTCACCCCGATAGAGACACACAAATTGCTCTAAAAGCGATACCCGGCAGTGTGGAGTAGGCGAAACAAAGGAACGCAAACGCTTTGGCTCATATTTGAGAAATAAAATTGCCAAGGATGAAAGTCAGTCAATTTGGGAAATAATTTATTGAATTTTAAAAAGGGTTCAATTTGCTTTTCCTCCTCTCTGGCAATTGCCAATGCAATGCGATGCTGTGGGAAAACGTATTCGGCGCGCCATCAACTCGACCCCCGGCCTGGACTCATGGTATTGTTAGCGTGCGCCATCATCATTGCAATTCGTAACGGTGCGCTTCGTTTATCGAACTTTGATTGTAAATAAATGAATCAAAAATTGTGATTGTCCTTTCCGCAAGGGAAGGCGAGGATGTTGAGTTGGTTCGGGGTTTTTATTTTTTTTGCCTTGCTTTTTTGTGCGATTTCGGTGAATTTTTTTTCGGCTGCGGAAATGTTTATACGCTCTGCACTCTCGCGGGGAATATTTATCATTTTGTATTATTACATTTTATATTTGAACTGGGAATGTGGCGAATTAAAAATTGAGGCATCTCCTTTCGACGCGCCGTTCGCATTGATTTATGAACTTTTTAAGGAGAAAATTTCATATTTTATTGTTGCAAGTATTAATGGCGACTTTACGGTTTGGCTATTAAAAGTTACGAGCGTGCGGATTAGTTGATCGAAAGTGATATATTGAATTATGTACGTTATTGCCAGTGAAAGTCAATAAAGTAATACTCTGCCAGTAAATACTGCCATGAATTATTAAGCATGGGTTCATTTGTATTGACTAGAATATCATCTCATCATATAAAATTCCATTGTTTGTCCGTCTTCACCTTCCAGAAGCTACGAGAGAGCTGTAATTTCACATATACCTTCTATGAACCCATAACTTGAGATTTTCATCAAGGAGTGCCAAGAACCGGTTCTGGAACCGGCATCATTTTAATTTGTGGAACCGAAATCGAAACCAAAACTGGAACCTATGGAAAGTAGGCTGAAGCCATCAGTGGACATACATATACTATGGCTACAGATTCCAGAGCTGGATTTGGCATTTTTCCAAAAGAAGGTGTGTCAGTTCAACATAGGACCGTGTCATTTGAGGATCCCCCCCTGCAGTCATCATTGGACCTAGGAAGCTGTAATCCAACATGTAGATATACTGTGAAAGCATCGCTAGAGAATCTCGATTGGAGTTTTTGATTTTGAAAGAATGAGTGGCAGTTATAATATGGGCTTGACAGTTACAGTTTGGCCTAAAAAAATGATTCAATGGGAGTCCAAGGGGGGACGAAGGGGTCGATAAGGAGATCAAAGGAGGTGCAATGTATTTATAGTTTTGTCATATTTGAACCATTGTAAAAACAAATTCTCAGACGTGATGTGGCAAAATCCCGTTACAGAGTCTTATCATTTTGGAAACAGTTGCAAGTTGCCGCTGGAGTAATTTTTTGAAAATTTTTTCAGTCATAACTTTTATTGATTCTATTCCTTTTAACCTTTTGTCCGTTTCCACTTTGTTCGGGTCCATCTCCATTTTGTTGAAATTGACTCCGTATAATGTCCCTCTGCTGATACCTGTTCCAATTAAAATTGGTTCAGTTTCTCAGATGAGCAGTTTGTTAGGTCAATAATTAAGGAATTTATACTGTGGAATGATGAACAGACAGACGAACTGCAAGTCTAATGAAATAAATTCAAGAAAACTAAGACGAATTAAATGAAATAAAAATTGTATACAATCCATTTATATTTATAAGAAGTTAGCAATTCTTCTTTGCAAATATACACAGCCACACGCACTCAGACAACTCACCACAAAGCAAATTTCTTTGTCAATTAACTGAAATTTAATTAAATTTATTTTGTGATAACACAACAACAAACGTCTACCCACCACCCGTTGATACTGCATACTGCAATTAATTTAAAACAATTTTCTTTTCACTTATCAAGTTTTCTTCGAAAGGGAAATGCCATCAAACAAGACAAATTCAACTTTAAATACACACTGGGAAGTCAATTTTTGCATCAAATCAGTTCATTGCTATTGTAAAGTTATTTAATTTTATTTGATGTGCTTGTGAAAATATTCCAAAAATGCATTTGCATAACCATTGCATTGTAAATGTGGGTACTTAAGAAAGGGGTTGGGTGGAAAATCGAAAAAATACTGTATAACACAACATAGTTGAGGAAATGTTTTTCGTAAATTTTCAATGAGTTTGCAATTTGATAGCAATTGAATTTTTGCCTTCATTCTTGCACAATTAAAAGGCCACTCAAGTATTCTAAAGGATAATTATCCCTATTGAGCAAAGAGATACTTCACGTAACACTTCATATGCGAATGTGGTGTGTACAGTTTTGTAGTTACTCGTATGTATGGTTGGCCGCATATGTTGTTGAAATAACAGACCAGCCACCCACTCCCACACCCACTTCCGAAACCCTCAGCCATAGATTTGTTCATGTATTTAATGTATGAAAGCGTTGTTGGTTTTATTGCTTTATTGCTGGCTCTTATTTTTGTTCTTGTTCTTGGTTTTGTTGTTGCTGTTGCTGTTGTTGTCTTAGGCTTGGCCACAAAACCACTCTCGGAAAAGTAATAAAGCACTTGTTTCAATTTCAACTTTTTGAAGATACTATCGTAAATATGTACGTACGTCTACGTACATTCATCCTCACGTTACTCTCGCAGGCACATTTCTTTGCTTTCTGGCTTTGCTTTGTTGTTTCCTCTCCTCGGAGCCTTTTGCAAATTTATTACACTTTTGCTTTTGTATATGTGTGTGTGTGTTGGTGTATTTATGTGTGAAGGAATACGAAAGAACTGTATGTACTGTTCGGGAAAACCAAATAAAGTTTTTTGCAGTTGGTTTTAATTTTAAGTGTATATGAATTTGCAGCAGACAAGATGAAAGGAATTCCAGAAATTACGAAATTAAAAAATTGCAAACAACATTTAAGAATTTATTATTATTGCTAAAAGAAACATAAGGATTTGCCTAGCATATATCCGTCTGCCAACTGCTCCACTCAATTGCATACATACTTGTGTTGTCTACATATGTCTTCAACGACTAGCCTATATCAACAAATACGCAAAGTGGTACCTCTCCACACTCCCTTCATATATTTATACCCTGTGTCCAAAGGTACATTAAGGGTATTCAATTAAAGTGGGAACACCCTTGGATACGTGCAGTTCCTTAAAAGAACAGGCAAATTTCATATGTTTTGACTGCACATCTGCACGACTGCACTGTTTCCACTTTTAATGAATCACCCTATTGTTTTTGTCACACCGTTTGTAATGCCCATAAGGAGGCCTGGCTTGTATGAAAAATTATATAGGTTCTTAAGGGTATGATATCGTGAACGAAATGGAATTGGACCAGAATAAAATGGAATTGGAACCACATTATGAAATTGAGATCGGGAATGAAGTAGAAATGGAAATCATCGAAAATTTTCGCTAAATAGCAAAAATTATCGATAAATTATCGAAAAACTATTGATAAATTATAGAAAAATTGTCGATAATAATTTTAAAAATATCGATAGCACATCGAAAAATGTTTGAAAAAAATTTTGAAAATTTATTGATTCATTATCGATAAAATATTATAAAATTATCGATAAAATATTGAAAAATTATCGATAGAATATTGAAAAATTATCGATAAAATATTGAAAAATTATTGATAAAATATGTATTGAAAATTATCGATAAAATATTAAAAAATTATCGATAAAATATTGAAAAGTTATCGATAATTTTTCTTTAAAATATCGAAAAACTAATAAAATTAGCGAAAATTGTCTAATAACGTATCGTGCTCGCATGTGCAGCGCATCTTAGCTTCGGTCAGACCGAAAATAATTCTCTTACAAGTTTCCAAACCTGACCTTTTTTCAATCTGAATAGAAATTTGAAAAAGTTCTTTGATGATCTCCGGGTTTACAGCTGAAGAAGTAGCTTTCCAACATTCCAATCACCATCAGCTTAGTCACTCCAATCGGCCGATACTCTGAAAAAGAATATATTTTTAAATCCTTCCCAAGCAAAAAGTTCACTGAATATGACACCGCCAAAGCAGAGTAGGTCCTGTTGGAGCCACAACGGCAATAATGATAATGTCGGCTACAGAAATAATAACAACAACAATACCAACATTGGATAGTGCCCCAGTGCGCATTACATTGCCCATTGTATTATATGGTGGTGCCCACTTAATGGATAGCGGGGCGTTACACAAGCAATTATCATTAACAACAGCCGTTACCATACTTTACCAAAGAGACACAAATAATGGATACTCATCGAAAATGACCAAGTAAACAGAGCAATATGTACCATCGATGGAAGAAACTTTCGCCAGTAACAAGGATATCTGGATAAACAGTTAATGTGATGATGATGGTGGTGGTGGTGGTGGCCTCCTCGAGGACGACTCTCGACTCTCGACTCTACGGTGTACGAAACGTAACGAAACAAACATTCGAATTAGTGATTCTGATGCTGTAAACTGAGGAGGCCAGCGAAAAGGACATTTCTTTCATTACATTTCATTACGTTCGGTCTTTCCTTGACTCTACTACTGCTTTTCCTACTGCCTCTACACTGCAATAAGTACAGCATGTGTGGTCAGAGCATACGCTTTGCTTTTGTGACAATTATTTACGTGTTTCGAAGATGTTCGGGTGGGGAGGGAGTTGGCTAAGTGGAAAAACTTCCTCTATAATGCAACGATGCTACCTCCTTTTAGCGTTCCTTTTTTTTTTCTACGATTACGCTCTGCGCCATACTAATCGAAGATTATGGTCGTAAATACCAAAAGACACATAACTTTGGCCTTAATGGTCAGCAAAGTACTGTGTAATGACACAAAAACAAAACATAAATATTCCTAAACCGAAAACCAAACAAAATGAAAGGCCGTAAAAATGTCTCTCTCTCTCCGTTGGGCGGAGGAGGAGGCATGTGTGTGTAAGAAAATCTCTACACAGCCACACAAATCGCACATGATGCGAAAATCAAGTGTAAATAGCAAATTTTATTGCTTGCAATATTTTAAGTTTGATTTCTTTAAATATTTATTCACTTGTACTTAGTTTACTTTTGAATTTTAATGTGCCACATACTTCTTCTTCTTCGAAATGTGCTTAGTTGCTGTTTACTTTTATCTCTCGGTCTAATACCTGCCAATCGTTTTGCTCGGAGAATGAATTATATGAAATCGATATGCCAAATAGAAGAATGTTGTTGAAGCTGCTGCTGATGATGTTAGTGTTGCTACTGTTCTTATCTGGTATTTTTGTTAAGTAAAATTCGGTTTCAGCAAAGGATTTCAACGATTTACGCATTCGACTTTACTTTTCGGCTTTACCAAACGATGGCCGGGGCCTGTGAGGCTTCTGATAAGATAGTTGAAAAGAGTGGTGTACTGTCTGTTAGTCTATTGGATTGATTTGGAGTTTGAGTACAACATTCTTCTTCGTAGGCACAGACAAACTTATATAAATTCAATACTTAAAGGACTTACCTTCGGGAGCTACGAGTTTCAGTAGACTTCAGAGGAATAGGCAATAATTTCATTTAATTTATTTGCAAACGCATTGCTGCCTATCCGAGGATAAATGCTATTTTTCTTTCACGCTTATTAGAGTGTATCCACATAATACCTGTCACACATACGCCCTACCTTACGAGTGTGTGTGTGTGTGTGTGTGTGGGGGAAAATTTCCATAGAAATCATGTTAAATTCCGCAGAAACAATTGTCATCGTAAATTATTTTGTAAATTGTCCTAATCTCATAAGCAACATCTTTGCATATGCTTTGTGGTGCCTGTGCCTATGCCTTTGCCATTGCATGAAATTGGAAAAACGTGTGGTGTACGTATGCGTAGTAGGCTTTTAGGCGTCGTATTTGTTATTTCTTGGGTTTGTCTACATTTTAAAATTCAGTTTGGTATTGGCTTGAGTGTTTCTTACTTACGTGAAAGGTTTTTGCTTGATGTAAATACATTTGCAGGGATTTTCAGTTATTGTGAAGCTTTTGTGGTATGTCTTTCAGAATGATATATACTTTGCAAACTTAATCCCAGATGAATTGATCTCATCATGTGATTTTTTTTTTAAATTCCAACCACTTCTGGTAATTACCAAATTTGTCCTCATTTGCTACTTTAATTTGCCATCTTCGAATAATCTCTCTACAAAAGCAATAGCGAAACACTAACACATAATTTAACTTTCTTCATTAAAAACTTGAAATGGGTTTTAGTTTAGTTTCGTAGCAGTTGAGCATATAAAAATTAAGACCCACTAAAATGAAAGGGAAAAACTAATAATCAACATTTTCCCAATTGCAATTTGCAAAGTTTGCTTCGCCCAGAAATCGCCATGAGAAACTAATCCGGCCACCCACATGGTTGGCCTTCCCAAGCATTTGCCGGGCTACACTTTACCAGCACTCGGCTGGACTAACAAAAAGTCCTTGTGATCAAACTAAGCCATGCGGCCCACGACCAAACCACCACCACCACCACTACTACCACTTCCATTCGCTTACTTATTCAGCTTGCCCATGTGGCGGGCCATCTCTTCGTGTATGAGTCCTCCTCCGAATGCAAAGTTAAGTTTAGATTGTTACAATTCGTTAATTCGCCCGAATCGCCTCGACCATAACGAGCCGGACGGATTTCGTTTCGTATTAAAAATGCGAAAAGTGTCTCTTTGCGCTCGCTCTCGAAAAGGATTAACTGATAATAAGTTTGATGTTCTAACGAATGAACTGAAATGCTTGTCGTTGGCGTTGTTCTTCTTCCGCAGTGTGTCTCTGTGTGTGTGTGTGTGGGTGACTAAAAGTTTCGCCATTTTTACTAAATAATTTCATTTTTTTTTTGTGGTTTTTGCAACTTGGTGGTCTTTACTGTTCTTTGGGCCATTTGTCCACATGGTCTGTCATACACCCGCATACGTTTCATTATACAGCATGAATGTGTGAGTGAATGTAAGTGGTTGGGTGTATATGTGTGTGTGTGTGTGCGGCTTTCGTATTTTTATTGAATCGGAAGTTTTGCTAAAAAATTACTTGAACTCTTATCTTTATCTGTAAGCCACGTCCATGTTGGAACTATGTGGGGAAGTGTATGTATGCAAGTGTGTGTGTGTGTGTGTGTGTGTGTTTGTGTGCTTGTGTCCCTTTGGCATGGCAGGAGGCTACAAAATTGAATTAGTCTAATCAAAAAGTCACAAGTTTCGTGAGCGAAGGCGACCATTTGCGTCTGCCGGAATCCTAACCCGGAGTTGAGTGAGTGCTGTGACTTTTGTGACTCTGCTGCTTGTATGATTGTATGCTTCTGCTTCTGTTGCTGCTGGGAATTGTCCACATCGTTGTCATTCGCTGGACCAAGTGGATATGCAGCAGTAGAAAGTACAAATGCTGGTTGCATGAGTTCATTTGAGTTTGAAATACTTTAAAAGTTTTTTCTTTTATTTTTTTTTGTTTGGTTTTTTTTTCTAGAAAAGTTGCGCTTTTTCCTCCGCAACAATTCACTTTCAGCATTCAATTTGAAATTGCGAGTTAAAAGTTTTATTCCTAATCCGATTTTTCATTTTGACAGTCTTCGAAGCTTTATTGCGGGTCGGTCGTCGGTACTCTCGGGAGGTTTAGTTTTATTCGTACTTCTTCTTCTTTTTTTTTTTTTAATATTATTTCAGACAGTTTCAGATTATATCTTGTGTGTGGGAGAGAGGCCATTGGTTTGGCATTAGAAGTGAGATTTAAATCCTTTTGGAATAATTCTTTTTTCCTTAAAAATATTCAAAATGAAAGGAGAGAATTTTAATTTTTATTTTAATTTCAGGGGATTGTTTTTAATCTGAAGACCTTGCGAAGTAAATATGCAAGGGTCAACCGAGATAAAGGAGGAATACTTTTTTTATACTTTATACATTTTCTCTTATTTTTCAGTAGAAAAATGCATATTCCCCTTTAATGTCATGTGTCACTGATGAATGACTCAAAACTCAACAAATTTTCTTCAATATTCGTGGCCAAAGTTTCTGTCATTAAAAAAGTTTCTATCACAAATTACTCAAGCGTTTTTTATGACTCCAGAAAAAATTTACTGCTGTTTATTATGAACTTCCGAATTAAGAGAACTCTGCAATCAATCGATTGTGAAATAAAACAATAGCAAAAAACAAAAAAAAAACCATAAAAAAACAGTTAAATTGGTAATTGTTTCAAGCAGCAAATGTCATCGTTAAAAAGTCATTAAATCGTAAAAAAGGAAATAATTTTGTGAATTTTTTTGTTAGGCAAGTATTTATGTATGTTTTTCTATAAATTGATTAGACTAATTGTTTACAGAAAGAAAAACAAATGCAAGAGCAAGTAGTGAGTTTGGCTGCTACTTCCCATAGTTACCCCAAGCAGACCAAGACAGGCGCCCCCTTTCCGTAGGCCCCCTCTAACTAATCACCTACTGCCCTTCCTTCCATGAGTGAGAATTGTGTTTGTGTGCATGTTTTGTTTACTTAAATATTTTTCATCATTTGCCATAAAGAAGCAAATTTTATGAGCTGTTCTCCATCAGCAAAAAAAGAGAAAAAAAAAAAATGCAGCAACAAAAAACACATTATTCCTGCCCAACAGCCAACAGTGTGAACGTATTTTAATTAGAGCAAGCGTCTTGGTCTTCTTTGCGGGGCTTGTTTATGCGTATGCATACAACATTAGAGTGATTCTTATTTTACGATTTTTTGAAATTGTTTCTTGATAGGAGAGGACTAAAGTGTTCAACTTTCAGAAGTAAATATGGATTTTTAGGAGTTACTGGGAAGCCCAAATGTTTGTAAAATCACGTTTTAGAATCAGAAAAATACGTGCGAAAAACCATAAAAAAAGGATTAATAAATAAAAATTTTTTTTTTGGGGACTACGGAAAAATGCAATAAAAATATGTTTTAAAATGAGAAAGATACCAGAAAAAATTATTGGTTTCCCTGATAACCTCCCCAATAGGGCAATATGATCCAATTTTTTCTTAAATATTACCCCTGTAGAAGGGGGAGAGGGGACAATCAACAATTTTTGTTTTTTTTCTTGTATTTCTTTCATTTTGTCACACTCACAGTGGCAGGGTATATTAACTTTGACAAAACATTTGTAACACCAAGAAGGAGGCGTGTCCGGTATGGAAAAATATATGTATTCTTGATCAGCATCACCTCTTGAGTCGACTTAGCCATATCCGCCTGTCTGTCCGCACGATAGCGGTCGCAGTTTTGGAGATATTAACTTGAAAATTAAGGAACATGTTTTTCACTTCAAAAGTAAGAGCAAGTTCGAGAATCAGCCAAATTTGACAAAAATTGGGCGGGGCTCTCATATATACAGCACGAAAATAAGGGAACATTTTCCAAGTTTTTTCCAAAGTTTTTTATTGTTGAATTCGATTGGAAATGTTTAGAAACGTATTTTCGACATGGTCCTGGGTTCCAAAACCACATCTATAAGGGTCAAATGGTGTCTTTAGACCAACTTTTTTTTTTGTGGATTTGATTGGAAATTTTTATTAAACGGATTTTGGATATGGTCCGAGGCTTTAAACCCACCTATAATCGGCTCAAAATGGGGTCTTGAGACAAAATTTTTGTATGTTCAAGGTACTTCTAAATAGATCACACTGTTTAGGGGTATTTCAGCTTCGGCATTTCAGCTTCGGCATAGTTCACTCTCTTGTTTTTATTATTTTTTTTTGTTGTAAATATTTTTTTTGTAAATCCCCCAAACAACAAAATGTTTTTTGTATTGGACCCTACCCCAATTTTCCAAATTTTAGGGCTTCACAGGCACTTCTAAAAATCCATATTTTTTCCAGAAAATTTGACCGTTTGGTCCTCTTCTATAAAGGAGGGGTGCAATTTTTCGAAAAATCGAAAAATAAGAACCACTCTAATATAATATGCGCGTGTGTGCGTGTGGCATGAAAGCGAATGGGAGCCAGTGCCCCATTAAGCCTCCAACTGGCGGCTGCATTGTTGTCGGCAAATGTCTGGGCATTTATTGTTTGTTTATAATTTGCTGGGCGCGTAATAAACAATTTGACTATAAACAAAAACAACAAAAAAAAAGCAAAAAACGAAGTGAGAAGTGTTGCCCCATGCGAATTTCAGCAACTGATAAGAGAGAACACTTTAATGCGCAACTGGCGTTGTTCAGCAAAAAATGAAATGTTAAGTGAATTCGCAGGGTTCGTCTCTTTAAAGTCGCCTGCGTAACTGCGGGACAAAAGTACGCACGAACGCATGAACGGGTAAACGGTGTGGCTGCCTGCTGCTGGCCATTTTCTTTTCGTTTTGGTTTTTTTTTTAAATATATAAATTAATTTTTATTTATTTTCCTTGTTGGCAAAAAAACAAAAAAAAAAAACAACAGCCAATTTTTAAACAGGCCATTAAAACGTGAACGAATTAATTTCATGTTAAATTGAATAAAAACGCTTCCTTCGGCCAAAACGCTGGCTGCTGGCTGTGGGTATACTTTTCGGTCGGCCGTTTCGGTGGTTGGCCGGTTGCGTTAATTTTATTTGCTTTAATTCCCTTTATAACTGGGCTGCCTTAATTTTTTTTCATTGTTTGTTGAACTTTTATATTTTTTTTCTCCTTCCTTTCGGTTGTGTTCGCTTGAAGAACGTGTATTTTTGTAATTTTATTACTTTTGATTGAACTAATTAAGAAGGCGCTTTTCCTTTTGTACTTTCAACAATGGCCTGTATCCATCCTCATTTGCATGTTGATGGTGGGGAGAGGGATTGAGGCTGCAACTTAAAGCTCATTAGCGATCGTAAAGTTTGGGTTAAGTGGGGATCAGCCCGACGCTGTGTTGATTGAAACATTGAGTGGTGAGCGGCATACGATAATTTCAATGAAATATGTATGGAGTGCTTTTTCGCAATGAAACGTGGCAGAATTCGGGAAATGTGCAGAATTTAAATTTAAGAATATTGCCAATGTCTTGAAAAAGATGCTGTTAAGGTAAATTTAAACTATATTTTATTCTTTATATTGTCATGGATTTCAAATGAAACAAGAAAGTAATGTATGGACACGGTCCATGAAAATATTTTTCTATTTTCCATTTTCCTTCATAAGATGTTCGATGGATTCCGGAGATCGAAAATGATCAAATAAATTATTTTAAAAGGAGAAAAAAAAGGAAAACAATATTTTTCCCGGCGGAGGGACAATATGATCCCTTCTAGTTTCTACATTGTTTGCTTCAAGAAGCTCCACTAAGGCGTTTATTTAATAAATAATATTTATGTGGTAGCCGCATCTGACCAGGGTTCTCACTTTTCGCCACTACGAAAGTAGTAGATATTCGATTTTAGGAGAGTAGATTTAATGAAATGGGAGTAGAATTTTTTTGCGTAGAGTAGTAGAAATCATGCTAGTTGATTTGTAGAAGAGTAGTAGATTTGCATCGTATGAAACTCAAGTACAATTTTGGGGAAGAGATATCATATAATAGTAGTAGAAAATAGCTTGAGTAGAAAAACCGTAGTAGAGGAGTACAAATTTTAAAATCAACGCGAGATTTAATCTACTTTGATAGGAGTAGAGAGAGAACGCTGCATCTGACTTACGATAGGGAGACTTTCACATCAAATCCAGCCCGGGCAGCAAGAAGTTCGCCCAAGATCCTTCGAGGGACGTAGTGCCAAATAATTATTTATTTGTATTCATATTTATGCACCGAGAGGAAAAACTGTTAAAAACCATCCGACAGTCGAAAAACTGTTTAATTGACAGTGAAAACTGTTACAATGATCAGTTTTCGCTTTCAATTTAACAGTTTTTCTACTGTCGGATGGTTTTCAACGGCGAAACTGTTATTTTTTCTCTCGGTGTGTTCACATTTTTTCATTTCCATTATCAGTGGGATTTTTTGTCAAGAGTACTTTTCCTGGACAGAAAGGATAATTTTGGTTTGATTGCTGAATGCTACACTCAAAAAATTAATGTGTTTGAGGAAATACGCATGAATTTGCCGTGACTGAACTCGTTGACCACAAACGAAAGTAATTTGATGGAAACGTTTTAGAATTCTCACAAATGCAAATAAAGTTTCTTTCAAATACAGCCTCGTTTGCAATAAACTTAGTACATTTGTCTAAATTTTTATTATATAAATATACAAATTACTTTCGTTTGCAGTCAACGAGTTCAGTCACGACAAATACAAGCGTATTTCGTCTTAACATATTCAACATTTGCTGCAATTACGACTCAAACACAATAGTTCTTTGAGTGGAAAAAGTCTCATAACAGAAATTACATATTAAATGGGCCACTGCAACTAATTGAACTATTCCCTAAACTTGATAACTCTATGGTATGGGCGCTTAAAGGGGTGAGCGGGGGGACAAAATATATTGTTTTAAATTTTTTTTTGTAGAGGACTCCCACCGAAATTGAGCCCATGGCACATTTTGAAGGGATGAACCAAATTGTAAAAATTTTAGCATTCCAACTCGGGCCGGACTAATACAACAGAAGAGTAAACACATATTTTCATTAAAAACGCAAAAGGTGTAAATGAAGCCCTCCGAATTGATATTTTCTCGATCCCGAAAGACCTTTTCTGTATTACAATCTTACGCCACTTCAGCCTCATCCAGTTGCCGAATTGATGTGCAACATTTATGTATTCTCCGAAGAAGAAAAAAAAAAGCAACTAAGTGGCCAACTCAAAATTCCAATCTAATAACAACAAATACCTTAGTGGAGGAGCTTTCGGTTATTTGCACCATAATTGAATTTCAAATTCATTGCTCGAAAGCAAGAAAAACATACAACCAAAGAATAAAACAACAAGCCACCCACTGCAGCACACCACCCACACGAAGTACGGACCTTTTGATGTGCTTCACTGACTTTCACTTAAATACGCTCAAATAAGTTTTGGTATCTTCCACCTGCTTAAATATTGATAACAAAATGGCAAATCGCTCAAGCGAAAATATACGCACACAAGACACAACCTCAGTCTCACACCCAGCAGCTACTAAGTAGCTGAAGAAGCGCACAGAAATCAGTGCCAATCTGACTTTGACCCAGAGCTGATTTTTTATTTAAAAAAAAACAACACAAAAGAGGGGAAAAAAATACAAAAATAAAAATCACCGAAAATCCTTTGAAATTGATGCTGCTCATCATAACTTCTTTGGCAACTTTAGCGATTCAGTGCCCAAAGGAATTAAAATTTTTTTTTTCTTTTGGTAATAAAAATATTTACTCACTGGTTTGTTGTTGTTTGCTTGCGTTCAGAAATCATTTCTGTTTCGAAAATTAAATTTTGTCTGTTTCAGTTGAGTTGCTTTTCCTCTGACTGCGCCCCCGTACGGACGGTGTGCCGTCTGCTGTTACAACATTTCACATGCATCTGTTAGCTTGTCAAATTTAACAAGTTGTATTAAATTTGTACCCAATGAACCCTTCCAAGCACACAAATACACACTCACACATATACATATATTGCCCCCCAAAACACACTCTCCCACTTGCAATTGAACAGGGAAACGCAAACGTTGGTTTGCTGTTGCTGCCGAGTTCGTGCGTAGGATGCGTGTAAAGGCCCGAGCGCGTATCGGCGAAGCAATAAAACATTTCACACATACACGCACACCAGCCAACGGTAGACACAGAGCGACCGACGAATTGGAATCCTTTTGAATCCTTTGACATGTTGGCGTAACGTACATTTTAAAATTACGCTACGCTAGACTGCAACATGCGGCAGTGTTTGGTTGTTGTTTTTGTTTTGGATTCGGATTTGGGTTCGGGTTCGGGTTCAGGTTTGCCTTTGTTATATTATTTTTTTTTTTTAAATATTTTTTTTTTGCTTCCAAACTGGCGGCATTGAAAAATGAAACTCAAAATTCGATTGCGGCGGCAATTAATCAAAAGCGCGTTAAGCATCACCAAGTGAAGTAGAGTAGGAAGTGCCCCGTGTTCTCGCAGGCCATGCAACATTTCCTGTTTTGTTGTTTTTTTTTTGTTGCTTTTTTGGTAGGTTGTGTTATTTAATTTGGCATATTATGTCGGCCACTTTGACAAATTAGTGCGTCGCTACATGTTTGATGAAATTTTTCGGTGGAAATTCGATGCTACTTTCATGGGGCCATAATTAGGGTATGCTTATCTGCTCATTACGAGAGTGGGTAAGTACAGGATGTGTTGGCTGGGAATTGTGTGGAAAATGGTGAAGTAAGTGACACTCCAAAATGCATGTGCAGATGCAATTGGTTTGCTTTCAATTGGAACAAAAACAGAAAGAGGTGTGTCTGGGAGGGTTTGTGTGAAAGGGTGAAATTTGAACTATTTTTCAATATTTTTAAATATTTCTTTCAAATTTTATAAGGGTAACAACAATGTATGAGAAGGTTTCAATTTGAACTGAAGGCATGTGATCCTTTGAGCATTTTACTTTATCCTTTGGCATCATAATTACAAACCCAATTGAAGCTATTCACATTCAAATGAATCGAGCTAATTTCATAATTTGTATGTGATTGGTACTTCCCCTGCCTCTAGTTTCCCAGACTCTAATTGTAAGTTGCCTGCCCTCGTCGGTAGCCAATTTCCGTTTTACATACAAAACCGTTTTCCAAAACATAATACCATCGTTAGTTCGCTTCTTATCGAATTATCTATTATTCAAAAAGCGGTTTTCCAAGTGCTTCTCGTCACAATGACACCACTGACAAGCGGCAGTATGGTGAGCTGTCACTAACGTATGTGGTGGATACTAACATCGAACGGACGGTCTGTTGAATGGACAGCCATTTAGGGTTATGTAGTGTCTACATGGCATGTCACACTCAAGCGGAGCTTGTCCGTCCAGTTCATATAGACATTGGCCTGCCTATCTGCTGACCGTTAGTTCGTTCGGTGTTTTCTCCGTGGGCTCCCTTTTCCGCTGGCCAGCGTACGAACGCATCACATGTTAATGTCACATTTTATTATCTCTCGCACACATTGACTGCATATGCGTACGTGCTGTCAATTTGACAGTTGATTTATGATTTGCCTCTGATTGCGATTTACGACTGTGGTGTTTTACAGTTCAGCAACAACGGCAACGTTAACGTTCGGGGCTTTTCACCATTTTTGCGTTGGTGGTAGAAATTTTTAATTGTTTTTTTCTTTCCATTTTTATTTTCTTGTGTCCTGCAATACAGTTGCAGTGCAGCACAATTTCTTTACAGTTGCAGTAATGTTCATGCGTGTGTGTATGTGCGTGGGTTAATTTAATGTTCATAGCCATTAAAATGCATTTAGTTGAAACAATTAATTTGCAACCAGGTGCGGCAGCGGGTGACATTTAAACATGGGCCACTCTTAAATTACATATTAAATGAGAGTGATTGCATGTGTAGGCCAAGGTGTGTGTGTGTGTGTGTGTGTGTGTTAATATGAACACATCGATTGTGATCATCTGCAGTGTGAAATTTTTCATTATCGTGGAAAAACGAAAAACAGTTGCTACCTAGTTAAAAAATTGCTATCGACAACATACGGTGTGATTGAGGGCAAGTGCCTGTGTGTGTGTGTGTGTGTGTGTTTGTGTGAAATCACACAAATCAAATCAAAACAAAATTTGTGTGCCTGTCTGCCACACTACTTCATCGTCGAACGTGTATCGAACGTGGATCTTGGCCTAAACTAACATGTGGCCTGAAAAATTGCCTTCTCTGTGATTCTGTGCTCGGATTCTGTTTTCGTAGTATTTAATTTCTTTTGTTTGCTTTGGCCTTTTTTCCTTTTTGTTTTTGTTACTTTGGTCTTTTTCTGGACAGTTTCCAGTGCAACAATTGCTATTGTTGTTTTTTAGCTGCTACCATTCGAGGGCGTAACACTGCTTCGGCAACATTTCACATTTCACATTTCTTGTGCATGTTTCCTTACGAAAAACTCATCATGAAACGTGCGTCAGCTGCGAATGACCGAGACCCCCCCAAAAAAAAACACAGAACGGAACATAAAACAAACAAAGTAAATGTCCATAGCAGCCGCATCATCATCATCATCATCATCGTCGTCATCTCATTTCATCCAAACATCATATCATATCGTCGTCGCATCACATTCGATCTGATTTATGAGTTGCTCATATTTTCAGAAAATTGCACATTTACCAAATCAGAGAGGATGCGAAAAAAAAACCCAACACAAATTTATTTGCAATATTGCCCCATAACATGCCCGCAATTACGCTTATATGTCAGCCACATGTGCTGCCTTATTAGTTTTCGATGGCGCTTTTGTCCTTGTTCGTGGGACCCATCACTGCTTGCATTGCAGGCATATTGGCTTATGTTTATTTATCAACGCATTGTGAGTTTTGTAAATAAATCTCATTGTCTGTATTTATACAGTATTATTTTAGAATTATAAAAACTGCACCTTCATATTGATACTTTGCCACACATACTTTCACTGAAACTACTGCTTGCTTCCATCTTCTACAGAAGCTGCGAAAATTGCTTTTCTTTTACGTGCTTTCATGCGAAGAGCAAAAAAAATGTTTTCCTAAAAGCAAAAAAATTTAAATTTATACCAGATACACTCAAAGAAATAACTTCAATATCATTTGTAAATAAGAAATTTAAATATCAAAAACTTTTTTTGTGTGTAAAATATTTTTATCAAAGTCATATACAGTTTATATATTTTTATTAAATAAGTACAAATTTGAAATATATTTCCTTCAGTGTTCCAGTGTACCTAAACATATGAATTTCCCATTGGCAGTCTACTCTCGTCTTGATATTCATACAACATGAAAAACATTGATTTGGCCAAAAATTCGAAGGAGACTACATACACGCAGCCAAAAACAACATTGGCAGACAACAGATGTCTCAAGTGAGTTTAGTGGGCTGGTGATAGAAAATTCGATAAAAATAAGGACTTGGTAAGGTCCATCGTGGCGGCCGTGGTGCAGTGGTTAAGACCTCTGCTTCACGATCGGAAGGTATCGGGTTCGACTCCCACCTGGGGCAAGGCAGAAATTTGTTTTCTGTTTTTCTGTGTAGACCGCCACTCTCTCGCCAAGTTCTGGCAATCTTGCGAGAGTAAATCTTGCCACGAAAAAGCTTCTTCTTTGGGAGTCCTTGCCGTTCGGAACCGGCAAGACACTGTAGGTCCACAATTATCATATACACTTGCTCATGATAATTGCATTAAGAAGCTCTGCCCAAACCCCTCGAGGGTTGTAGCGCCAATATATGTACGTATGTAGGTCCATTTCCAATTTGTTCCATTCCCCTACCATTCCATTATTTTCACTTTCCATTTTTATTCCATGCCATGCCCTTTCCGAAATTTTTTTTGGTTTCTGTTTTGTTTCAGCCCATTTCCATTTCCCATTCGGTTCCCGACTCCACAATCGGTTGAACACAATAGAAAGTTGGAAACAATAGAAAGTATGTAAGGTATTGTTGGGTAGGTTGGGACACGTGTTGTTTTTTGTATATACAAATATTTATTATGAACAAGCTTAATACCTCGGCGTTGCTCGGACGTAAACTTACAGTATTACCCTCCAAATCAAATTCCAAAAAATCCCCTTACGAAGCATCGTAAATATAAAATGAGTTTTAGGAATTTCGGTCGCCATATTGGATCCGCAATTTTGAATTTTCTTGTAGTAGTACTCGTGGCCACCTTACCAAATCAGAGAATTTCAGCAAAATCGGTTCACCAGGTCCGAAGATATTTTGTAAACCATTCTGAATTTACGATTTTAGTTTTTGGTGGGAGTGGCACAGGGCGGATCGTCTAATCGCTTCTTAAATGCCGCCTAGGGTTTCACCAGAGCATATGCGCTTTCTATGAATTCCTTCAATAAATTTCTCTTATAAATTCATATATTTTCTTGTATGTCATCCACCAAACTAAACCTTTCTATGACCACCGCTTAAGTTGTATCCTCCTGACATGGCATGGCTCTCGCTACTGACGCCCGAGATGTTTCAACTTTGGCAAATTGTTATGGGATGACTATAAAAATGTTTATTATTGGAAATAACGAATAACGTAACAGCAAAACTTCAGCGCCTTACTGCAATGTATATCGCATATTGGATGAGAGCAACCAATCGGTTTTAAGACAGCAGCCAAACACACACACACACACACACACACATCAACAAGAACAACAGCTCAACAACGCAAGATTGTGGGAATTACTAATTAAATACCAAGCGAACATAGATGAGGATGAAGGTAGGAGCCTGAAATTTCGCAGAACATTTCGCCATTCAAGCGAAGCGCAGAAATTTTCGGTGAAATTCACTTGCTATGTACGGAAACGATATACGAAATGTACCTGCGTAAGCCCGTGGACCACGAAGAAGCTGTTGCATTAACAACATTTTCGAGTGAGCGGCAGATGATGTTTCCGCAGCCTCTAACCTCGAGCTGACTGCAATGCAATGATTTCATATTGCCAAAGTTTGATTTTTATTTTATGGATTTGAATTTTCCACTAAAGACGAGCGGAGATTTTTCAGATACACACAGCTGTTGCTGTTGATGCTGTTGTGTTTCTCTTCCTCTTCTGCTGTGGATGGCTGCTGTATAGCATAAACAGTCATAGTAATTTCTGGCAACATGCTGTCGACCAATAAACTTGAGAAAATTTTCAATCAAATTGTTGCCAACAACATGTACAAAATTACTTCCAGGCAGTCAGAAGAAGACTTCCTCGTTTCGTTTCGTACATTCTCGGTTTCCTGAAGAAGTTATTAATGTGCGATCCTAAATTTTAATTGTGGCAGTTGTAAGTTGAGAATCATTGTTGCCAATTTGTGTTGTAGCGGTTTATTGGATCTTTATGTCCTAACGAAGGCATAAAATGTGACGCTGCTGTGGGACTTTGGTGCTTGGGAGTAATGTGACTGTCGGTTGTTTAATTGCAAGCTCTTGTAATTAACTCAAGTGTTGCTAATTGCGCGGAAATCTCTTTCGTCTTTCGTTATTCGGAGAATAAAATGCTATTGGCAATATATATTTTTTTTAATAGGCCAACACCTGTGAGTGCAGTTAAAGACGATGGAGAAAATACAGTAGAAACGTCTTTTTTATTGGAGTATTCAAAATTAAAATTTATGATGATCGGACTTAATTGAATTTAAGTCCCCTTTTGCGTATCAGAAAAATCAATTCCTCCACAGACCATAGAAAATCGTAAGTAGAATAAGCTGAATTTACATACTTATTATTGCCGATTGACTATTGACTTTGCTTCTTTTGTGATACATGGTCCCGCATAATTATTCCATAATTCACACGATTTGTTGTGCTGGAACAAGCTGCTTACAGCGTTGCTGATTTCTTTCACACAATTGGAAAAAACCACACATTTGTAAAATCGTAAAAATATATGATAATTTATGCGATTTTAATACAACTAATTGAAAACACATATGTACCGATTTTAGAGCATTCAATTCAAATTAATCTCTGCTGTCAGCTTTATTGATTGTTTGGAAAGTTAAAAAACAAATCACGATTGGGTACTAAACTGAAATCTAATTATCAAAAATTAATTCAATTTACAAGCTATCATTATCTTAAACTCACTGAAAACCTGTTGGGACTATCTTATCATCAGCTATCAGCTACATTGTTTACCCCAAACAATTCTAAAAGTTATCAATACTTTGATTACTAAGTATGGTTGGCAACAATCACCTCAAATTATAATAGGAGAATCAATTGAGTGAATACATATTAAAACTACCTCAGGCCATATGGGTTTCTTCAAAACCCCATGCAAATGTAAATCAAAACTGCTTAAGTCATTCTGCTATCAAAACAAGTGAATAAGTTTCTGTCGGTCAAAGTCGACTTATATGTACCTTACACATACTGCTCTATATTGGACTGAAAATTTTTGTTTTGCGACTGAAATGTTTATGATTTTATGAATTGAAAATACAACAAAAAAGAGTAAAAAACAAGTTTTTTAAAATATAACCCTTTAACCGACCAAAAAGCGGAAAAAAAGCGATTAAAAATTAAGGGTTTTTGGCTACTTTTGTTTTTAAAGGAAATTTTGTTTTCTGCTTTTTGGTCGGTTAAAGGGTTATATTTTTAAAAAAATTGATTTTTACTATTTTTTTGGTCTTTTTCTTAATGCGAACCTAAGTACAAAATTTCAGCCCTGTCGCTTAAAAAATACGAACTTTAGAACTTTAAATTGGCTCCATCCCGCTCCATCCCGCTCCCCTTTGCTCCCACACCCCCCCAAAGGGTATAAAATTCCATTTTGTCAATAACCCATCATTGTTACTTGAAGGAATTGGAAGTTATGCCATGTTTAAGAAAAAGGGGTTTGAGTCCCCCCGTACCGATACCCGTTTCAAATCATAACCATGCAGTTCTGATTTTTTTTTCCCTCTGTTAAGCTTTCTTCTAGCTTCTGCAATCGAGTTTACAAGAAAAGTAGACGGACATACGGACGGACAGATGGATATGACTAAATCAGCTCAGGGGGTGATGCTGATCAAGAATATATATAGTTTTGCATACCTATCCTTCTTGACGTTACAAATCTCCGACCAAAGTGAATATACCCATACCTAATGAGGTGTAGGGTATAAAAATGCGCCGCAATGTCTGAAATTTTTTCATGCTTAACCCGCTGTTTGAAGAATATTTATACCCCCACACTCACTGTGGCAGGGTATACTAACTTTGTCACAACGTTTGTAACGCCCATAAGGAGGCGTGTCCGGTATAGAAAAGTATATATATTCTTGATCAGTATCACCTCCTGAGTCGATTTAGCGATGTCCGTCTGTCTGTCCGTCCGTCTGTCCGTCTGTCCGTCTGTCCGTCTGTCCGTCTGTCCGTCTGTCCGTCTGTCCGTCTGTCCGTCTGTCCGTCCGCACGATAGCGGTCGCAGTTTTAGAGATATCGACTTGAAACTTTTTTTACATGTTTTTCTCGTGAATACTGAGATCAAGTTCGAGAATCAGCCAAATCGGACAAAAACTGGGCGTGGCTCCCATACACCGAAAAATGGTAAAAATTTTTCAAGTCTTTTTTATTGTTGTATTCGATTGGAAATGTTTAGAAACGTATTTTTGACATGGTCCGAGGTTCCGAAGCCACATATATAAGGTCTAAATGGGGTCTTGAGACCAATTTTTTTTTTTTGGTGGATTTAATTGGAAATTTTTAGAAATGGATTTTGGACATGGTCCGAGGTTCCGAAGCCACATATATAAGGGTCTAAATGGGGTCTTGAGACCAATTTTTTTTTTTGTTGGATTTAATTGAAAATTTTTAGAAATGGATTTTGGACATGGTCAGGGCTCCAAAACCACCTATAATTGGCTCAAAATAGGGTCTTGAGACCACATTTTTTTATGATCGAGGTACTTCTTCCTACTGTGTGGGGGTATTTCAACTTCGGTATAGCCGAAGATAGTCCACTCTCTAGTTTTAGTATCATTTGAATATATAAAGGAATCTAAGTACACGGAGGGAAATGCTTGCTGAAATCATGCCTTATAGGAATCAATTAAGTAAAAATTAGTCACGATATTGATCCATTAATTAGAAGTCAATAATCAAGAATTCTTAATCATAAGAACTGTTAAAAGTGAAAATCATAGTTTGTGATTTGTGTTTTCTTTATTTGATCCACTTAAACATAAATTATTATTTTCCTTTTTGAAGCAGTGAAGCTTTTTCTAAATAATTGAAGAATGTGAAGAATTGAAGAATTTTTTTTATAAAAAAAAGCTTTTTATATAAGTATTAATAAAACTACTTAATTGCATTTAATTGCACTTAGTATTGCTAGAAATCTATTTTAATTTACGACTAAATTACATTTGACAAGCTAGAGTTCGCAAGTCAACGCGACTAACTTTGCCGCATGTTGTCAAAGGCAGCTGCTTAATGAAATGTATATCTTCTATATCGTCTAGCTCCTCGGGCTTTAAAATCGTCTTGAGAAGATCACGTATCTTAGCACGTAAGGAGTCACGAGGCTCTGTAATATTCGCTTGGAGTACAATAAATAGGGAACCGATGTCTTTGGTGTCACTCGCCGATTTTCGGTAGCCCACCAAACGTGCCTGGAAGATTTCGGGCAGGTCGGCCACCAAAACTTCAAGGAGATTCGGTACAATCTGGAATTATTAATTTATATTATTGCAAATTCGATTTCATTTCCCTCTACTTACAATTGCATTCTTGGTGCGCACCAAGTCCTTGTATCTGGACTCAATATGCAAGTTATTCTGCTCATCCATGTAACCATAATCGCCATTCAGGAAGAAACCATCTGCGGAGATGTGCTTTGATTTGTCCAATTTGCGATAGCCCTTCATGGGTACGGGAGTCTTTATACACAGTTGTCCCCTCACATTTGCACCGAGTGGCCGCAGATCTTCGTCCAACACCTTCATTTGCAAGCCCGGTGTCAGTGGGCCTCCATTGATGAGTTGATCGTTGGTTATGACACCCGAAACCTCAGTCATGCCATAACAGCGATAGGCCTTACAATTCCTAGCCATTTTATTGGTCAAATCCATCACAGTCTGCGATGGAGGCTCACCGCCCAACTGAATTGCCCTCAGCGAGTCCAAGGCCGAACAGTCGTCATCGGCGGCCACTGTGGTCAGAATGTCCTCGAAGATTGTGGGCGCAGTAAAGAAATGCGTTATCTTGCCCTTACGTATGATATCGCGTCCATATGCACCTTCTGGCAATTGGCCGGCACAGACACGTTTCAGGCCGAACAGCAGCGACTGGAACATTACCGCAATTTGACTGACCCAACGCAGCGGACTGAACGAGAACACAACTGAGTCGGCGGTGAGTTCAGCCTGATGGCTGGGCTCACACCACCAGGTGCTCATGCCGTGCAACATGAGGGCATGACTTAAGTCAACTGCCTTGGGCAGTCCCGTGGAGCCGGAGGTGAGAATTAGGGTGGCGCTCTCTTGTTGGGGGTCAGCCAGTTTCACCGATTCGAAGCAGGCGATTTCTGCAGGCGAAATGGCGGGCGTGAGTAGTTCACTCGCCACATTGGGTGCCTGGAGCGCATCAATTGAGATCAGATGCTTCAGTGAGGGTAGCTTAGAGCGTTCCAGTGATTGTTCGACATCCTGACGACTTTGCTCTTCGAAGAATATCACAGTGGGCTCCAACAATTGCAGGGTACAATCGACATGCTCTTGAAGGAATAAAACAGTTCAAAGTTGAATATTTAAATCATTTAAGCAAATGGCAGAGGTACCCTCACCTTTCTCCAATTTAGTTTCGAAAAAGTTCACCACCACTCCGATCAACAGACAGCCAAAGGTCAGAGCGGATATCTTTTCATTGTTCATCGAGTAGAGGACCACGACATCTCCCTTTTGTAGGCCTATTTTTTTCAAATTTACCGCCATTGTCACTGCATCACGGTAGATTTCGCCTGCTGTCTTCTCTGCGCCCGTATCGTAGTAGTATTCCAGCACTTTGTTCGAATCCATAGAACGCATTTGCTTTAGAAACAGCTCGCCCAATGTTTGACTCACAAAATCCCAGTACTTGTAACTGTCCGCTTTCCATATTTTATTTTCCGCATCGAATTCAATGGGCTGAACCGTATGAGTGCCATTCGCCATTTTACGCGTGTTTTTGTGTCTATTCAGCTGCTAGTAAGTAGTTACTTGTAGCACGTATGCGGCTCAACTGATTCTAATGTTTAAACCGAGTGTGTTTTTATTAGTTGAACATTTTTCCTTTATCAGCTTAAACTAGTCATCTTCATGTGTAATTTTCAGCGTGTTATCGTCACTCGTGACGAATTTTTTGATAGTGTTGTGAACTATATTTTTGTGCGTTATTTATTTGTTTGTTTATTTGAATTGGTTTTAAAAACTGATCTTCATTAATATTTACTTAAGGTACATATTCTACAAATTTAGAAATGACTTGGCAAAATAGCGCACATGCTTCCGAAACATTGATAAGACTTGGACTTGATAAACGAAAATGAAAGTCTTCAGATCTACCGATGTCTAGGAATTTTCCTAGACAATCGTGTCACCTGGCTGGGAAAGATAACCGTTGATCAGATAAGCATTTGAATTTAGGCAATATTTATGATGTAGCTTAAACCGGTTTTCACTGAAACCAATTATGTTATTATTGAAAAAAAAACCGGTTTTGGAGATAAACTTGTAAATTTGACCATCATTGTTCTTGAGCTACATTCGATATAGACATTTTTATGCTACACTAAATCTGACCTAACCCAATTCTCTATTTGCGACAGGAGAGAGCGATTAGCGGATTAGTTGATAATTTGTCCCAAAGCAAAGATTGGAAGAAAGCTACTTGTTAAATACGAAATTTAATTAGTTTTTCCTATTATTTCAATAGTAACGATAAGTCAGTGACTTTTTAAATAAAATATATTTTTTCGGCAATAAAGCGCTTTTTTTTTCCTACACACAAAAAAAACACAAATAACTCCGATCGTATTTATTTCTATGTTAAAGAACTTCATTAAAATAACGGTAAAATTAAGTTGAAATACGTCAAACTAAAGTCGTCAACTTCAAAATAAAAATTGCACAATTTTGAAATAAAAATGCACGACCTCAAATTGAACTCAACAACTTCAAAGTAAGTTCGCTTCATTTTGCAATGAAATTTTCCAGTTCAAAGTGAGGTTGTTCCTACTTGATTTGAGTATATTCTACTTTACCAGACTATCATGAATGTTGCAAGCTTGTTTTGAGGTGGTTCACTTTCGCTGCCAATATGAAGTGAACAATATTAAATTGAAATTGAACCACCTCAAAATAATAATAGAGAAAGGACTATCTTCGGCAATGCCGAAGCTGAAATACCCCCACATAGTAGAAGTTTGAAAATACATCAACGTAAAAAAATTTGGTCTAAGACCTTATTTTGAGCCATTTATAGGTGTTGCTCTTCATTCGACAAAAATCCCTTACCACCGAGCCATTTCTTCAGGTTTTGAAACAGGAAATAGTCGCAGGGGGGCTACATCTAGAGAATATAGTGGATGGGGTAGCAGTTTGTAGCCAAATTTACGGGGTTTTGACATGGCGACTACCGCTTTTTTTCTTTGGAAAATGAGGTTGTTTTTTTTCAAATTAATGTCGAATTTGTGCAACAGCTGTGAATAGTTGTGACCTTGTTGGCCGACAGACCCACCTTGGCTTGTTTGGTGCACGTTTAACTGGAGAAGTCCCCTGCTTTGACTGTTACTTGGTCTCTGGTTTCGTCCACGTCTGATGTGGTCACATGGTTCGGCTTCTGGTCGAGGGTGAACAATCACGGATAGCTTTTTCATTTAAAATGTGATGTACGCACTCAGCTGAGATGCCTACAGCATCAGCCATCTCACGCACTTTCATTCTCCGATCGTCCATTGTCATTCCATGTGTTTTATCGACGATTTCTGATTTGAACGTTTGGCGCCACTTGTGCTGTAAACCACTTCTTAGCCATTGAAGTTGATGGTGCACAGTCTCCAAAGTATTTACCAAGCCTTTCCTTGGTTTATGCAAAAAATACTACTTGTGCTATAGCACACGAAATTCATGTTTGAAATCACGAGGTTGTCTGCTCTCAATGGCTGTCAAACACGATGGACATATCTTTCTCAAAATTTGACAGCAGTATATTCACAGATGCTAGTGGACAGGATCAGTTGTATATTAAAAGTTACTACGCGGGTAATTCAAGAAGTCACTGGCTTATCAAACTGCCCTCGTATTCTAATAGTACTTTTTTCTGAGTGTACTGATTAATGGAAAATATCATCATATTTAGTGTCATAATTTATGAATATTATTGGAAACATAGAAATACATGTATTTAAGTATTCTCCAACGAATTCAATCGTTAATTACTTTAAACTTCACTTTTACTTTCATTTCCCCAAGCGGCAACACACAGGCTGAGAGAGAGAGAGAGAGAGAGAAAGTGAACGACCAAACAATGCAACTCATTAGTGAAATAAAATTATGGAAATCCCCTTCCTCCGCAATTAGTGTTTAGCATATTCCGAAAGAGAGCGACGGAAACAATTTATACAAAATATAATACAAAGTACAATATTCGCTTCACCCCCCGCACAAATGTCAAAGAATAACAATCAAAATGAATTGAAATTTCTATACACATGCAAAAACAAAAAGAAGATAAAAAAGGAATGAAAAGAAAACCATCATTTCATCCTATTAAGGCAAAGCGAAGCACACACCAGATTATCGGTGGCATTAGTCAAAGTCCAACCCGCTGCCTCGTCACAGTCGGCCACCAACATCCACATCCACATTTTTCCTCCAATTTACTTGCGACGACAACGCTCTCTCTGGCCGTCCACTGCGGTCGTGCTGTGGCCGTTTA
>OX596010.1:11446474-11597219 GCA_951394025.1 Heteromyza rotundicornis | reverse complement strand
GCTCTGTGCCGGAAGTGAAGAAGGAGAAGAACCACTGCTGCCACATAATTTTCACAATTTTCGCGTAAAACTGTCACAAGGTGGGAGCGGGCGGAAAGCGGGGTAATTTGGGCAAATGCGTTAAAACGTTTTGTTGACTTTGGTGTTGGCGTTTCGAGTTGACTGTGGGGTTCATCGTTGGTAGTTTTTTTTACATAGCCGTCGTTGTCGTTGTCGTCTAAAACCGGATCAACGTATTGTGTTTGCTCAGTCACGTGGGTAATTGCCACCACATGGGGTCGCAAGTGACAACTGCAGCAAGGACAAGACACCAAGGGTACAAGAAGGAACACAAAAAAAAACGCAACATATTGTATGAAGGAGCATTCATGCAACACAGACACACACACACTCACACACACACACCCACACCCCATTGGAATTAGACAAAACACAATTGTGCGGAATAGAGGAATGTGTGGCCAACACAAACACACACGCATTTGGTAACTTAAGATTAAATCAAGCGAAAAGAACATTTCACGCAGTTGACTGTTGGGGGTAGCAAGGATACAAGAGGTATGGAAACGTTCCATTTTTTGTCTTTGGTTTGGTTTCGTGAACACCCTGTCTGCAGTCATGTACAAATATTGACTGAAATTAAAAATGCGGAAGCTACATTCTTGTTGTCCGCCACTCGCTTGTCATACTCAAATCCTAAGACAACAAACCACCGCTTATGTTTTAGTGCGGCCATATGGAGGAGAAATTCAAAGAATAAAAATGGAAATCTCTCTCGTTGTTGTTGTTTTTGTTGCTTTTGATCCTGCGGTATGTGAAAAATCCTGCAAGACAACACTTAAAACAACAAATCATAACACTGCGTAATGAAGGCAAATAAACTAATATTTGTCTTTCTGCTTTCAGCTCCGCCCGGCACAGGAAGGATGTTAAAGTTGTCTGGGGCGTTAGATGCTGTAAAAACAATTGGAAAATGAAATCAGCCGGAGTACGAGTTGAATGAGGGCACACAGAAACTAACAAAGAAAAAACAACAAAAGTCAATACTATCGCAACATGTCGAATTCGTATAGTTCTGGAACGTACACTCAAACATTTAATGTAGAGTTGCTTAAATTTTAAGAAATATTTTTATAAATTAAAATCTTTTTCATACAGTCATCCAAATTCAATAATTCCATTGAGTAATTTTACTGTAAACATTCTTTAAATATCGAAAATTTTATCAAAAATATCAAACAATATGAGCAAGTCTCCTTGAACAATCGTCCATACAATAAAAAAAATCCCTCTAAAATTATTTCCATTGTGGAATAAAAAGTGTCCGAAAAAATTAGACCCTAGATCTTTAGTAAAAAAGAAATTTTTCGACCCCCCCTTTTTTCGTTGGGTATTTTTTCAAACCGAGGTTATTTTTCCCCAATATATGCTACTATGGTAGAACCTTTTTCCCGCAGAACGAAACTAACGTTTTCTAAGCCAGTCATCATGTCCGTGCTGCTTTATGACGCAGTTTAAGAGCGTTCGAGTGGGTGCCCGCACACTGCAATGACGACGGTAACAAAGCGGCAGATTCTCTAGATCGTCGGGGAGGTGCTCTAGAGCAAATCACTGTCGAGACGGAAAAATCGTTTCAATCCTTGAAAAACGATAACGAAGACTGGGCATTAAAACCACCTCTGGGACGAAACCACTTCTTCTCGAACCAAAAAGTGAATGTGGGGACAACCGGATACAAAAAAAAACCAACAACAATAAACAAATAAAAAAAGAGTAAAAAACAAGTTTTTTAAAATATAACCCTTTAACCGACTAAAAAGCTGAAAATAAATTTCCTTGAAATTAATTTCAGCAATTTCGATTTAAAATTAAGGGTTTTTGGCTACTTTATTCCTAATATCATTGCAGATTTTGAAGTCGCCAAAAACCCTTAATTTTAAATCGAAATTGCTGAAATTAATTTCAAGGAAATTTATTTTCAGCTTTTTAGTCGGTTAAAGGGTTATATTTTAAAAAACTTGTTTTTTACTCTTTTTTTATTTTCCCCTTTTTTTAAAAAAAATTTTTTTTTTCGGTATATTTCTTTTTCATTTATATTTTGCCCGTATAGTTTTTCTTCTTAAATTTTTACAATTAAAAAATTTTTTTTGGGTTAAAAAAAAAAAAATGTTTCCCCCCTTTTTCCCCCCTTTTTTTTTTTTCCTTTTTTATTCTTTTTCCCCAATGCTAGCCTAAGTGAAAAATTTCAGCCCTGTAGCTTAAAAAATACGAAAGTTAGAACTTTAAATTGGCTCCATTTCGCTCCCCTTTGCCCCCACACCCCCGTTTCCAAAGGGTATAAAAAATCATTTTGTCAATAAGAACCCACCTACCATTTCATCATTGTAGCTTGAAGGAATCGGAAGTTATGTCATGTTTAAAAAAAAAAGTTTGAGTCCCCCCACGGCCCCCTACGCCTCTGATGGACCCCAAAATTTGATAGAATGCATTGTCACCGGAGTTCTATCAGTGTTCCAAATTTCAGCTCTCTAGCTCATGTGGAAGTGTATGAAAAAGCTCGCCGCAGATTTGAGGATATATATATATATATATATATATATATATATATATAGTCCGCCCAAAGCAAGTTAATATAAGGGTTATAAAAAGACTTATGTAACATGATGAGGATCTTTGAGGGGCACTAGGGAGTTACCTATTCAAAATAGGAGGTGCTCCAAACTGCTTGTGAAGCAGAACCTGAAACCTTGGAGTATTATATAGTATATGCAACTGTGCTTAGCTTTCGCTGAACTACTGAGGCAAATCATAGGATCCTCGATATTCCAAAACCTATTAGAGGTGGGAAGGGTCGACTGGAAACTGGTTAAACCGTTTGTGGATGGCACCAGGAGATGGAAGGATGAGTAGGCACTCGTCATTCGTGAACTGCACAGTCTAAGGTCTAAGTGCACTTGCCTCATTTGAGGCATCTGGTGCCTCTAGGTACATACACATCAATTCAAAGAAAAACAAGATCGTTCGAGAGAAAAATTCACCGTAACTCCAATTTATGTTGACGGTGAATCAACTGAACTGAACTGAAAAGCGTAAAAAGCTTCGCTTTAAAGTTCGCCACGTTGGAACTAGATGCAGATCATGGAAGAAGGTCGAGAAGAGTGATTGTGGTATTGCTATGGACCCATATCTGGCCTATGTGAGACCGTTCAGCCGCCATACTAACCAAACATATCCCCGATCATGACATAGTTGGGCGCATAAAAATTCAGCATCTGCGATGACTAGGTCATGTCGAAGGCATGAACGAAGACAATGCTCCAGCAATGAGCAACATATAATGATTGAATTGAGCTGTTGCTCATTGGTGAAAGAAGCACAAGAGGGCGACCACGTCTTAAATGGAAGGACTAGGTAATGGAAAATCAGACCTAACTTTGTAAAACCAAGTGACGCCAACACGCGCAAAAAAGAGATCACTAACGGAGTTTCTTAAATGCGCTCAAAACCGATAGTATTTTCATTTTTAGAGCGATTTTTCACATAGTAAAATTATTTATTGCTCTTTCAAATTGTTTAAATGACCATCGTTAATACTTAATACTCTTGCATGACACGTTCAGCAGTGATATTTACCGAACCTGTCGTCAATTGCGAGCGCACTGGTGCAATTATTAATTAGACACGCTTTGTTAAATTGCGTCTGCCATTTTGCAAATTTAAATCGTTATTTTAATTATTGTGCCAGTAAGTCAGCCAACTGCAGCAGAGGCAGGACCTGCAAAAGCGCCATGCCAAAAGATTACTTTGAACAACATTTTGCTTGCCAGGAATTACTATTGCAGCGAAAAGAAAACAAAAAAAAACCTAACTAAGGAAGAAGCAAGCGGCGAGCAGGCGAAATTTCGTTTAATTTTCTTTGCAAATAGCAGCGGCAATGACAGCCCCGTCGAAAGTGAATAGGTTAAGAAAACGACAGTAGCATGGCACCATTGTCGCCGTCCAAGTTGACGCATCTGAATGGAACTAATGATGCAACTAATTGTTATCCTCGCTTGCTTCTGCTTCCGCTGCTGCGAACTTCAAGTAGGAAGCTACACTAACACACAGACACACGCGCACACACACTCACAAAGGCGAAGGCAACTTCAGTTGCAGCGCGCTTTGTAATTAGCGCAACATTTTCATTGGACTTGTAGCAACTGTTGTAATTTTTGTTTATTACAACGTCGTTGCCCCGCGTAACAGCCACTTCGTTGGCTCCTCTCTATACCAGCAATGCCAGGTCAAATCTTTAGTTATACTGCAGTGGTAGTAGTCGTAGCAGTACCAGTGTCGAGGAACTTCTTCCTTTTTTTTCGGAGTTTTTCTTCTCCTTCGAGCGCCAGAAATTCATTAAAAAGTTTTCTTTTGGTATTTGCTCATAGTGCCAGAAATGACACTTCCTTTTCGCTGCTGTGTTGCTGTGCACAACGTACGCCTCGCGCTGTTGGCAAACTAAAAGTTTATATATGTTCGCAAAATACGAGCAGGACGATGCTGTACGGTGTTGCTGCTAGTTCCTGGGCGGCACATAATTACAATTTGACTTTGGCCACGCACAAAACTGCGCCAAATTGCCCTGTGACCTGTGCCCAGTGCCCAGTGCCTTCGAAACGACAGTAGAGCACAAATAGTGGCGAAATGGGTGGATGAGAATGGCAGGCGATGCTGGTTGGGGTGGTTGTTAATAAAGGCCAAATGTGCGCGGCGGCTACTCTGACACTAAAAGCAAAGTGTTTCATTAACACAATTGCAACATGGGGAACCATTTTTATCTGGCGAACACGATTCCTCAATTCAACGCAACCAGAACAAGAAGAGGAGGCAATTTGTTGTTGTACAAGAAGAAGAAGATTTTTCATCCGGCCCTTGCTGTGTGTGTGTTCGCAATAATAAACATAAAAATAAATACGCATGTGTCTCGTGTGTGCCTTATATTCGTTGGCAGCGAAAGTATCTCGTCGCAAACGAAATGAATTTGTCCAATTGCGCACTTGCGTCCGCAACGCATCCATTGTTCAACTCATTCCAGTGCTCCGCAAAGAAGTTGCTGTTGAGGCTCATAAAACAAGGAAGTACAATTGGCCTGGGCCATGGACCATGATTTGAACTTGGATACGGATTGCCTGTCAGGGGGCATAATCTTTTATTAGGAGCACTTCGTGTGCCTGTGTGGCATCTAATAAAAACTGATTTGCTGAGCGCACTCTTAGTTGGACATATGCTAAATAAATTCCACTTTTAGTCTTTAATATTTTGTAATTTAGCACGTTTCTGGCCCTATTGCAGCATAAGTTTCTCTTCATTTTGGGAAAATTTAAATTATTTCTGCTTATGTCTTCATTGCGGAGAAGAATAATCCAAATGACCGCCATCGTCATCATCACTCCACTTCACTTCACTCACAAGTAATGTTTTGCGTCAATTTAGCCCTAAAGCGGATTATCTATCTGCCATGACCATAGAAAATATCAAAAATGTTTTGTCCTTCTTTTCTTCTTCTTCTTCTACTACTTCCTCAACGCATCGTCTTCGACTACTTACTACTTTTTGAATATTTTTTTTGTGTTGCTCTCCTCCAGCGCTGATTGCAAATTGTTTGCCAAATTGTGGTCCATTTGGAAATGGTGATTTCTTTTCTTTCTTCCGGCTGTGAGTGTGTTTGTGTGTGTGTCCTATTCCTCTTCTCCACAAGTAATAAGCAAGGATATTTAGTAAAGTGGCTTTGGCGCATTCATTCATCCGCTCTGTGTCCGTTCGCTGTTTTGTCCTCTGTGTGACATCATTTAGGGAAAATCCTTAAGGAAACCAAATTAATAAAAGCTTAGTGAAGTGGAAGCAGATAATTTCAGTGGAACCAAATCGGTTTAAAAATTGTCAAGAAATAAAATAAAAAACGAGCAGTGATGGTCGGTAGTAGAGTAAATGAAAGGACCTATTGCAGTAAGCTGTGCTGTATATTTCTTAATGAAGTAAGCTCAACGAGGAGCCGCTGAAGCTCTCTATTGAAAAGATTTCTTAATTAAGTGTATTCAGTAAAACACATTGTTCTGTAATGTAAAGTTTTGAAATGCTTTTTTATGTCAGTATACTAGCTACATTTCGGAGCTCACAATCAACCTATGGTGTAAGTGTGGTTCTGATACGTTCAGCCATGACGTTGACTCAAGTATAAGCCCCCACGTTTTGATGTATTAAGAGTTTACTGCATTGGAGATCAGTTGAATCTAATATGGAATACCACGATGTTTCATTGTTCGTTTAGTTACTTTATATCAGTGATGGTGAAATTTAAGTTCTCGAGCCGAGGTAATGTAGGAAACTACATGTAAGTCAGTCACCATCAAATGCACACATCCAATTGATCCTTTCGCGGAATGAAATGTGTCATAAAAGCTTTCTGAAAACTTTGCAAAATAGTAACTTTGCGTTGAACCAGTGTTCATCAGTTCCATGTCTGTATCTCACAAGAGATTTGAACGATACAAGTGGTAGCTACTACCTAAAGCTACTATCAAACGATTGCCCCAATGCGCCTAAATTTTATGGAATTTCAAAAAAACGTAGACAAATCGTGTGAATTCAATTGAAACGATTATATTCTGCCACATAGGCACCAACCAGAGACGCCGATACACCAACTGTATGAGCAGAACAGATTGACGCATTGGGGCAATCGTGGGATCCTAGCTTAAGTATTAAAAGTTCACAGCTCTTTTTGCCCGCGGGCATAGGTCTGATGTATGTCGGTACATAACTGTACCTACATAGCATGAAAGCTTTTCGGTTCCCTAACGGCAATTCGGTGATCACCAGGGCTGATTTTTATATGGATTTCAAAATGTGTTGCATACTTTCTGGGGTCAAATTCAATATTTACGATGTTGTCGTGCATATATGGTCAGCTACATGTTAACAATTTAATAACTGAACTATCGACTTAAAGTTTTTTCACTTTCTGGTTTTTGGGCCCTAAAAAGTATGCAGCAAATTATAAAATCCATACAAAAACAGATTTAAGGTGCAATCGGGCATTACAATTGCTAGTATGGTGTGGAATGTGTTTCGATAGTGTTAGGACCAAATACCAAACCTAAACGAACCGAAAATGATAGCAAGACCATCGATTGCACCCCGGTTCATCACTCTACTTTGCAGCTGACATTGTGACCGTAGCCTAACCTCTCTTGAATATATGTATTTGAATCCCTAAAGCGTCTTAAGATCTTCCTATCATCTGGAGAATTTTGTTTCCACAGATTGAATTCCGCTACTAACCATTCAGTACATAATCTCGAAAATATTGAGTATTTTCGTATAAATTCCATGAAATTTCTCCGAAAATCTTTATAAGCTTTATAATGTCAGACAGCCCGAAATGGACTTCCAATTTTATTAGTCTTCAATTCCAACCACATATCGTTCTAAGTATATTATTAGATTTTCCAAAAATTGCTTATACATTGTATTTCCTATTGCATTCCGAATTTCCTAGCTTACAAGCACAAAATTCTATTCGAGTGAAAAAAGCGCAACAAGAAAGAGTGAACTACTCAATAAATTTGTCTGAGCGTACAATGTTGTGCTTGTACGTGACCTTAACGACTTCGCCGTAGAATAGTTGGACAAATGTCTGGCAGGCTTACATACATCGCACACTCACACACACACACACAATGATGTACACAAGTATGGTGAATGTGTTCTAGAGCAAATCAAGAAACTGGTCAAAAATGTTAAAAAGGGTAAATTGCTATTAAGCAGCCTCTTCTTGTATTTTGTCTAGAATTTGTGCTTGTGTGTGTGTGTGTGTGTGTGTTTGAGTGTGTGAAAGTATTTGAGCCCGAGAATATTGTTGAATTGATGGCGGTGCCCTCTGTGAGTGTCTGAGCCCTATTAAGGATGTGTCTTAAGGGGAATATAAAAGCGAAGACCGAACTATTCCACAGCAAACCAGCGAAATAGAAATTGAATAAAACCTGATTGAACCAGATTAAATTGGCATTGAGTTTGAGGTTGAGTGGCTCGAGGTTGGACATGACTTGACGGTGAACAGTGTTTCTTGGGGAATTTTGGGTTCAAAATAAATTCCCTCGTTGAGTGAGTTGAGTGCTAATTTTGAATTTGTTTCTGCTGACTGGGGAATTTTTCACATTTATATATTTTTTAATTTTAATTTTTCAGTTCGTTTGATATTAATTTCTTCCTTTGCCCTTCGCACTCAAATTAACACACACACACACATACACAAGAGCTTACATTGGCGCTGCTTATTTTCATAATTTTAACATTTTTAATGTCTTCCTTTCAGCAACGCTCATTACTTCCGACCACCCATTGCTTAACCGGGTTTTCCGAAGAGTGCACTGTCCAGCATTCACCATCTCGCATTTCGTTTCTTTTTTACTCTTAGCATTTTTGCAATTTATTGCATTTTTTTTGTTCTTTTGCTGTTGCTGATCCCTTATTTGTGTTTTTCGTATTGTTGCATTCAGAAGTGCAATTCGGATTCGGATTCATTTCTTTTGAGGGTTTGTTTTTCAACACTTTGTCCGGTTGTTTGTTGCCACTGCACACAAACACACTCGTGCATTTGTGTATTTGTGTATTTGCTTGTCTGCCCTGTTCTGTTCTGCTCTGCTCTGGTCGGTTGCTTTAATTCCGTTCATTTCGGCGTGTTGTTACGAAGATTACGTTTTATGTTTCCGCTTCCGCTATCCTTTTTGCCGCTGTGCGGCATCTCCTCTTCGCTAAATTTATCCGCTATGCGCAAATGTTGTTTGTACTTTTTCAAGTTTCATGTTGCTGCCCGACTGCCTCTCCTAAGCAAATCCCCCTCCTTGGAAAGACCGAACGGCAAGAGAGAAATGCAACAAAAAAAAAAAGCCCTTTAATAGTGAAAGGCCAAAAAAGAGTAGCAAAAACTTGGCATATTAGAAGAACTTTGAAGCTTTTAATCTTTTCCGATTTAAACGCGTTATTATTGCAGTTGTTCCATTTGCCGTTGCCGTTCATGGAGTGTTCTTTCTTCCGGTGTTTCTATGGCCAGAAACATGAAATGCATTTCAGGCTTTATGCTTACGCAGCAAGGCTGTCAGTAGGGGGGGTAGGAGAGACTATCATTGAGCGTGGGATTTGCTTTTTCTGTTTTCCATTATTTTTTTACTTTAGTCTTTTTTTTTGTTGTTGTGTAGAGATGTTCAAAGTATCATCCACATCACAACAGCATAGAAATGTGGTTGGGGGAAAAAAAACAGTACAAATGAAATTGCTGCGAATTGCAAAAAACAAAATGGCGTAATCAAAAGCGGAAACGCACGACCAAATGCTTTCATTCGTTCGGTTTTATGGCCTTAACTAACACACACACACACACACACACACACACAGAATGGCAAAATAAGAGGCGCCCAAATTGAAAATTCTAAATAAAAAATTGCGAATTCGCGCACAGGATTTTTAATTACTCTGCCGCAGGCCTGGCCAAATAATGCACAAATTTCGCCACGCACATTCACGTTCACACTCGCACACAGACACATGCATTTATGTACAAATGCGACTGTTTTTTTGGTGCGAATTTTGTGTGCCTGGCGTAGTGTGGGGATTTCGGCGTATGTTGTCTAATTTGGCTAAACCAATTTCGACTGCGGCAATGGGCAACATGAAAGCGGCTTCGCATTTCCGTTCTGAATTTATTTGTTCGAAAATGCTGTCGGCCATGTTGGGGATTATCAAAAAATGTGAATTCAAATGTGGTTCTGCCTTGCCCCACCCCCCTAATAAGGTACAAAATTTAACACAATTTGGGTGCATTTTCTGCGTATGCATAGTCCACCAGGGGAGTTACTTCAAATGGATTTAGGCAAATTGGTTTCCATTACAACATTTGGCAATGGCCTGTAATTTATTTTATTGTACGCAAAAGCTTAATGTGTCGATACTTGTACAGCGTGTAACGTTTATGCTATTTACAATTTATGAAAGCGAAAACCAATTGCTCTAGTTTTTGACCTTATAGTAAGTGTAGAATTGATTAGAGAGAATGGGGTTTAGGAAAAGCTGGCCATCCTTTTGATGAATAAATAAATTTGGACATTGTGCAGTTTGACTCATAAACAACGGGGATAACGGTTAAATAATTTCAACAATATCAATTACTAAAGCGGCGCAGTCAAAAAGAGCAGAGACACAAACTGAAACTGAAATGCAAACATGTCAGTACACTTGAAATAAAAATGATTGTTGATCCCTTGTTTCTGTTATTAAAAATGTATTGGAATCTATTTCTACTCTTGTGACCGCACTGCTACGTGTGTCCCATATTCTCTCGCTCATAATCTCTATAGTTGAATCTTATAAGTTAGGTTAAGGTTTATTGTAGTAGATTAGGTTCTAGTTGTCAACAAATGCAGAAATCTTATAGAAACAAGAGAGTAAGTTTAAGTCGGGCAAAGCCGACTTATATATACCCTACACCTACAGGGCCATATTGGATCCCATCTTGAATTTTGAAATTCCGACATCAAAATCGAAATCAGCGACACGATTTTCACTTATATGCGAGTTAGGCGTGTCAGTCAACCGATTCCACCCATTTTCAATACCAACTCCTTCTAGGGCCTAAAAAGGATAAATCCAAAATTTGGGATCCATAGCTTTCTTCTAGCTCCTGCAATCGTGTTTACAAGAAAAGAGGACGGACTGACGGACAGACGGTTAGGGCTAAACCAACTCAGGAGGTGACGCTGATCAAGAATATATATAGTTTTTCATATCGAACACATCTCTTTCTTGGTGTTACAAACATCAGACCGAATTGAATATACCCATACCTCATGAGGTAAAGGCAAAAGTAATCTTTATCTTCATATAGTAGGGATAGTGAGTATGTTGTATGTGCGTTCCCTTATAACAGAAGAACTTATTGGCCCATTTTTATAAAACACACACATATTAAAATGTTGACAATTTTCTTGGCCTCGACCTAGCATGTAGGAGTTTCCATGAATTTACGGGCGTTAAAGATGGACCCTGAAAATACAATTTTGCATTTTTTTTCTCTGAAATTCAGCATGTGGTTTTAGGTTGGTCACGAGCTGACTATTAAATACTATTTGCCATCCAAAGTCATGCTTAAAATTTTAGATTTCATTGACGATCGGGCAGCCAGATGCAAGAAAATCGACGGCCTGCCCAATTCTTAGTCTAAATTACAACAGGTTTACCGAATGGAAATTGATTGATATTATTCTATACTTTTATATCTACAAAACCCCCAATGTTTCATTCAATGCAGCTTCTTTTAAAAGGCATATAGAACATTTGTGTATTAAAATATCGTAATCTATCTATTTCAGAATTTATGGTTGCCAATAAAAAAAATGCTTGGAATTTTCCGACATCAAAACACGATCGAAGCTAATTCAACCTGATCCTCGTAATGCTTCCGCCACATAAAGTACAAGTTCAAATCGAAAAACGCAATTGCTTCCTACACAAGACTCCGACTCGCCTCCCACCCCCTCACCATGTCACGAGAAATGTGCCTCACTGCATTGTTGCAACCTTAAACCGACGACTTTCGCATTTTCCGCATAAAACGCCGCAATAGCTGAGCTTTTTCTATTTCGCCTAAACAACATGAAACACCAACAAAGCAACCAAAATGCAACAATGCCATTTAATCCTTTTCCGCGCTCGCCGGATGCAATTCGTCCGTAAAATGTCTCGCATACCGAGCAGAGCAGCAATTCGCTGGCAGAACGAACAAAATTGGCCAAAAATCCATTCTTTCAGAATGGCTGACTCGAAGCCTGTTCGAAGCGATGCGAAGCGTGAGCTGTTTGCTGTCACCGCGGATGCATGCGACGTTGTCGTCCCTGCCGGGCTATTGCTACTGTTGTTTGTATCGATTTGGGGTCCCATTGCAGTCGCGTTGCTCGGGAAAAAAAGGACATTTTCCGCATTTGTGTGTTTCGCGGTTGATTGTACCGAAAGCGAGCAAAGAGCGTGCGAGTAGTGCGGGTGTGGGTGTGGGTGATGTGCGCCGAGAACATCCGAAAAAACGCATGTTGCGTTTCTCGGTTGGTGAAGCGTGCGCTTCTCCGTTTCAGAGCAACTGTTATAGTTGTTGTAGTCATTGTCATTCTTGTTGTTGTTGCTGTTTCATTTATTGTTGTTGCGCTGCGGAACAGAGTCTCGCTGCCGTTCGTTCTTATCAAAGCGTCAACAGGCTTGATTTCGGTTATTTTGAGCGAATGGACAATTGTTATTTTTTCATTTTCCGAATGGCGCACAAAATGGAAAATTGTTTTCGTTGCTGTTCCATTTTCGGCGTTGCTCTGTTTGTTGTTGCTTGCCCACAGCCGAACAGTGTAGCTTTTGCGCTGCGGCCATTGCGGCGGTATTCGCTCTGTTTTTACAGCTTTTTTTTTAAAAGCCTTTTTTTTTTTTTGTTGCTGTCTTGTCGATTTATTCAAATGCAAAATCCCGGAAAATCCCTGAAGGGCCGTTGCCGTTGTTGAAATGCGAAAACGTGGGCTTATTTTTTTTTTTCGGTGGGTAAATGTGGAACATTTGGAACAGGCAAAGGGGTTTGGGGAACAACTCAACGGCGACATCACCACAAAATAAAAACAAATTGAAATTAAAGAAAAATATACTCCCAACTCCGAAGCGGCAGCTACGCCAACATGATGATGGTCACCAACACATTTGCATTGAATGAGCGCATGCAGCATCTGTTGCCGCGCGCTGTTTTTACTTTTGCTGCTGCTGTTGCCGTTTATTTGTTTGTTGTTGCAATTGCGTAAATTGTTTTCACAGAAGCTTTTTCGCGCAAATGAAATTTTTATTGCGTTTTGAAGAGTTTTTAACGGATTCGGTGGAACGGACGATGCTCCTGCTGATGCTGGCTGGCTGGCTGGTGATGATGATGACGGCTGATGGCTTTCCAAAATTTGTTATTGTGCGAGGGGTGCTTATTCGCTTATTTGCTTATTTGCTTATTTGCGCCGTGTTTTGTTTACTTTCGGATTATTTTCTTTTGATTAAATTTCGTTCATTAGGGACCGTATTTTTATTTTCGCAAAGCTTGAGGGTGGTGTGAATAGGAATTAATTTATGCAAATTATCAAAACATTGCCGCAAACTGATTGCAAAATTTTGTTTATACACTTTTATTTTCTGAATAATTTTAGATGATTTGTTTTTAATGAATTTCAAAATATTTTTGCCATTTCTAAGTATTTATGCAAAACGCTTGAAAGCGAAAGAGCAATAAACTGCAGGTTGATAACTTCGATTTAGCTTTAAAAAAATATGTTTCCAAGGAGCACAGTTTTAAAATCAATTGCAACAGGAATTTATGAATTAAATGGTGACAATGATTAAAATTAAGCACTTACACGGAGAGAATTATTGACTCATGATTTGCTATTATGGAGTTCATAGAAGTATGGCTACTTAATTACGAACTATAATAAATTATTATGAATTTTAGTCACAAATTATGCAATTTCGTACATAAATTATGCATATGGATTGTGAATACATTATGATTAAGGTTTATGGATTTTGTGATTTATTTTAGTAATCTTGATGATTAACTTGGTCATGAAACTGTACTTTTTATCATAAATTATGAGTAATTTGGTTGATTATCGTATTTTGCTGAGCAATATACAATACATTTAGACGCTTTTACAATAATGCCAGGGTAGCCGAATCGGTTAAGCGTCCGGACTCGAGAGTATGTCGGTTCGAATTCCGGGAAAACTGAATTTGTGAAAAAGTTATTAGAAATTATTCTAAGCAAGTTGGCAAATAACAAAATAAAAATAAATAAATAAAAAAAAAACTAGCAAATAAAAAAAATTTCATTTATTTAATTGGAAATATGGGCTAAAATTATTATTACGAACGATTCATTTATTCTCAACAAATCAAGCCAACACAAATCACAAACTATGATTTTCCCTTTTAACAGTTCTTATGATTAAGAATTCTTGATTATTGACTTCTTATTAATGGATCAATATCGTGACTAATTTTTACTGAATCTTTTATAACAAACAATTTTAGAAAGCATTTCCCTCCGTGTACGTTAACAACTTTTTTTGGTTAATTTTACCGACGTTTTTTTTCTGTGTAGCCAATAGTACGGATGTTAGTTTTGGGGATGCGGGCCTGTAAAAAGCCTTGATGCGGAGGGGGATGCGGGTGTTTAGAAATGACATCCACAGGTGCGGAATTGGATGCAAGTTTTTTTAAAACGAAAACTGAAAAATGTTGCCTTGCAAATAACAAATTGTCATGATTAGATTGTCTCTAGTAGGGTTCACTATTGAACAGAGTAGTAGGGTTGCCATCTTAGCAGCATGGTTGAATATTGACAAACCGTAATGTTATCCACTAAGTCATCGCTCGACTCAGATAAGCCAATAAGACAACCCAACTGAGTTGACTTGTGATCCATAATAGGGCAATTATTGTACAGTTTTAAGCTTTTAGCTTATCCGGAAGATCTAAACACTATTAGCAATAAATGGACAGACAGCATAAAACCTCATGCATCAACCAAAGAGGCTGATTCACAAACCATATGAGACGAACAGATTGCCGCCTGATCGACGCATTGGGGCTTAAATCTCAACTAATCGGGAGGATCACGCCTACTTATTTTCCACGTAGCTTATTTTCCACGTTGCCAGATTTTAACATAAACACTTGAAAGCCTGGAAGAGTACAAATCACGGAATCCACTACCACATTTCCAAGTTTAAGGATTTTCTCATTGTTAGGTCGTCATCCACAATCCATCCATCTTCTGGCTCATCTTAGTCTTTTTTTCCTCAACGCTTATGCTCTAAAATAATGCCTTGTTGCCCCATTATTTTACACACACAACTTACCACATTCTTCCACTCCCTAACCAACGCCCTCAATAAAGTTCACAACACATGGTTCCATTTATTTTTATAATATTTTTTATTCATTTTTTTCAATTACTTTTTATTCATATTTGTTTTTTAAATATTTTTTTTTTGTGTTTTTTTTGTTCTTTCATAAATGATTTTTTGTTTTTTTTAAATAATTTTATTTATTTTTTTACATATCTACTAATTACAGTTTGTGTGTATTTAAATTCTGTTCTTTTTTTTCTGTTTAAACATTTTTCATTTAATTTAATTTAGCATATCTTAAATTTAGCTATGAATCATTTAATAAAAATAATTAATAAGCAATTCATTTTAAATGCAAACTTGAATAAAGTAAAAATTATGTATATATAAAAAAAAACGAAATAGTTTTTGCAAAACACAAACAAATTATTAAGCTTTCGTTTTTTTTTTGATTTTATTTAGGTTTTTTGTTATATATTTTTTGGAAACATTTTAAATATTTAAAATGGAAATTTATGTGGTGATTGTGTTGAATTCGAAATGAGTTTAATGATGATGATGAGGCTTATGACTATTTGATGCTTTAAATGAATGGGTAAGGGTTTTTAGTTTTTAGTTTTTTAAAGTTTTTATTTCTTTTTTCTGTTTATTTTTTATTATGGATTTACATAGATACAGTTATCAGTCTTTGCATGTGTGCTTTCTTTAAATACAATTTTTTTTTTATTATTTTTGTTTTTTATTTTAACTTTGCACCGTCGTTAAGCCTTGAAATGATAAGAATAGGATTTCAACATTAATCGAATAAAACTTTTGTTCCAACATGAATTCTTCCTTCATGATTTGTTCGTTGCAGCTTTGAACTTTTTACTTATCGTTTTGGTTTTACATTTTTTCTTTTTGTAAGGGTGAAGTGTAAAATTGCTTGTTTCTATTGAAAACACACGCAGACATTTAAAGTTAAATTTACTTTGAATTTCTTTGATATTTTGTTGTTGTTTGTTGTTATTTCTCAAAATATTTGTTAGGTAATATTTGAAAATATTTTTTTTTTAGTTTTTATCTTCTTAAAATATAAATTTTTTTTTTTTTATTTTTTAATTTTTATTTGCATTTTATTTACAAAAGTTGCTTTTTACCGTATCTGCTGTGGGTTTTATTTACAATTTTCTTTTAGCTTTATATTTTGTTTGATTTTTTTTTTCTACAGCAGTTGTGGTCTCAACTACTTTTTAAACTTTGCTGGGCTTTCAATTCATTTTGTTTTTAAATATATTAATTTATTTATACACAATATTATTTGGAAGATATTTTTGATTTTTCCTTTTGTGGACTTGATTTATACAATTTTTTTTTTAATATAGCATAAGCAAAATTTGAATTTGGCTAATTTATGAATAAAAAAAAATGAAAGGGAAAAAATTCTACCAAATGAAAAGTGTTTCAAAATTGAATTGAAGCCTTAACAGAAGCGGTTCACTGGGTGTAGCATGTCTTCGTGGGACATTCAAAACAAATTGAAAGGAAATCAATCCACCGATTAAGGGTCGGACATTTCAAAACTCAAAGCAAAATTGAAAACGGAAACTCCTCCAAGACTAGAAACATTCTTAAGAAATTAATTCTAGCTTTTGTTTTTTTTTTAAACGAAAAAGTTCACGTTTGATCTCACTCAAAATCCCCTACAATGGAAAATTCAACCTCTTCGCCGAGGCCGAAAGTAATTTACAAAATGAAACAATAAAACTACTACATGCTAGGGCGTGGCCAATTCGGTGGGCAGTAGACCGTCGTTGCTCGCTAAGTGGGCCTTAGTTTAAATTCGAAAGAGAAACCGAAGAGAGACTATTAATTCTAACAAAATGAAGTCGTTCAAGTTAAGGATTTGTGTCAGGTATGTTGTACGGCCACTGTAGTTTGCCACGGCCGGCCCACCTCCCACCGCCTAGGGACCATTTCATAATTTTACAAACTAATTGCTAATATTGCTATACACGCACTCGAGGTTATGCAACAAAAAAAAAATGATTACTCAACGGATTAACAAACAAAACGTACGAGTAGCTTCACTAACTATATACAGCTTAGGTTTATTTAAATTTACATCACATCTAAGAACGTTTTAAACTAAAATGAAAGAAGTTTCAATAAAAAAAAAATGAAAAAGAAAAAATCTATTTACAAGTCAAAGAAATGCTTTAATCTAAACAGCCACAATATGGGTTCACCAGTGATGCCCTCGCCATTGCCTTACACATGTAGGGTGGACGAGTCGCCTGCGTGAGAGCCACATTTCGAGGCAGCCGTCGCTGCGGGTGTCTGACTGGGCAGCATTTCGCTGTGTATGAGAACCTCTTTGTCAACCGAACTGGCGCCTGCGGGGATTTCTTTCCTTGCGGGCCGTGTCAACACATACAGGACGAAGAGGCCGAAGAAGAGCACCACTGAACCCACTGCAGCAAACACAATGCTCTGGGTGAGGAAGTTCGAGGGCTCATTACTATGATGAACTTCCTCGCCTGTGAGTTTAGTGCGCAGCACTGAGTTGCCACGCGGACTGATAGTGGTCGATGAAGTGGTTGAGGAAGAAGAAGCTGTTTTCACTGTGGATGACGACGCGTCTTTGGTGCTGGCCGCTTGTACATTGGCATTTGGATTGTAGGGCGTCAGGAAATCCTTTGAGCTGTCCTTAAGTATGCGCATACGCGAATCCGTTTCACCTGAGTTCGCCTGCTCCTGGGCATAGATGTTGGGCAGCGACTTGTGGATGCCCGTGTCCATGGCAATTGCTTGCATGCCCGTGGCCGTGCTGTCACTCAATTTGTGGGTGTCCACGATCAGCTTGTAGGAGCGGCGCATGCCACCAGTTTCCTGGAAGAACAAAAAGAAGCAGAAAAATTCCGGGTAAGTGCATGTTGACTAGCCGAGGGGCAAAATGTAAGAGATTTCATGCGTTCGAATGTCTCACACAAATGTTAACAAATTAATTTGGTATGATCGGCCCTTGCGGAGACCTCAGCACGTCAGCAGCTGCACATGCCAATCGATCGATCAGTACAGGGCCTTTGCCCACGTCAATTAGTGTACAAATATTAACAACAATAACAAGGATATGATATGATTTCTGGAGCCGAGGCCGAAGCCAAATCATTTATAATTGCGTGTCATGTTGGGGTACGTAGAGCCACTAATCACGTGCACGCAATGAAGAAGCGGCTGCTGAGTGTACAGATCAGGCTTGAGTTGTAACTGCAGAAAGCCACAAGTTGAGAGGCGGACAGTGTATGGACAGGGTGAACTGGTGACGAAAGCTGATAATGTCTGCGGACCAAACGAACATTGGATTGTGATTGTGTGTGTGTTTTGTGTCGTGCAGAAAAAGTGATCGCATGTGAACATGCAATCTGGGAAGTAGGCTAAGGATGCCGCAAAACATGCAAGCACCAGGAATGTGTGTGCAGCACATTGTCAACAGAGTCAACTCAGCGGCAGCTCTACTACTGCTACGTTGATGTAATTAGGCAATTAGTGCTACTTTCACACCAGGCGAGGAACGATCGATTGTTTGTACGCTCGAATCGATCGTGGAGCTCAGATACACAACACAGACGCTGAACGATGATTATTTTTGCAATTAACAGAAAAGCCTATTGAAGAAACCGTATGGCAGCATCCGGTATGCAGGCAAAAGGTCTTCATGCCACATAATACACACACACACACACACAAACCAGTTTTGTTCTTTAGACTTCACTCTCAACTCTGTGGTCTTCACTCCAGTGCACGATCAAAAATGATGATCGTTCGATCGATACGCGGGCTCAGCGCGATCTGGCAACTACTATCATAGTTCACCGAGCGCGCAATAAAGCTATATCGTTGCGATTTTTTTTCATTGCAGATCGACTTGCTTTGGATTTTGGAGGCAAAAGAAGATGTTTGCCCTAATGAAGCCGCCAATCGGCGCTTGGCAATTGTTTTTTTTTCTAAAAGTTTTTTTTGTGCAATTTTTTTTGTTAATTTTTTTTCTTCTTCTTCCAGTTGCTTGTACATTTTGCAAAAGATGATGGTTGGTGGTGATTTTTTATTTTTTTTTTTGCTTACCTTATGCTTGCACGTAACTTGTACGTGATATACTGTATCTGGCCAGAGGGATAATTCAACAGTAGAACTATCAGTCAATAGGTTGCCCATTAGACCGCCTCCGGAGACCTCCCATGTTACCAGGCACTGTTTCGATGCATTCGTAATTGCTTGATCCCAGGCAATGTCGGTGAGTACGAGCGAGCCCTGGCGCAGTGCTGAGTTGATGTTTAGGGGAAAAGGACCCAATTGTTGATCGCAATTATTCCAACACTGCAATGAAGAGAGAATGAGGAGAAGATAAGGAAAGAGTTAGTCAAAGGGTACACAATACAAAGGAAAAAGAAAGATGGAAAAAAACTCCTACTTAGTTAAGTGAAATTAATTATGGGCTGTGGTTGTTTATGGATGTTGGTTGGGTGGTTAGAAAGGAAGTCACTGAGGAGGTTTCTTCATTTGACTGCATTTAACCTATTTCAACTTTATGCAAAACATGAACTTGTTTTCCGATGCCTTGGCTGCGATAAATTCATAGGAAATTTTTACAACTTTTGGGCTTATCTAATACAACAACAAGAAGCAGCACACTATGGTTGTGTATTTGCGGCGTGATGCACTTGGAAGAGAGAACACGTATTGCCGAGCGCACGCAGTATGGCCAACTGTGATCAGAGACAAAAGCACACGAGGTTTTTTTTTATTTTTTTTTTGTGGTGTATGAAAACAAAAGGAAAATATGTGACCAAATATGGACAAAAGTTTTCTGTTTTCTGTCTTCTGCTGGGGGTTTTTTTGTTTGTTGCCCATTCAGCTGATCAGCCCAGGCCGATCTTTATTACTTTGCCATGACACAAGAGCCGAGCTGCACGCGCGTGTAATGCATGAAATGAGAAATGCAGTAGCTGCAGGTAATATTGAACTATTATGCAATGGGGAGAACGAAGAGGGAGGCACCTACACACACACACACACACACACACAGAGTCATACACACTCGCGCTTAAATGAAAAGATCACTGAGCTCAGTCATGAAATACAAAGCCCAAGAAGAACTAAAGATGTTGCATCAGATTTCGCTACTACTTAAGTCAAACAGCAGCAACAGCAGCAGCAGCCCCCGTAGACGAAGAAGAGGCCGTGCGCCATTCCATTAAGATAAGATAAGACGATGGCCCCACGAGAAGAAGTAAGGCTAAAAGCTTATTCGCGATTCGCCTGAGTGGGAGTCATTGTTGAGGTTAGAAGTTAAGTGGCTCTGCTGCATGCGATTGCAAATGCGAATTAATAAGCAATGACGGTGGTGGTGAATGACAAAAAAACAAAAAAAAAAAAAGGCGCACAACCCGAAGAAGAAAGAAAGAAACTAAAGCAAACGTTTTGTGCTGCTGTGCGCAACAGCGGAGGCTAAACATTATGACCCAAAAGAAGATTATCTAATCGGCAACTGCATAAATTCAGTTATTAGACACAAGCAAAGTCACATGCGGCTGCAACGGGGCATGCAACAGACAGTGGCAATGTGTTTCAAATAATTTCTACACTATGTGATGATATTAACGAAACTCAACGAAACTCTGTACCCTGTAGCCTGTGTATTAACTCAGACTTTGCTTTTATGTGGCAGCAACAGCAACATTTACTGCACTTAATCTGCAATTCCAACGTATAAAATGTGATTCAATGAAAGTTCAGTGAAATAAGGGCAGATAGTAGGGCGAACGGACAGACAAGCACACACACACACACACACACACACACAGAGACGACTGACTCCTAGGATATGTTAAGAGTGTTGTTCATATCAAAATGCCACTTTTGTCATATGCTGCTCTTCTCTTTATCTAACACAGGTTCTTCTGCTGCTACTTCCACTTCCACTTCCACATCGCCTTCGAACGAAAATTTAATATTCTGTACAAACTGGCGAATATGTATGTGAAAAGTAGTAAAATTGCAAACTCGCCGTTGTAAATGCGTGTGTGTGTTTCTGTGTGTCTGTGTGTGACAATGGAAGGAAACTGCATTTATGCAAGCTATTACCAGGATATGGCATGCATTTTGGGTGAACTAGTTTCGGCATTTACCATGTTGTTTGTGAGATTGTTGGGGAAAAGTTTGCTGCCGCTCCCAACGACGAGCGGGGCAACGTTGTGAGTTGTGAAAGTGATTTTTAAAACAGTTACGACTGGAAATTTTCGTGTATTTCGAAAGAATAACTTAAAACTATGTGAGGGTCGGAGTGAGATGCGGGAGGCAACAGTTGTTTGCAGAGTATAGGTCGTTGTGTATGTAAGGCACACACACACACACAAATATACATACAGCCGCCACTATGCTAAATATGGCTAGCGAAAAGCCACAGTTTATGCTTATGGCCTGCCAGCAGCAAAAACTTGTTTCCTTGTTTCTCTACGCCGCCATGGCTTCAGCTTTTAACATCTTCTGGGAGTAACTGGTGGAAATTTCTCAAATACCTTACAGTGGAAAACTATAACAGTTTTTTGTAGTTGCTTTTGTAACCTTGCAGCTGGAGGCATTGCACTTGGTTATATCACCAACACACGACCACGAAAGGACGTCATTGTGCTACAGCAGCTGCAGCTTCCGGAAGCTCACACACTCACACACTAACCGTACTCATCTATAAGGCAGTAGGAATGCCATGGCTGGTTTTCGCCACTTATTTACACTCAAGGAAAAAATGTTGACCAAAGTTTTTAAATTTTTCATTGAAAACGATTTTCACCAGTAAAGGATTTCTCTTTCGCTGAGTGCATTTCACATATAATATGCTGACTCACTCAAGCTTTTATTTGCATTTGGTTGTTTCATTTTTTTTCCCCGAGTTTTACATTTGTAGGGTTTGTGCATTTTTCCGGTAAATTTTGTGTTCACTGGTTTATTTTTAGCAGAACTTTTATAGTTTTTTTTTATTTTTATTTTTTGCATTTCAGGCATTAGTTTGGCGTCTAAAATGTCTTCTCATATGAGTGAGTGAGTGAGTGAGTGTGCGCGCGCTTGAATTTCATTCGTTCGCAAGTGGAAATTGCACCCAAACAAAATTCTGCTTTACTTGTATTTGTTTTCATATTTGCACAAAGTTGAAATAAAGAAATGAATTTTTTATAGAATTATGTGCTTGGTTTGGAAGAGAGCGGGGAAAGGCGGGTAGAGGAGGATACAAGGAAAGGCGGAATACTGCTGCCTTTGCGTATAAAATTGCAAATTTAATACATTTCTGTTGCTGAATATGTAAGGATCGTTACTTTTTATGGCACAATTAGGAGCAAAGTGAATGTGATGCCTTTCGACAAATGCCCTAAAATTTTACATTAAAATTTATTGCCATTTTTGCACAATTTGAAAATTTTCTAAATGGAATAACAAGTTGTGTTTCGTAATCGGGTTTAGTAAAAAATAAACTTTGTTAAATTTTATATTAAATAAAACAATAATTTTAATCCTCAACAAAATGTTGTATAAATGGTAAAAATAAATTTAAAAAAATACTATTGGGTAAGTTTTTCATGGTCACACCGAAGGCTAAATACCCTGGACCCACGAGTAAGAAAAATCCTTGATTTATGTTTCAAAAGTTTTGGTTGTAAACGTTTAAAAAAAGTAAGCGACTACAAAACTTGTCGCTTAGTCGTCGCTTACTTTTTTCATATAAAATACGCAAAACTGCCATGAAGTTCTTGGCTACGAACTTCACAGTCTTTTCTATCTAGTTTCCCTTTGTAGTTTGTTCCAGTCCACTTTAATTTTTGTTCCAATTCCATTTCGTTCGCTTTCTAGTTTGTTTCAGTTTTTTTTTGTACTCATCTGTTTTTTTTTTTATTCTACCATTACGTTTCCTTTCGAAAGTTATTCCAATTCCATTTCGTTCTCTTCCATTTGTCTTTTCATTTACTTCCACTTTCATTCAGTTCCCTTTCTAAATCTGTTCGAATTCCATTTTGTTCCTGTTATATTATCAATTCGTTCCGATTCCCGTCCACTTTCCAAATTTGTTTAAATTCCATTTTGTTCCAGTTACATTAGCAATCCGTTCCCGTTCCTATTCCCGTTCCAATTGTGTTTCAAATTCAATTTGTTCCATTTGTTCCAGTTCACCACCCAATTCGAATACTATGCGTGTCGGTTATAAAAAAATTTTTCAGAAATGGCAAATATTTAAAAAAAAATCCAACCTAAATTCTAATTTTAAAAAAATAAACAAAAACAAGAAAACAATTTGCTATCTACCGCCACCCGCCTCCACATTGCAATTTCAAATGAAAAATTAAAGCCAATTCAAGTGAAAGGAAAAGCGTAATGAATTGGAAAATCAAAAAGCCAATAAAAATTTGTTTCCATTGCAACCCAAAAACAAAGCAGCGAAGCGAAAGAAGAAATGCGAATACCCAACAGAAAAACAAAAAAAGCACAAAAAAGCAGAAGAAACAACAGATTTCCTTTTCAATAGCTTGCATGCCAAAAATTTTACTCCTTTTAACAAAGCACAAAAAAAAAGTAGTAACTAACAAAAGTTGAAGAAAATACTATGGAAAACAAAAACAAAAGCAACAACAAGAATATAAAGCTCATGAAACGAATGAGGATGAAAATGACGAATTTCTGCTGAATGTTGATTAATAAAAGTCTGTTGAAAAGTTGTGGCAGTTAAAGCAGAAGAAGCAGAAGAAGAAGAAGCTCCTCATAGTTAATAGTGAAAAGTAGTATGTAGTAGTAAAAGCAGGTGGCATGATGATGGCAAGGAAGTAGGAATGATATGGTCTCTATGGTAAGGCTGAGTTAGTTTCGTTATTTTTTTTTATTTTTTTTTTGGTTTTGTTGTATTTTTTGCACTCACCAGAAAACTGAACGCTTCTGGGATATAACTATTGATATTAGGTGGTGTGATGCACATCTGTAACGTAAAAAGAAGAAAAAGAAAGAAGTTTTGGTTTGATTTCGTTTTTTTCTTTTTTGTTTTTTTAGATTTTTTTATTATTTTTTTTGTTTTTGGTTTCTCATGTTTCGTAAATTGTTTGTAATTTTTTCTGTATGTTTTTTTTCGAATTTTTAATTTGAAACTCTTTGCTATGTAAATGCATACAATGAACAACTGAGTGAAATGGTGAAGGAAACAAAAGCACACACACAATTAATAAAAAAAAAAGAATACAAAAAACATGCACTGAAGATGCTTCTACTGAAAACTGAACAGAAAATTGCATTTTTAATTGGAAAATTAGAAAAAAAAAATAAAATGAAAAACTAAAGAAAAAGTTAGAAAAATGTAGCTTCGGTGTTGTCTTCCATACAAAATGCAAATCTGTTGTATGTATTTATTAGGTGAGTATTTGCATATGGCTGTATGTGTGTGTGTGTGTTTGTTTGTATGCATACTATATGTGTGCCTTGTGTGAACATGCTCTCTAACACAATATTGGAATTTATTACTTTAAACACATACTAAACTCCCAATTTTATTACATACACAAAATATATATATTTTTTAGTAGGGGGAAATACATTTACAAAAATAGAAGGTAGCTTGCTTGTAGTTTGTTTTAGACCAAAATAAAATTTAAAAAAAAATCGGTGTCCCCACACAACACAACACAGTTGGTTGGACATAAATATTGACTGTAACAAGCACAGGTTGTCATCAGCTCAACACACACCACACATAGATAAACATCATTGGTGTTGATTTTTCTGCTTAAAAAAAGTTTTTTTTTCTTTCTTTTTTTTTTTTGACTAAGGACGGTCCACAAATTATGTAAATATTTCCAACCAGCTTGTTCCTACATATTACAATGGTTAGATGGTTTTAGATTGTGTTGCCATTTTTTTTTGTTGGTTTTTAAATTTTTCCCAATAATTAATCCATTTATCTGAGAGAATCCATGATGCATTGTCCAATAATTAACAACTTTGTGTGTGTGTGTGTGTGTTTGTTTTTTTTAAAAACATTTTTTCATTCCTTGTTGGACAAATATTGATTACTACATTGTTGAAATGCTTAAATGCCTAATTAACAACCTAAATATGTATATGTGTGCATAAATTAATTTTCTATTTACCAAACGTACAAATTTGATTACTACCTGTCTGTCTGCGTGGCCCTAGACGTATAATATACGTGGCTAACAAATAAATTCAAACATGCAGAAAGAGTTGCTAATTGAATACTATGAAAAATTAATCGAGTGAAACATGATGATTATGATTCTGGCAAGTGTTGAATGATTAAATGCTTTGGAATTGCGCTGACAAACCGTTGACATGCGGGATGGGTTGGCGGCAAGTTCACAAATGAATTTTAAATAGACAAGTTGTGAGTTGTACACAATAAAAAACTATCAAATTAATTCATCAAATCGAATTTGAATTTGAATATTTCTTGCGAAAAAATTCGATACCATTGTCTAATTTATAGTATGGTTCGGTCCAACTTCAGTTAATTATATTTTATCGCATTCGATCGCATTAAAGTGCAATTTTATGTTGAGTTGACATGTTCGTGGTGGGACACTTCAGTTTATATATTCACATAAAGTTTGGCACACGCAAGTTTTCGAAATCAACTGAGTGGTAACATGGACTTTTGCTGTTCGCATCATTAGAAGTTGACAATAAGTAGTTTTTATTAGTATTTTTTTTAGAGTGAACTAGTTTATTTACTGTTCCCAGAAAAAAAGAGCGTTCAAGTTAAAATGCTCATAGTCATAGTATAAAATATTGTCAGTCAAATGGGAAAATAAAGTAGAAATTAAAGTTAAATAGAATTAACGCTTAAGCGACAACTAAACAATTTCTGTTTAATACAAAAAATATACCAAGTAGATGACTTTCAACATGTTTCCATTAATTTTTCCCAAAAGCATTATCACCTACATCCCTACATTCCCTAGACATCCCTCTACTAATAGTGACAAATTTCCCAAGAAATAAAAGCTGAGAAATAAAATTGTTGCCCATTCAATTACGACACATTTGTGGAACATAAAAAAATGTGTTCTGCCAACCGGGGGAAGAACAAAAAAAAAATATACAACACTATGTATGTAGCATAAGTGAATTTTTGTAGAGTTTGTAGCAGTTGTGAAACAAAAAAAAAATAAAAAAAAATAAATAAAAAAAAAAAAATAAAAGAATGTTTAGAGAAAAAAGGACCACTGCTTGAAGGGAAAAACCATCCACCTACAACGACAATGATGCTGATGATGATGATGACAATGCGAATGGTTGGTACGATATACGTACGAATTCATGATATCAAATATCAGCTGACATTTGTGTCATATCTTTCAATTTGTCACATGTTCACCCTAGAAGTTCTTCCTCTTCTTCTGCTTCTTCTTCTTCTATTATTTCTTGTTACAATTTCGTTAAAGTGGCGCTTAACAACGTGTGGTGGTGCTGATGGTGAAGAAAATTCTTACAAATTCGTTTAGTTGAAATTTGTCAGCACGAGAGAGTGAAGAGCGTTCACTTTTGAACTCCCACAACATGTGGCCATGAAATGTTTTTGGAAAATTGTATTTTCGAAAAAACATGAAAAGTTAATTAAGTATGTTTGAGGGGAAAAGGATTTGTTTCAAGGACCCATGTGTTAAACCTTTTTGTGTGATTTTATTTTTTTTTTATTTTATTTTTGAAATTAACTCAGCCATGGACAATTTATGAAAGTGTAGGTAATCGTCTGAAAAACGGTTTTGTGCTCGTCTAGTCACACTGCTCAGTTGGACTGAAGTGTTTTAATTTGACATAACACATTCGAAACACATGTGGTGGGCTAATATAGCTGTCCGATTGACGGATGCAATACTTTTTTTATTTATTTTTTTTTTATTAAATTTTATTATTTTCCAATTGCTAATGGCTTGGTAAGTGCTCGCCATTTGTTTTATATCAATTTCAGTTTTGAAAAAAAAAGAAGAATTTAAATCGAAAATCAAAAATCCGTTCCATTCTTCAGACTTTTTTGTGGCCTCTTTCCTCCAGTCAAAATTAATTGACAGAACATCAATACAATTGTATGGATGGGATAATGTTCTTTCTGTCTGTTGTTATTGTTGTTTGGTGGTGTTGTTTTGCCTACACTTAAAAGCCCATTTGCATTTGTTTATTTCCTCCCAAACGAATATGATGTTCTACTCAAAATAGTTTTTTTTCCCTACTTGCTATTGCCTTCTTTGCATTTCTCAACTGATGAACTATAGGGAACAATCAATGAGATATATATGTTTTTTTTTTGTTTATTATTTTTATGCATGAGTTGGGAAAACTCAACAGAAATCTTTATTTCGAGTGGCTTGCATTGTGCATGCCCCATGAGAGAAACAGGATCAATAAATATATCGAAGTGACATGTACCAGCCAAAGTGCTTATCAAACAGCGACGCTCGACGCTCGACGCTCGATGTTGATACTGTTCGCTTGATCCCCCAGAAGAGCGATTTGATTTGATTTTGTTTCGTTGGATTTTTCCCCCCCTTTACCACTGGCCTTGCATGTGTAAATATTGAATTATATATATTTTTTTTTTCCTTACAGACTGATATCATTTTGTGCATATTATGATTTCTTAATATAGGCAGAGCGGCTGATGCTCAGAGGACCACAGTGAGGCGAACTAATTAGTTTTTCTGTTTTGGAGGGTTTTTCTGAAACAATTTAGATGAAATTTCTCATATGGGCTTCCAAAAATCATTTACTTTATCTCTCAACACTTTTCCCTGAATGTGAAATTGGAAAAAAGGGAAAAGAAAATTTCTAATTGCTTTCGTTACATTTTGGTTTGTTTCATAGTGTGCACAGTGTGCGTGGCATAAACAAAGTTGTTTGCGGGGTTCTCAACTCCACCAAAAATTCCCAAACTCTTCAATTGCAATCGAAACCCGCCTAATTGCTTGGGAAGTGTGAAAAATGTGTTGATAATTTACACGCACTGACAGATTTGCATGTCAAATATTTGTGTGTGTGTGCGTGACGATTGCCTTCTCCACCGAAGACGGATGTGTACATTTTGATAGAACGCCTGCCAATATTGACAGTTGGCTGTCAGCGAGGTCATGAAAAACGCTGGGAATCTCCTTAAAGATTTATGATGCATGAAGCTCGGCGAAAAATTTCTTATTGCCTTTTCACCCCTGCCTTACACGTTTAAGGTTTCACATAAATTTCGTTTTGTTTGCCAACGACTCATTACAAATTCCTAACATATACGCGCATCTGAAATGTATTCATTATCGCATTTCGTTGTGGTTTAGCGCTGGAGGAAGTTGAAGTCTGAGTAAATATTTGTGGAATGCGACAAATAAAGCGATAGGCGATAGGCGATATCCCAAAATATTCGAAAAAGTTGCCCTAATATGGAAAATACTGTACTGCGTTGACAGGAGAAGCGGGCATTTTGTTAAAAAAAGTCACGCGCCGATATTATTGTTTGCTTGTTTGTTTGCCAAAAAAGAGAAAAGTAAAAATAGGATTTTTCCAATTCAGCCCTAGAGCTACTTTTTCATTCTTGACTTCTCTGGCTGCGGCACTTGTTCTCATTTCCCAATCATATCTTATCACAAGGGAAGGCTCTTAATTGCACTGCCACCCCTACTGAAATTGTTATTTCTGCTCTACTTAGTTTTCCCAACTTAGTTTTTTTTTCTCATCATTACTGTTGTCATTTTTAATTGAACAAACAACTGTCACCTTCCATTGCCCAACTATGCCTTTGTAACCTCCTCAACCAGCCAACTGCTGCCATACAGCCTTATTGTTCGAATTCCTAGCCAATGTTGAGTGGAAAAGGAAAAGAAAAAAAAGCGACTACATACAAAAAATATCCTCTTCACCACCGCAATCACCTAAATTCACAAGCGCTGAGCTGCTTCTTTCGATTAAAATCTTTAAATCGAAATTGAATTTTGTGTAGCTTGTAGCTTGTAGCTCGAACGGACTCACCAGTGGCTGACTGGCTTTGCGTTACTTTCGCCCATATTTCAATGAGAAATCTAAATCTATTTACGTTTTTATTATACATTTTTTGGTCGAAAGATGCTCTAGGCTGATAGTGGATTTTGATTTTTTTTTTTTCGTTGTTTTTTTTCAATACAATTCTGGGAAATATTAACGTTCTTTAGACGTTCCAATGGACGTTCGATCCTGGGCGATTGTGTGTCCAAGAGTAACTTGATATTTTCTATTTTTCTGTCTTGTTTCGTTTTAACTTCTTTCTCGGTTTCGGTTTCGTTTTCATTTTCAATTTCTATTATCTAACCAACCCCGAACCCTTGAAGTATTTTTTTGTCCACAAAAAATACAAAAAAATAGAATTTTCCAATTGGGAGTGTATGTGAGATTTATAATGATTTCCTTTTTCAAGGATAACATTACAAAAAAAAACGAAAAATTCGTGGTGGAGTTGAATGTAATGGCTGCCTCCACTACTCCTTCTTTGTATCCCCTGGTGTCTTTTGTTGTTGTACAGATTTATTGATTGTTGTAGTGTCAGTTGTTGTTGTATTATTTTTATTAAGTAAGTTTCCCCGAACTCCATAACTCCATATGGGTGATTTTTTTACGATTTTATGCGCATTAAATTGTTAGGATTTTTTACTATTACACGAGTGAGCGTGTCAGTACCAAAAGTGCCCACTGTATATAAAATTTTGTATTTATGTTGTTGTTGTATTTTTTTTATTTTTTTTTTATTTTTATGCCCTCAGGTTTAGCCTCTAGGAAGGAAACTCCTGTTCGCTTGCATGCTTAAATAATTCCATATATGCGATCTGGTATATTAAAGTCCTCGGATTGCCTTGTCTTATCTGTTTGGTGTGGGATTCTCTATGAAAATAAGGGCTTGGTGGCGTGGATTACCCACGAAATTTAATGTCTCAGTGCAGGAAATGTTTATGCATTTGAACAATAGAAATTTTTATATGAAAAATTATACTTTTTGAGAATCAATTTTTAATATTTAAATGGAATATGCCTATTTTCCTTCCCTGTCCATATACAATGTGTTTGGTGTAGTGCATTATGCCAGCCAAAGTAGGTACTTTCATGGTATGTAATCAATATCGGAGCCAGTGGCGAATCAGAGCAAATCGCATAACAAAAAAGAAAATGCCAAAAGTCTACACTTCTGTGTTCTACTGGGTTCCGTGTCCCTGTGCCTCCTTTTGTCTGCTTTATCGATAAATTCTCAATTGACCCAAATTTTTCACTTTTTCTTCTTTTTACTATTTTTTGTTTTTTTTTTTTACTATTTTTGTTGTTGTTGTTTTTTTCTCTGTGCCTGACAATTCTCTAGTTTTGTTATTTTCGGATTTTTTAGCTTCAACTGACAGGGCCCTTTTTTGCGGTGCTGCAATGTATTCAGCGGAGAAGGTGGCGGAAGAGGCGCAACACAACAAACAGCTACCATCCATACATATTTTATTTTATTATTCACTGTATATGTGTGCACTGCCTCACACACTCGCACACACACACACAATGCAATAGATACAATACATACATAATACAATTGAATCTCTCTATGAGGACTAGTAAGCGAGACTATATTGGAAACGGAATAATTTTGACAGCCAAAGCATTTATCTTCTTTCAGTCTTTTTTTTGGACCATATTTTGTTTGTGTTTGCCCTCGGAATATATTTACTGGGCCGTGATATAAAGTATATTCCTTTGGCGTATTTTTTTTCCATGTGTATTGTTTCGGTTTTTTTTCCTTCAGTTTAATAAATAAATTGCATTTACGAGTTTGTTTTTGCGCGAAATTGAATTGTTTTGACTTGAAATGACTTGGGCAGAACCGAATGTGTACACTCATGAATACCAAAAAGAAAAAGCAAAGCAACTAAACTGGGGCGGTTGCAAATAGAAGTTTAAATTATTGCCCCAGTGCCAAAAGGGAGAATAAATAAATAAGAAATCAAATGAAAAGCGAGAAAGTGAAATTTCATATGAGAATTGGCCCAGTGACAAGGGAAATTCAGGTTAATTTGGTTCGTGGTCAAGCCACACGAAATGTTCATCGAAAATTGTTTACTAATATCAGTCAAACAGTTGTTATCGGCCCTTCACATCATCCTCATTACAGGTCACCCATCAATTGACACCAACTGTGAGTTTTTGTGATAAAATCAAAACAACCTCAACCTACATTTTCTGGTTCGGTTTGTGCCACTTTACAAATTTAATTAGCGTACTCTACTCCTCCTACCCCCAGTGAACAGCAAACAAAAAAAAGCTGACGCTCTGCACTCAGTACTGGCATCTGTGTGTAAGCTGTCAGCTTCAGAAATGTGTGAAATGCGAGCACGAATCGGACAGTTGAAAATTAAATATGGAAGAAAAGTGTGCGGAAAGTAAACCTTTTTTTTTTCGTGTGTAAAAAAGTAAACAAAATAAAACCGCTAAAAAATGTATAAAATGCATAAAAACGTATCAAGTCCACTTCGATGATCAAAGGCGACAAACAAACGTCAAAGTGACACACTTCAGAGCGTTGATTTTCGTTTTGTGGGCTTAATTTTTGGTCATTTTGGCGAAAGTGCGGGAAAAGTCACTGCCGAAAAGAAAGCAAACAAAAGACCAAAAAAAAAAAAACCAGAGGAAATTAAACTGAAAAAAATTCTGCGAAATTATCGACCGCAGAGTGTAGCAAACTAGCAACAACAATGAAACACACACAGCAGGCAAAAAAGTGCATTTCAGCACGCAAGTAGCAAGTAGCAACTAGCAAGTGGCAAGTGGGCTGGCCAAGTTGTTGGCCTGACATTGCTGCCTGGCTGTGCTGTTCTGCGGCCACATTGTCGATGACAATTATTGCATGCGAGTGGGAAATGACGTTCGCCATAAAATGGCAACCAACTGGCAGCCGACATAAAGAAAAGGGAGCAAAAGCCAGTCAGCAGGCAAACAAACGCTTCGCAATGGGCTTATTGTCTTGTCAAAACGAAAGAAACAAACAAACGAACGAATGAATGTTCGAAGCCAACGTGCAACACACACACACACTTCCACACAGAGAGCACTGACATACGTCATAACAGCCAGCCAAGTATGCTAACTTTTTTTTTTGATACTTACTTCTTCTCGGTAATGAAATTCAATATGCGCGCTATCAAAAAGCTACAGAAAGAGGAAAAACTGAAGCGAAACGAGCTCTAAAAGCGTAGCAAAAAGGAAGTATGAAGTAGTAGTATGACAACAACAACAACAAAAAAGTAGGATATTCAGTAGAGTCCAGGGGCGGATTTATTAGAGGGCCTTGCGGTGATAATGACATTTTTTGAAATTAGTTACAGTGGAACTCTCTCAGAAATTCTGACTCAAATATTTATTACAAGAATTTTTCATATGTGAAGCTCTACCAGTTTTTGGCATGTGGCCAGGAACGCTGCTGGTACCTACACGCTTCAGTTAAGCCGACACTGAAATAAACACCAAACATATCACAACGCGAGGGCTGGCAGTGGTGGTGGTGGCGGCAACGATGACTCTGGATGGACTCTGGTTGTGCGGCCACGCTGTTTGACTTTGATGTGTGTTTTGTGTTTTCGGGTTGCCATTGGGCAAATAAAAAGTGCACTTCATGCAACTGGCCGCAATTGCGGTGGATCTACTACCATTTTGACAAGAAAATGCAGCACTGCACTGACACACACACACACGCACACACACAAGTGTCAAATGAGCTTTTATTACAAACAAAAAAAAAGGAGAACAGCAAGACAAACAGACCCTTTAAACTGCTGCATTCGCAACGATTATGTCGCTTGTTTTAAGGTTTATTACCTTTTTAAAAGCATAAGTAATGAAATTGATACACACAAGCGAAGAGATAAAAGAACTCCACACACACACACACAAGTACTAAATTGAAGAAGAGTTGTGCAAAAAAAAACATGGCCGTTTTATAGCGGCATTGTTGCCACCATAGCATGTTTTTAATTAGTTTAATTAACACAAAAAAAAGTTTACGAGAAAAAAGTACGAAAAAGCAAAACTAAAGGAGTAACCGAATAGTAGTAAGAGGAAGGAAGCACCTCCCACAAACAATGGCAGTCAAAGCAAGCAAAACTCAAAGCAAAACGAATCCTTTCATTTCTTAAAATTATGTTTCAGAAAAAAAAGTAACTAAATGGAAGCAAAAGCGTAGAAATACAAATGCGGGAAAAGTTTTTCCGCTACAGACAAAATGCAATTTAACTACAATACATACTTTGTTAAGGAGCTGGGAGCCGCGGGGGGTAGGGCGTTATTAACTTGCATATGTGTATATGTGTCAGTGTGTGTTTTGTGTATGGTAACAATGAAACATGAAACTCAAAAAGGTACGTACGTATGCATTAGACGAAATAAAGGTAGTAGGCAATTTGTGTGCTACGAAAAGCGGAAGTAAAGTTTTAGGGCGGGGAAAATAGATGGGCGTGTCTAAACACCAGTTGCTCATAATGCTACTAATTTAATAACAGAATTTCGTACGGGTAGGCACTCGGAACTTAAATGCTTAATTAAATGCACGTTAGGTGGGTACTTAAAGGCATAGTATAGTAGTAGGGGAGAGGTGTAAGGGTGCGGGTAGCATTCTTCACAGGTTTGTTTATGTATAATTACAAAATTTATAGCCAAAAGGGTAAATATATGATATGTGAATGAGTTATGTATAAATGTATAATTGTACAAAATATAGATTAATTAAAAATTAAGAAAATTAAAAAAATTAAAAAAAATTAAAGAAAACATTTTCTTTTTTTTCAAAATTAGAGAAACTTACATTTTTACAATCATCGAAATCCATGCAGTGATGCCAATCTTGAACGAACTGTAAAGAGAAAAAATGGAAAATATTAGTAATTTGTTGTACAGTGTACATTTTTTAGAGTTTTTTTTTTAGTACATTTTAATTAGTTTTTCAATTTAATAACCGGAAGCATTCCATCAAAGAACAACGCCTAATCGTGGGCCCACAAGCTCGCGTGTTACGAACATTATCATAAAAATTATAAAATAAAAATAAAAATGAAACGAAAGAAGGAATGTCAAAATTCCAGCAGCTACTTTGAAGTGAAAAAAATTAGAAAAAAATAACGTGTGCTTCATTAAATTCAATAAACAAACAACTCAATTAAATGCATTTAGAAGTTTTCCCCCACACACACACACACACACACACAGGAGGGCACAACTTTGGCAGAGCATTTATTGTAGTTGCCGTCGGGCATTTTCATGTCGCCAATGTGAACGCCAATGTGGTTTGTAGTAAAAAAAAAGTGTGAGTTAGCATGTGTGCCTTGGCTTGGAATTAGTATCACCATTAGAAGTGTGAAGTTGGCAAGGGACCTTGTATTGTTTTGAAAATTATTACACAAAATTTGTAATTTATATGAGGTAAAATTGTAATAATGACTTTGTACTCCAATTAATTGTTTAATTTATTACATGTAAATTAGAAAATGTAAAAAACAAAACATTAAAAATAAATCATTCCAAAAAACTTGTATGGATGTGTCAACAATTTACTACTTATTAAGTGTAATAAATCACCCTTGTCAAATATATTAAAGAGTCCGAATTTGTCTACTTCAAATGACTGAAGAGAGGAAGAAAAAATATTCAAATTCTCTTAGCGCTGGTAAGCACATTCCCTTCATAGAGAAAAAAAAAAACCAGACCAGTAGTAGCGTGAACCATTCGTTCAACCGCCTGTCCGTGTGCCAATCAACCAGTGAAGGCCCTACCTGATCCCAGGCATATTAAGTTGTTAAACATTTCCATGTGGCTCCCTCTCAGTTCAGTTTGCTGCTGCCCCCTTCTTAATACAACAGAGTTTCTGCCAAAAAATACAACAAAAAAAAGCACCAAAGTCAAATGGGCTGCTATAAATCTCAACAAATAGTATACGAAAAAAATAACAACAACAACCATTCCCCCCCTTTATGCTCCAAAGAGCGGCAGTAGTTGGCCGTAAATCATTATGTTTAGAAAAACAAAAGACATCTCTATAAAAAAATATATCCAAAAAAAATTTAATTTGTGTAAGGCAACAACAACAAAAAAAATATCAAAATCGACAAACTATTTAATAGAGGCCAGGCCGAGAAGGCCAATAAACTTTACCTTAGGTGGGTCTATGATTCTGTGAAAACTTGTAACCAAATATATTCTCTAAACATTCTTCAAATTCGTAGTATTTTCGGGCAAAGTTTTTCCTTCTGCCCAATACATACATACGCGCACCTAATCAAATTCCAATGGAATTTATTTTTATTGCACATTTAGTGTGGTGATTATTTTGCCTTTTAATTGATTCGAGAGAGAGAGAGCGGGTCCAAAAAAAAAAGAAAGAACCGTTTTTCATTGGATTATATTGAAGACATTCTAATAACGTATGCTTGAAATGGCTTAAATGCCAATTTGTCGGTGCACTCTACGAAGGTGGCTCGTGTGTGTGTGTGTGTTTTTATGGCCAACGAATTGATGGCTGCCCCCGTTGATAGCCCGGGCGCTTACAAGCTTAGCCAACCAGTTCAACAATTCTGGGTCTGCCATAAATTTCATTTAATTGTGAGGAAATTTCCCGAAGATGATTTTAACAATTTTCATTTTTGTTTACTTGAGCCACATTTTTTTTTAGTTTATTTTTTTTATTTTAGTTTTTGTTATGTTAATTTCATTTTGAGTGGCTAATTTGCATGTGGATTTTAGTAGTCGTTTATTTTGGTATTTAAATATGCTAGAGAATTTCAGTTTAGATATTTTCTGTTCAATTGAAAAGAAAATTGTATTTCATTTCCATAATTTATATGCCTTTGACATATGTACAATTTTTGTGCATATGCCATTGATGATTTTTGTGTCCAATTTATCAATTTACCAGACCCACAGAAATAGTTGCACATTCCCCTGATAACATCTTCCCGAATATATCTTTTTCTCCACTCAATTCAAACAATGGTCGGTTTTGTGTGTGTGTGTGTGTGTCAAACCAGAAATAACCAAAAATCAAATTAGCATAAATTCAATTACACACAAAAAAACATATTCAATTTGTTTTTTTTTTTGTTTCCCTTATCTTACTATTCTGGAGAATATTACACAATTGCACAGCTGCTCGCATTCATAATTCCATAACTGCTTAACCGAAATGGAAAATCTACAGTTGAGAAAGTAAGAAGCAAACTGGGTTTTCTCTCTCGTTCAACTGTCACATTCACCAGCCCGCGGGTGCGACATTCACATTCAGTAATAGTGGAAAAACTAGTGAGTGGCATTCTCCAGTTCAGTTCACCGGAATATAAAGGAAAAATCCCATTTACAAATACGTCAGTTCAGTTCAAAGGCAATTCGCTGCCAGGAATGAGTAGAAGAGGCATTCAAGCTAGTGGTTGATGACCTACCGCAGGGTAGAGAAGTTATACTTCGCTGTTGGCATTTACCCGATTGCACCTATGTCACACAGAAGTGCTAGATATTTCCGCTGTGTCACTGCTGTGTGCATTGATTAGCAGGATAATAATGGTTAATAATGTTGAATTTTGTGAATTGAAAAATTATTTTTCATTATTCCTTTTGACCGAACCGAACCTTAAGCAATGGAGATGACTATTCTTCCTTCGTTCGTACTTTCATTCATTTTGGTCAAACAAAGGCCTCCTCCAAAGTCTTTGGTGGAAGAGAAAAAAAAAAAAAAGAAATGAAATGAAACGAAGGAAGCAGTAACTTTGCTTGCTGCAGTTGCATACAGAAGTCGTCATTCAAGTCATTTCTTTTCATGTCAGCATTTGTGTGGCATAAAAAAAAAGGGGGAACAAGAAGAAGAACTACCCAGGCAGCCACCTAGAATCCTGTACATTCGCAGATTTTTGATTATTATTTTGAGGGTCTTGAGGGAAAAAAACTCTCTGTCGATTTCAAATTGAAATGCAGTAAGTCCCAGGGTTGCCTTAAGCATTTAGAGCCTTTCAATATTGAATCAACTTATGGAGTTTTTTTTGAAAGCTTATAAAATAGAAATAAAATTATTTTATAAAATATTTTCATTGAATTTTAAGAAATTTAACTGATAAAAGATAGCAACCAAAGTATATAGAAATTTTCGAATTTATTTTCCCTTCATTCGAATACTATTTTTCATTTAAAAAATAGCCTGTATGTTAAAGCCACAATCAGTGGCCGCTCCTCATTTCTCACCTTGCGTGGCCTTAAATCCGTGATAATGCAATGCTCATGGGGTGAAAAAAAAGCAGAATCCATTCGCATGCCATACAAAAAGCGTTCACATAAAATATAATAAAAAATGTTAAATCATGGAAAATTTCCCACTTTTTTTGGGGGGTTTTTTTTTTGGTAGCAGAAAAATTGAATTTTATTGCATTCAACTGAAATGCAATGAAAGGATTTCTCTTTTAACTACTATTCCTTTGTGCAGGCCATTTTATAGATTTTTTTTCAATGTGTACTTGAAAAAAATTCATTGTTGGTTGGCTTTTGTGGAATAATTTTAATTTAGGTTTGGAAAAATTTCAATAAAAAGAAAAACAACAACTTTTGGCATTTTTGTCTCATTTAGAGAGTATCTAGCTCATTTTTGTAGTTTAAGTTTTTTTCTTTCTGGTCAAAAAACAATTAAATGCATTTCTGCTGACGTTTTGGTGAACATATTTTTTTTTCTCTATCAGCCCAAAACTACCATAAATTTCCAGTCTAGTTTTCATGTCCTGTTTTCACGAAACCAGGATTAAAAAGAGAATGTAGAATGCATAGAAAAAGCATTTGTGTAGAGAAAGAGCATTTGTGTTGGCCCCGGCCATTGTGTCATTAATGAATCACCCAGTGTGTGTGTGTGTGTGTATGCCGAGTAATTTATGAGGTCGACAGAAATGAAAATGAGCAGAGGGCAAATACTAAAAAAAAAAAAAGGTAAAATAGTTTAATATCCTTTGTCATTTCTCAAAACGATATCATTTTTTTCCTTCTTCTTTACAGCTAGTAGCCGTGCGAGTTCGAGGCATTCGCATGACAAGACATAAAAATGTCTAAAAATGTCCTTTTTGTGCGTTACACATTACACACGGTCTTAAGAATTGTGTGGCCGCTCTTTGTATTCATTGGTGTGAGTGTGTGTGTGTGTGTTGGAGTTCATGTGTATGAGTGTGTGTGTGCTTTGCAAAATTCAATTGAGCGGAAAATATGTTGTCGCAAGGACATTTCCACATTTTTACATTTTTACATTTCTTATTGTGTAATGATGACAAAGTGCCTTGCAGTAGTAGGCAGACCACGACCAAGACCAAGACGAAACGAATGAAAAGGAAATGAAAGTAAAAAGGACTTGAGTATAGAAATTCATTCAAAGAAATGCGACTCGAATCAGTGCGGTAGGCTGTCTTTTGTATTACAAGTTAATGGTGAACGATGCGCAATTTCACAATTTCACAATTTCGTAAAAATTTCATGCTAAAATGTCATTTTGCACGCCAACTTTTTCTTAAACATCATGTCATGGGAAAATATTATAAATAACTTCTTCCTTTACTTTTTCTTGTGTCTACTGCTTCTATTGTAAATGCTACTGAATGGCAAGCGGACAGACAGATAAGACAAAAGTCAGACCAATTTCTTGCCACATTAATTTTGCTCCTATCAACTCTCTCAAATTATAACATTTCAAAAAGTTTTCAGTTTAGTTTGCAGTTGATTGTGGAAATACCGCACCGAAAAAAATGTAACCAAAAAAAAAAAACCAACCTGCGGCTATTGCTTGTTGCCGCTTTTAAACGATACCAAAGTAAACTTATTGACAGCTAATTTATCGTCGCAAGTCACACACACACACAAGAAAAAAATAATACCCATAAAGCCAAAGTTGTGCTTCTGCTCCCAGTGTTGTAAACTCTTTCAAAATAAACATATTAATCATAATTTTTAAGTCCACATTAAGTCCGGCAAGTAAACTTAAAACCCGTTCTTTCTTATCTAAATTACATGAGCACGTTTATTGCTTTTACGGTCCAATATTTTTTTCCTTCATTTTTTTGTGTCTCTTTTTTTAAATAAATTTATACTTGATTGTTTGACTTTTTCCCAGTATTTTTTGTTCACTTTTTTTCATACTCCATACTCCGCACCACAAAAAATAAACCCAGTCGATGTTGCGGCGAAAGCCCCCCAATTAACTCTCGGAAAATGTGAAATCATTCGTAGATTGGACAGTCCGTAAGTTTTGCCAGTGCGCCTCATGTGTGCGTGAAATTTATGAGCTGAACTGCGACGATGTTTGGTGACCGATGAGCATCGATTTTGTGATTCATAAATTCACTCTTTAATGAATTCCAATTGATTCGAAATACATTTTTTTTTTGTTCGCTTTACTTTCGGAGCATATAAATTGTATGCAGCATTTGCGGTAATTTATTGGAATTCAATATGAAAACAAGCAATTTAAAATTAATTGCTGATTTCTGGGATTCTAGGAAAATTAATTGTCTGGAATTGATTTCATTGGCAAGTCGTTGAGAGTTGAAATCAGCAGTCAGCAGTCAAATGCTATAGAATGTTAACAGTGAATGTAGACATGTTGCTCAATCAGTCAGCCTAATCAATAAACCAAAAGAACAATTCAATTCTAAAGTCGCCTCTATTTTTACAATTACTAATATTTTCTCACTGTGTATATCGTATAACTGTAATATGACAAATGTATTTCACAGCTCCTACATTTATGCATTACTCGCCTAATTGCCGATCAAGTTCGATACTTTTAACCTAATTACGTTTCTGTGTGCCACATTTACTTCCTGCACACTGCCTCTCTCCAGCCAAGCCAACAACACAGTCCTTGCCAAAAAGTAGGTAGCACACTTTTGTTTGCTTTTGTTGTTGCATTTATTTCATTGCACAATGCACAAAATATACATATAATTTCCCCACTATTTTGCGAGACTCGTTTTTGTGTGTGTCGGGTGGGTGCACGTACCACCACCTGCTCTAAAAACAATAGTTGTTCCAGCACTCGCACCCTCCCTCTCGTGTGTGTGTGTGTGTGTCAAATAAAGCTACTAACTTAAACTAAAAACCGCCCTCATTTCTTGTGAAATGTGTGCTACAGCAAATGCCCCTGACAAGGTTACTTATGTTTTTGCTGTTGTTTCGGCAAATTTGCACTGCAGGGCAACAGAAATATTTAATTAAAATTGTTGAAAAGTGATTAGTTGCAGTAAACAGAGAATAAATTTTGGAATGTTTTTAAAAGGGAAATTATTTCTGCTCTTATACACTCATAAAAAAAAGTGCATTCAATAACTTTTAAATTGAAACTCCTAACGTTGACGAATCACTGTGTAGAGCATTTGAAGTGTTGAGCTGCTGCAACAAAATATAACTTCCACTAAAGTCCAGCTGCAGTAATTAAAATAATTTTTGTTTGATACAAAAAAAAAGCGTCTGTTTGTCTTATTTTATTTTATAAATTATATGTTGGCCATTCGAATGCAGGCGACAAATGGTTGCCATCGTTTCGAGATGGTTTAATGCTGCAAGTCAATAAATTTGGATTGCACACAACAATGTTACAAAATGTGGCAATAAAATGTTACTGCTGTTGCTAAATGCTGCCAATATATAAAAAAAAAATACACTGAGAGAAAAAAAATGTTAGTTGACATAGGACACACTCAGAGTAAAAAGGCATCGGTACATTTTTTAGGTTTTTTCCTCTGAGTGTATCATAAAACGAACTAAGGGTATGAACAAAATTAATATCTGTCAATTGGAAAAAATTTTTTGTGAGTAGGTATAATACAGTTCAGTACAGCTTTTTTCATTATTGTCAGAAGAAATTTTTTTTTCAGTGTACGAAAAATTTTTTTTTATTGATCAGTTGATTGCAAACCAATTTAAAATTGGCAAAAATAGATATAAAATAAAATTTAAAAAAATATATAAAACATTCATTGGTTTATTCGAAATGTATCTATGTATCTCCGCTGTGGATATCTTCATCTGGCTGAAATTGACGCGTTTTTCTGTCGCAACATTCGCCCTTTATTATCCTCAGCGGAATGTATATGCAACCACAACAGTCAGGCGGGCTTGCCGGCAGGGGGGGTAGATGGACCAATGTACGAACCCGAGGAGGGTTGCGTTTGATGGCATTTTCGCTGTGTTACAAATGCGAATTTAATCCTATTTAAATTGTACTTTCCTCTCGCTTAAAATACCAAAAAGTTGTTTTGGTTTTCAGACGCGCTTTTGTGCGCTGCTCTGAGCCTTTTCCCTGCTCGTAGTAGCAGACTGGGGCGGGAAAATGAATGGGTATGGGAGGTGGGTATAGCCGCGCTGACATATTTCAATGCCTTGCTGCGCGTTATTCAAATGTTTGCAATTTTTTCAAGTCCCCGCTCTACTCCACCGTACTCTGCCACCCATTTGTGTTTGGTGGAATTATTGCGGATTTTCATATGCTTATGCAGGGACAATGGATTTTTCGAGTGGTGCCGAGCGAGCGAGCAAGCGAGCGAGCGAGGGCACCCAACAGTACAGTACAGAATAGAACATATTCGAGTTCAGAGGCAGAGTGACAGGCTTTCGTGGATGATGACGATGATGATGATGATGATGATCGTCATCATAGTCACCCAGTCAACGTGGCTCGTTGCAGACAAAAGGATTTACTGTTGGCGTGTGAAATATCCTTCTTCAGTGTTTACATTTGCAACTGTTGTTGAGCAGAGCGCGCGCAGCGGGTGCAATGTGCTGGCATTTTTCCTACTCACTGCTCGCACTGCTCCGCTGCAATTTGTTTCGCTAAATTCTTTTTCACTGATTTTTGTATTATTTTCTTTTAGAATTTTTATTATTTTTTATTTTTTTTTTAGTTTTTTTTTTCTAGTCCTTTGCAAAAAATTGTTCCCCGCTTTACCAAACATTGACAGCGCATATTTCATTGTCATGGCGGATTTTTATTTTCCGTTCGCCAATTTTAGCTTCAAGTGGAGCTGGAGTCTCCACTGTGACGGGCTTCCGTTGGGTGTGTTTTTAGGGCGAGTTAACGCAATAGTGGAGCGTTTTTTTTTGTTGTTCTCGTTACCTTCCCACCCCTGATCCTTGCTGACGGATGCTGGATTTGCATTTTTTTTCTATCGCAGTTGTCATTTTGCACACGCGCGCGCGTAAATTTTCCAGTCTATAAGTTTCTATGCCTGAATGGTTCTTTGCATATAATTTTGTGATTTGCTTTATTTAACTTTTGTTTCAAATTGTTTCCGGTGCAACTATTTTATTCATTTGAAAAAAATCACAAACGTTAGTCAAACAGAGAGCACTGTTGAGATTGAGTGGCTGGGCAAATAAGTAGTGCAGCAGTTGCGAAAAATAAATATAATAAATATATCATGGAAGGGCGTATTCAACAGCTTCGCAGTAATTGAATGTAAATTGCAATGATAATGTGAAACAAATTGAATTTTTTGTATATTTTAAAATTAAATTAAATTGAAGATACACAGTGTACAATGAAGTTATTCTCTGAGAGCTACTTCCGTGTTAACTAATTTTAATTATTCCACATACATCAATGTACCATCTTCTGTCTCTCCTACCTCTCAACTTTACCCATTGCCTTTTTAATTATGTAAATTTAATTTTAATTTATAATTGCTACGCCATTCCTGAGAAAAAAAAGAAGCGTTTCACATCAACGGAAATCTCAAATTCCTTGCCTAAACTTTAGAATTTTCTAAAACGCATATCTGCTACCCCTGACGAATTGAATTCGCAATGCCGCCGCTCTTTTACCCCAAACAGCAGTCGGCAGCAGCAGCACAAAAGCCAACATTTAAATTGCCATAAAGGAATTTCCAAAAGAAGTAAGTTTCTCAACTGCAAAACCGGTCGGATCGGTCTTGAGGCATTTCAGAAGTCACCTTCACGCGTATGTCACCCTTACCAATGGGAATGCCATGCAAATCGCTTGCACCTTATCGCCCAAAAATATATACGTACGAAAGTATTCACCAAGGAATTTGCATTTAATTTTCCAAATGAAAACGAAATTAAACTGCGACGCCCTGACTGATGGCGGTGGTAGCGCATCTGTTCGTCTGACATTGAGGCCGTACTGAAGTTTATTTCGCAGCGTTCATGCGTCTATTGGCGAATTCCTGCCTGCATATTTAGACGAAATCAAAATTTCATCAATTGTTTATAAGTGAACGAGGAAGGAAGGGTGGTGTAAGGTAAGTAGGTTGGTGTGCCTTGGTTCGACTTGGTTCTTCTAATCCCCTCAGCAAATGTGTCGCTAAGCCTCTTATTTGAATGAATTCAATTGAAATTTCAATTGCGGCTTAAAATTTAAGGCTTTGCATACATTTTTCTTTACGACTTTCTATTATTTTTTTTTCCATTCTATTTTCACAAATTGTTTACCATAAAATTTCAGATTTGGCGCGATACTATTATTAGACTGCAGCGCACCATATTTGTTTGCAAACAAAACTTCACCCAACGACTGTGCAATAGTCAACGGTTGTTCGAAAAAAAGCCAGCTGAACTTCCGGTGGGCAAAGGAAATGAGTGAAAATCTAAACAGCAGCAGCGTTAATGACGGGTTGAATTACCTAAGCGCGCGTGAATTTTTGCAAAATAATTTCTTTTTGCCCACTTGTATTGTTTGTGTACTATCAAAGAGAGGGTAGTGCCGTAGCGAGAGGTTAACAAAAGTCACTTTTTGACATTTCATATGAAGGGTGTAAAAGGGAAGAAAAGAAAAAACAACGATAAACATAGTAATTACGTTATGAATGCACGTAGGAAAATAGTACTATAAAGTAGTAGTTGAAGTTGTTGCTGTTGTTGTTGTTGCAGTCAATGTGTCTGCTAGTGTGTATTATGTTTGTTTTGTATTTTGATAACAAAAAAACAAAAAAAAATAATAGTAATAATAAGTATTCCTAGCACGTACGCGGTGTGAGCATAATTTTATTTTTATATTATTATTACAATGAAAATATGATGAGGACACAATGATGACGATGAGTACAACAACAGCAACTGTATACAGTAAACTGCCGCTGTTTTAACCAGTTTGTTCGCCGTTAAAATGTTAAAAAGAATGAAGGGAAAAAAGACACCCATTTGGTATTTATAACTTTTTACGATTATGACAGTGCTTACCATAATGTGTATAATATTTGTTTAGGGTTTCGTTCGGTCTGAATGGAAACTGAAACCATGAAACCAGGAGAAAATGCAATCGTTTATTGATGATTGTATAAAAGATAACAATGGCTAGAAGATTCCATTGCATAGAATACATTTATATTAAGGCAATTGACTAGAGACCGGAGAGTTAGAAAAGTAACGCTTATGAAATGTTTAAAAGGTTTTATTATGCCCAAACGTTGTTGGCATAATAAAAATATTATGAAATTCATATTCTTCACAGACAAACTCATTTTATAGCCAAAAGGGATAAAAGTGGTTTGTAGAAGGGCTTCAAAAATATAAAGTTGATGTACAAGAAACACATTTTCGTTTTTAAGTCTTGTCTTGTAGATTACAAAAATATGAGTAAAAGCGCAAAAAATTAAAAATGTATCAAAAATCATTAAAATTTCACAATAAAAAATAGCACAAATCATACAATATATCGTCGCTAATATGGCTAACTGTTGTAACTGACAAAATTTCCATTTCACGATCTGCCGTTTCTCCTATTAATTTTCTCATGAGTTACGCCAGTTCGTGATACTGCCGACGAGTCAGTTACGACAGTCAGTTAGCCATTACAGCGACGACATGGGTGCATTTTTCAGTTTGGCAATTTTTTTTGTTTCCCAGCGAGTTTGTACAAGTTTTTGTAAAAAAAATCGGTTAAAAAAATGAAAAAGCTCTCAAATAAAAGTTATCTACAAAATTGAAAGTCCTCAAATACTGAAATGAAAAACTGCACATAACGTATAAAAAATCGTCCAAATTAAAAAATTAAAAAATTCTATGAAAATAATATTTTTACATATTATAAAGAACTTACATATGAAACTTCGAAGTAAAGAACGATTAACCAATGTTTCAGCTCTTTTTATGTTTACTAAAAGTTTTAGGGTCCCTGATTTTATTAAAGGAAAATATTCTTTTCTATTCACTTATTCCCGGGGCTGATTTTTATAGAGATTTATAAATTTTTTGCATACTTTTTGGGGCCAAGAAATTTTAATTTAAGGCGATAGTTCAATAATTACGACATTGTCGTGCACACGGTACAAACATAATTACATATTGAAGTATCTATTGACTTAATATGTTGACATTTTCTCATTTTTTTAACCAAATAGTATGCGACAATATTTTTAAATTTTATGAAAGATCCTATTTTATGCATCCATTTTTATTTTGCAAATATTTTCAATATATTTTGGGCGATTTTTCATAAACTGTCTATGGTTTTCTTCTATATTTTGGTGATTTTGAATTTTTTTTTTGAGTGTTATTTTTCATAGGCCGAATTTTTATAGGCGGCTACTGAAAACTTGTTCAAAACTTAAATGAAAAAAGACGCACTCAAAATTATTTTTCCATAAAAACTATTAGTCAATTTTAGATTTTAATGGCGATTTTTACAAAATGGTGTTTTATTTGACAAGTAAAAATTAATAATTATACATTCCTTCAAAAAGTAATATTTTTTTATTATAGCCTGAGTAGTGATGTCACCAACAGATAAGTAATATTTTGAAATAAATGCTTGCCCTCAATCGAAAAGTGTTCGGGGTCAATAGCTTAAATCCTTTATTTATAAAATATTTCGATCTTTCGATCTTTCATCTTATAAATAACTTAAAATTTATGGGCGAAATATAAACGCTAATTAGCAGCTAGAAATTATGAACGTTTTTATTTACAAATTAAAGCTCATAAAAAATAATGAAAAATAGAAGACAAAAATGTGTTATTTATTGTCGCCTACTGAGTGTTTATAAGTATGTGCGTGTGTATGTGCGTTTGTTTGTTCAGCAAAGGCGCCTTCCATCTCTTAATGCCACAAATAATATGGTCCATCATCAAGAATTTACAAAAAAAAAAAAACTGACCTCAAAATACTTTTCGCCAATAACTCATTAAATGTGAATATTTCAATGGGCGCGCGGAGGAGGTTTCCTCCTCCTTCGAATTTATTTTACTTATTTCACTTTCTTTTGGAATATCTTCACAGCAAGAATTCGCAGCAACAAAATTTAAAACGAACAACTGTGAAAATCGTAAAAATGAAACGGAATATTTCTCGAGCAGATTCAGTTGAGCTCATCGTGTTTTGCTGCTGCTGCGCGCGTCATTAATTTAACGCCCACAAGCATTTTTGCGCTTCGACCAGAAAATCATATTAAATTAAAAAGAAAAGTAACAAAAATAAAATTCAAATTGAAATTATATTTCCATCAAAGCAAAAATAAATGTGGATTTTTTTCACTTTTATTTTATGAAAAAATATAATTGTTTTGTGTGTGTGTTTTTTTTTTTGTAGAACTAAAAATCGCGTGCCACATTTGAGCTGCAGGGCAAAGGCGGCCATCACTGACACACAATTATATTTCGAATTTGAAACTGAACTTATGCGCTAGAAGGAAATAAATTATTAAATTCAGAGCAGAGAGTGCAAATTAATAAACAATTAAAATGCGATCAGGCAGAAGGAAGAGGCATTCGCTTTCAGATGTTTTCCATTTCCATACTGACTAGTTTGTGAGATAAAAAATTCTTGGAATACAAATTTGAATTCAAAGCATTCGCAATGTGGTTTCGCCATGCATGAAAGCTTGCTTCTATCAGAAAATAAGCCGGATACGAAATTTCAAGAAATTATAATGTGCGCATATGTTTTTAATCTACAGTGCATTTCGCAAAGAGGCAGGCAGCAGCAACTGCTTCTGCTGCTTCCCCCCTGAAATGCAAAATAGAACTGACAAATCAATTAAGATCCATTTCGAGGCTACAATAAAAATGGAAAATACAAAATGAGATGCCAAAGCGAAATTGACCGACCAGCCATCCCCGCGCAATCACAGAAGTTACTTGCGGCTATATGGCAGAGTGAGTTAAGTGCATTGGACAAGGAGAAAAAATTTTTAGATAAATTTAAAAATTTAAAAAAAAAACAGTTCATAAGTTTATTAGATTTACGAATGCTATTCATCAAATATTTGTTGAAAATTTAATTTTTTTTTTTTATATTTAAAAAAAAATTTTTTTTAATTTTTTCCAGTGTATTAACAAATTGAAAGAAGTAGTACGCAAAAATTAATGCAAATTTTTTTTTATTAAGCAAAAAGCAAATAATTTCCAGAAAACAACACAACAGAAACGCACAGAACAGAAAATAAAGCCATAAACATGCTAAAAACAACAGAACTAAAAGGCAACAAAACAACAAAAATGCGATCATCAGTGGAGAGGAAAATTGCGTTTTTTTGCTTCTTTGCATCGTTGTTGTTGTTGTTGGCATTGCCTAGATGCGCACAACACGCACATTACATTTAATTTGCAGTTTCTGTTTGCTGCTCTGTTGTTTGGAGGGCGGGCGGGGAGGTTGTGAGGCAAGGGGAACATGAAAATTTAACTGAACCGTAGCTGGTGGCAGTTGAAAATGCAATATTGGCCAAAGGATCGTGCAATGGATCACACACAGTTTAATTTTAGTCTTGCTCCAGTTGAAAGACACACGAAAAGCGCTTGTAGTGCGTTTTTTTTTGCAGCATGGAATTATGAGTTAGTGCTGATTGGATTGGTTTGCTTAACTGATTTTTCTTGTCTATGATAGGGGAAAAATTGGAAGAAAAAAAATGGAAAATAAATTAAAATTCTCCATTTTTCACTCATTTACGTCAGCGTCATCAGACAATCACAGAAATTCCATCTAGCCCATATCGCTTAGGATCCACACAACACATTCAAGTCTAGTCCCTCGTGATGATCTACAAAATACCATATTTAATCATATTTCTGTTTCTGCTGCTCATGGCATGGACAACTTGTTGACTCCTGCTGCGCTGCGCTGGCTGGCTGGCTGGCTGTCTTGTGAGAAATAGACACTCGTGCAACATAGTACATGTGTTTAGTATTCACCGCTCGCAAGGCGCTTTTCGATTTTGGCAGTATTTTGAATGCCATCTCATTTTGATTATTTTTCCTTCACATTTCAACGTCCCCGTCGCCTGTTTGTGTTCTTTTTTTTTGTTTTCTTTTTTTTTGCTTTTGCGATTTTAATGAAATTCGCAATATGCAATATGCACGTGTTCTACTAATACCGCCTGCCTCACTGTCTGCCTGCTATAGCTGCTGCATTTGCATATCATTGTATGCTGCTGCTGCTGCTGCTGCTGCTTGTTCTCCTTCTACAGTGTTTTAAATAAAGTTAATTTCTTTAAATTGTTATGCCTGATGAGGAGTCTACTCCTCGCCCGTGCACCATCCATGGTCTGGCTTATGAGCGACGTACCAGCTCTCATTACATATGCAAGTCTTGTGCGAAAATTTTGCACAGCTGGCACGATTTGCTTGAATTTTTGCGGGCTCGAAGCAGAGGGGAAATGCGGACGAGCTTAGATATTCATTTTGTAGTTAATGAAATTAATAAAGCAAATGTTCTGTTCTGTTCTGTGTGGGAAAGGAAATGTCAATCAAGAGGTCGTGGTTGGTATCAATTTGTATTTGTGGTAAATACAAAATTTTGAAGAGGCACTCCACTCCCTTAAATTGATAATCATGAGACATTTTTTGTATGAATTAAAAAGGATTTAATTATAGATTAATCAAAGTGAATATTTGCCCAACACTCAATTTTCAACACATTTTCAATTACAATTTTGAAAAAAAAAATCATTTTTAAGTAATTGCAGTTGGCATCCCTGTTTTTGATTGATTTCCCCCCTTTCGAAAAACACCAAAAAAAAAAAAACAAAAACGTTTTTGTACGTGCTTTTTGCAACGTCATCTTCATTCGCTTTTTTGATCAAAAATATTTGGTTTTTGCCTGCTTTGCCGCCTAAATCCGGGCCATCAAAAAGCAATTTACAAAGTACAACTTCAAACAACACAACAACAGCAACAACAACGGGGGAAAAAAACCAATAAAACGAAACAACAACAACAACGAGAATAGCTACGCATTTGCTGATGCACTTGCCTCAAAAATGCTCGAAAATGCTTTTGGATAAGCATCTCATAGCATGAATCGAGCACGTTGCTGCTGTGTACAAGTATATGCCGTGTGTAACTCAAGAACAAAGCAAACACTAAAATTATTTGATGAGCTCGAAATTATGAACGGGAAAAAAAATTATTATTATTATTAATATTTTCTTTCTTTTTTTTTTTCTGATAATATTTTTTTCGAAATTAATTTTGAAATTCCATAAAATCAAAAATCAACAACAGCGACATGAACTGTGTGATACTTGGCTGATAATGAAGCCCATACAATCGGTTGCTTCTAGGGGCTATCAATGCCCATGGATTTCGAAATGGACAAAAAAAAAACTGTGACAGACAACACACATCAAATAATACTGACGAAACAGTAGAGCAAGCAGCAACGGCAGCAGCGGCATTTACTACCAGCCTAACATATCAGCAAGCAAATATGTACGTACAACACATCATCACTGATAGGTTGAAGCAATTGTCCGTCTGACTAGAGGACTGTTGGCTGTTTGGTTGTAAAGATATGCGCCTAAGTAAATACGGTATGGCCAACGCGCGTCAATATCAATGGCAGACGTGCAAACAAATTATAAAAATACAAAAATTAAATACGAAATTAAATGATTTCGTGATAAAACACGACAAATTGGGAGTTGTCTGTTGGTGGGTAAATAAATGTTTTCATATTTTTTTTCATTGATATGTTATGCAAACAAGCTGAAAATGACTACTCTGATGGAAGGAAGGTATTACATTAGATCAATGCAAATTCTTCAATGGACTTAAGGCATTTGTGAGCATTTGACTTGCATGGAACTTTGTTTTGCAATCTCAAATTTTCTTAATAATTTCATGTCGTAAGTACTACGACTTCTGTGAGATCCTGACCGAAACCAATTAAGCCCGAAGATTCCAAAGAATGTCACAACTACTTTCCTGCTGTTTCTCCACCATATAATGACAAATACTTCCTTACTATTTCTCATTTCCTTATGGCTTTTAACTACTGGCAAGAAAATTTAAATGAAAATTTAAATAATTTACCGTTAAGTAGCAGTTATGCTTAAAATTCAATTAGGCTTTACGATAAAAAGGAAATTTTCCTCAGAATAATCTAAAAAAATTTTACCATTTCCAGGCATTCAGTGGCCCAGCATTTGTCTTCACTTCTTGGCTATTTTCATTGTACACAACTGTGTAAAAGAACTTCTACAGCTTTGTTTTTCTACCGATTTTTACGAGATTATGACAAAACTATGTCGAAATCGTAAAATTTTATGAGTCTGACTGCGGTTGCAGTCCCCATCAGATGGAAGATGTGAATGCGGCGCGCGCCCAGTCACTTCCAGTCGAGCTTATCAGCAACATTTTTTTCAGCTTTTTCGAGGAGAGTTCACATTTCGTTTAAGTCGCTGGGCAAACAACGACAACACACAGTAACCAAAAACAGCACAGTTTACAGTATCGCATAACTCAGAACAGTGCCCATATATTGTGGAAAGTGCATGTATGCATGTATGTACACTACTTAAGTTACATTACTGTACCCGTTTTTACGACTCCATTTTTAGTTGGAATTCAAATATGTACATGATTTGTCATAAAAATTGTGCTGAAGTTTTCATCTCATATTTTATTTTATTTCTTTTATTATTGCTCAACTTTTCAATTGAAAACTTCCTGTGCTGAGTGGGTACCTACATTATATATATATACTTTTTTTTTGCTACTTGAGAGAGAGTGAAATGTGATTTTCTTTGTGTTCAGTTGTTGCTGGTTTTTTTTGTAATGTTTTGTTGGCATATTTTATGAGTTATTAAAAACTTTTCGTTGTCAGCTTTTATTTGGTGTTTGGCTGGTAAAGGGGCGCCCAAGTATTCGGGCTGGTTGTTGTTATTGTTGCTCGACGGAGCCAATAATTTGACACCAACATTTTCAATTTGTTTAGTCCGTTGATGTGTTTTTGTGTACAATGTTTAATGTGACTCGGTGTGGAACAGTACATTTTAATTACCCAAGATGGAAAAAGCTATAGTAGGATACTGTGATCGTAAAATGTACAGGCTGGTACGTGACAATATGGCGCTTGTGGAGGCAACAATATACAAGATTTGTTGAGTTTGAGTGATTTTTATGATTATAAGGCCAACGCCCGGCTCAGTAGGAGTCAACAGAGTCACGTGCAAATTTACTTCTTTTGAGACATAAAAATGTGAAATGTTAATCCCTATTTTATTATGGCCTACGCCGGTTTTTAGTTTCGTCTTCAGTTTCTTCTTCAGTTATTATTTCGCATTTTCCGTTTCCCCATTGACAAGCTCTAATCCTTCTATTCAACTGTCATTTCCTACAGCAATCCTCTTTCTTTTGTCAACTATTCTTTGTTTGCCGCGCTTCTGGAAACTCACCTTTTGATAGCAGCTTTGGCGGCATCTGAAGAGATCCTTCGAGCCTACTGCCTGAGCGTTGATAAATCCGAATAGCGTTGTGGCCGTAAATGCCAATAGTGCAGAGTTGATTTTCGTGTACAACATTTTGAAGGGAATTTATTTATTTTTTTAGAATTTTTATTTTAATTTTTTTAAATTTTAATTTTTAACAACAGAAAAACACTTGAAACTATTCTATGTAAGTGTGTTTTTGAGCAAATTTTCGGCAGTGTATTATTGCCACTGAATTTTCACTTGAATTTTTCACAAAAATTTTCCAATTTAATATTTCTTTTAAATTTCTTTGTTCAATCTAATATTTCGATTGAAATTTTTTTCCAATTTTTTAACTTTTTTTTGGTGTGATTTGTTTGTTTTGCGTGCACTTGGCTTTGCACTCGGTAAATCGCATTCGGTATACGAACGAGTTTTTCACAAAAATATTTTATATGCGTGAATTTTACTTTGAACTACGAAACGACAACCGCTCCACGACCAATTTACTCGGAGACAAATTCTATACTGAAGCAACTGGCTGCATCGACAAAACATTTAAAAACTACAAAATACGAAAAAAAAATGTAATAAAACTGAAATACACAGCACAGCACAGGCGAATAAGCAACCGAACCGAACCAGCATTTGTATCGCGCACATTTACCAGATACGAAGAAAGCCGAGGGTTGGTGGTTCGTTGGATGGTCGGTTTGTTGGTTGCATTGGCTTGGTTTGATTGCGAGCCAACTGACCATGTTCACTGGGTAAAAATGTGCAGCGGCAACCGTTTAGACAGTAGAAGCCGGAAAACAGCGTCTTCGAACTTGGTTGCAGTGTGAATTGGTTGGAAGATGTGCAGGAATTGTGTGGTACCGTGAAGTGAGGTTCGTTTGTGCAGACATCAGAAATTGGCCATGCAACATGCAACTTGTCTGAATGGCTTAGAAGCAAATTCAAAAATAATGACAGAATAGGAAAAAATTTTTATAATTTTTTTTTTTTTAATTTTATTAATTAATTAATTTTTTGTAAATAATTTACTTTTTAACTAAAACCTAAACTATTTTCGGAAATTTATAAAATCTACTGCAAGCCATTTAGTGAACCGCTTTTGAAACATGTTGCATCTTAGACGCACATGATGCCAAACAAGCCGCTTGAAGCACGTGCGAGTATGAAAATATTTTGGCCACAACTACGCAAGCGTTAGAAAATGTAAATAAAACAAGTTTTAAGATGAAACGAAACACATTTAAAAATGCCCAACCATCAACAGCAGCAGCAGTTGCTGGCAATAAATAATAATGTCCAAACAACACGACAACTCGAACAAGTTTAAGACGGTATGATGCAACTTGCAACTAATATGACCAAATCGAACCTTACTTGAGGGGAAATTTAATTTCGAAAATGATTGCCACGAAGAGTTTCACAGTCCAACCCAAACGCCATATGTTCGTCATACAATAGGTTGGCTGCAACATGTTTCTTTGAAACATGTTCAAGTAATGAGAACTAAAAAAATAAATACTGCGTGTATTTTCGAATGCAGTAAGCATTTTTCCTATGTCTACAAAAAATATTCTTTAATGACAACGCTGCTTGAAGGTCATTCGATTTTGCCCATCTTCGCCCATGATACTTTATTTGCTCAAGTTAGTGCAACGCCTGCAACTGCGGTATTACTAGGCGACCACAACTTTGTCCTGGGCACATTTGCTGCATGTGTTTCAAATTGTTTGCCCAGGGTTTTTTTTGTGCCTACATTTTTATTATTTTCAATTTTCTTGCTTACTTAAATGTTTTTTTCAACATCAATCGAAGACACTTTATGCAATTCTTGTCCCAAAGAATTCAAGAATAGGTCATTTATTTTTTAAAACCAGCAGGTAGCTAAAAAATAATGACACAAAAAATTAAAAAAAAACTACCTGCGCGACGTGTATAGATAAAAACTTACAAATGCCGTTTGGTTTGTTTAGTGCACAAAATCGAAATGCAATTCGCCGAATTCCAATGTGCATACACCTTTCATGTTTTGTTATTTATTTGTATTCTCTGTTGATCCTTTCAAGCTATTTTATGCAATTTTGTTGCAAAAAGTAGTTTATTGTTTTCTGTATTTTCCCATAAAAACATTTTTTGCAACAAAAATGGTTAGTTTAAATTCTATGTTTTGCAAATACATATTGTGTGCAAAAAACTTGTCAATTTTTAATTTTGTTTTTAAATTTTCAATAAATTTGTCTCGGTTTGCATTACAGCATTCTATTGCTTGTGTGCAGTTAAGCTTTTGTCATATACTTTTGAAAAGGCAAATGAGCCATAATACAAGCCTTAAACGACTTGCTTGTATTTGTTGTGGGAGATGGCATAATAAAAATTCCATTTCCTCAAACATAAAAAAAATGCTGTCACAGAACCCCATTTCGACCTATTTATATGTGGTTTCAGAACCTCGAACCATGTAAGAAATCTATTTCTAAACATTTTCAATCGAATATAGCAATAAAATGAATATGAAAAAGACTTGGAAAATGTTTTCTTGTTGTATATGGGAGCCCACCCTAGTTTTTGTCCGATTTGTCTGATTCTCGAATTTGCTCTGAGCTTTCAAGTTTCAAGAGTAATATCTCCGGAATCGCGACCGCTATCGTGATGACGGACATGGCTAAATCGACTCAAGAAGTGATGCACGGCTTTAAATATTTATCCATGTGGCAGTATCCGCACTGACATTTATCACAATCAGTACCGTCCCGTGAATATCCATATTCTTATAAAATTTCAACGCAATCAGGCCACCAGAATCCGGCATACACTTTACTTGTTTTTTGTGGATGTTAACTTGGGAGTGATACGAAGCGCCTTCGGTATTTACCGTAGCTTCGACGATTTCCACTATGTTGATGAAATCATGTACTGCCAACTAGAATAATTGCGATAGACACAATGTATTTATTAGAATCGAGTTTTTCTTTTGTATGAACCGAAAAACTTTTAGGGCAAATTAAAGTGTATTTGGTTTAAAAGTATTAAACGCTTGCGGGAAAGCACTTTCTAAATACAATAATTCTTTGTGCTAAGTGGTTAAGACCTCTGTTTAACGACTGGAAGGTATCGGGTTCGACGTCCACCTGGGGCGAAGCAGAAATCATTTATGTTTTTCTTGCGAGAGTAACTTGCCATGATAACCCCTCTTTGGGAGTCCCACCGTTCGGAACTGACATTAAACTGTAGGTCCACAGATATAATATGCACTTGCCCATGATAAATGCATCAGTGGACTTTCGGGAATATATTTTCTGCGAGACCATACATAGAGTTTCTTGAGATGGATATTGAAAAATATTTACCCAAATAAGAGAAATGAAAGCAACCGGGTTCTCAACAGATACGTTCAACTGATCACATTGAAAGAAATCTCCTAGGTTCTTTAAAATATGTGGGAAATTCATCCAGCATTCAACTCCATTTATTCTAAACCACAAATGACCGGAATTGTGGCAAATTAGATTCTCACATACTAAAACTAATGCAAATAATTACAATTTTAATGAGTACTTAAACGTTTGGTGGACGATTTTAAACACACTTATTCGGTTGTTTGTTGTTCCCTGTTATTATTTTAATAATTATAATAAAACCACAAGAGCGCACATTATTAAAATTATGAATTCATTTAATTAACCTGTTCAAAGTACCATGAAATGTGTTTCGGAAAAAAAAGAAGTTAAATGGTGGAATAAACAAATTGAAAAAAACAAGTGGAGCTCATAACCTGTAGGCGCGAGTACACACGAGAACACACACAGAGCACGGTCATGTGATACAATTAATTAAACGCATAAATCCGCTTATTAACATTTTCACAATTTATGTGTGCAGGGGATTTTTTCGAACCCTTTTTTTTTAAACAATTTTTTCCACCATATCTGCCCACTGTTTTCACGCTTTTATTGAAATAACAAATCATAAACGATTAATAATTTTGCAACATTAACTCAATTAGGCATTGAACTTTAATTGGCCCAAATGGCGTCCGGAAGGGCGTTCAGTTGGTTGATAACCGGATCAGAAGTGTGGCCCACAAGTACGCGACCTGTGCAGCGAGGCCAGGCCGCGTAGTTGCTGCAATTGCTGTTGTTGGTTTTTAAATTTGTTTCTGTTGCAGTTTTGTATTTTCCACATGACCATAAATTCACAGTTAATAGGATTTAAAATGCAAAGTTTGTGGCAGCCGGCTGTGGCTGTGGCCGCGGCCGCGCTCCACTCAATGTTGAATTACCAATATCGAAGCGAAAATCCCGAAAACCGTAACGGCCGATTTATGGCGGAGTCGCAGATTAATCATGCCACCAAGGGTGTGAAATATTGCTGCGCGCGTTCTGTTGTGTATGGCGATTATGCGCGGTATCACAGCTTTTCATAAACATGTTAAAAACTCAATTTTCCCAAATTTACTTTCATTCCGTGTTACAAAGGAGAGAGCAGCAAATGCATCTACCATGAAATCGAAAAAGAATCACCCAAAACGTTTTTTTCGTCGCTTTGTGTGTGCGGAGCAGAACTTGCAGTGATGCTGTACTGAAAATATTCTCTCAACTTGTTTCAATCAAAATCGAATTTTCTTAACTTTGAAATGCTTTTTTTGTGTGGCTTCATCTTGTACTTTCTGACTGAACTCATTTCATATACTCAAATCGAAAACTTGCAAATCACGATTAGGTCTGCTCAACGCATCGCTGCCCATTTCTCACTCGCCTGCCTCAAATCTCAGCTCAGAATGCAGCTCGTGTACGGCATTAGATTCGTTACACACATCAGAACGTATCGAAACCTTGAAGAATCATTGGACACAGAGGCTGCCTGCATTTCGGAGTTATTTAACATACCAGAGTCGTAAGGAAGGAGGGCTCAAGGGAAGGGATTTCGTAAAATCTCTACTTGCCAGTAAGAAGTCGACCCAAAATGATGACACGGCCTAAGTCATTCTAATTACGCATGGCTGAGGTATTTATGCTCATGTGCGGCATAAAAGCTGGAACGATTATAGTCATAATTTTCGTTGTTGTTGTTGTTGTGTGTGTGTGCTATCGATTTTTAGGGAGTAAAAGTGCGGCGCACCGAATTGCAATTGGTCACACTGAATATTAGACGAATTATTTTGTATGCGCGTGTGTGTGTGGACGTATGTTGGGGGACAAGGGAATCAGTGAAGATCCGCGACAGTTGTTTGGTTGGTCTTATAAATTGGCCCGCAGTTAATTTAAATTCTCCACGGTGCATATGCGAAAATTTGTGATTCGGTTGATGATGACGCCGATGATGAAGGTAATAAGGTATTGCCCGTGGCTGGGATATTATGTGCTGTGTGGCTAATCGAAAAGGGGTGAAAATTACTTTCTGCATTGACATTTGTCAAACTAATTTGGACGATGTTTCAAGGAAATGAGTTTAATTGGATTGGGTTGGCAATAATTCACCTCATAATTTAGTTATGTTATGCATTGCACGTGGTTTGAATGTGGATTTGGTTTCTGTCTCATTTTCAGTACTTTAGAATATTTTGGAGATATAAAATAAAGAAGCAAAAGTAAATGAAAATTATCGACCAAAGCACTGGGCATGTTGTCATTTAGTACTACCCTCCCGTGAACATCCCTTGCTTAGGTATACAATTTTAGAGAAATCTGTCCACCACACTCATATGTACTTCATATAAATATTAAACCTCCCCAAGTTGCACACAGGGGTAAATAAATATTGAAAAATTTAGAAATTTTACACTCGATACAGCAAGATATTTTGTGGATAATTATCCGTGGTATTTTATGCAAAAGTGCACAAAATTTTAATTCATGGCCCGGAAATCATAAAATATGCTTTACTGCCGATGCTTTACTGATGACGATGATGAGGTCAACGAAATTACCTACATTTTGGTATGTGTTTCATTAAAATCGGTCAAGTATTTCTTGAGTTATAAGTGAACAAACATACATACATACAAAGCTACAAACCTACAAACTCACAAAGAATTGTATAAAAGTAATAGATGATGGCTTGTTATGTGACTGAATAGCTTACAAATGTAGATTTCAAAGATATCTTCCGCTAGTAATACATAGTAAGTGGATTGTTAGAAATCTCTATCCATCCCATCAGGACAACAGCCACCAGTAAGAAAAGCTCTTCATTACTCTACACTCAGAAAAAATCCTATAAAAAATTAGTCAATGAGATGCAAATACTATTAAAATAATAGTTTGAATACTATTAAATACGAATTTAAAATTAGTTTTCCTATTCATTTAATTAGTTTCTATTATTATTTCCATAGTATTGTGTCCCATTGACTCATTTTTATAGGATTTTTTTTCTGAGTGCCGTGGTGCAGTGGCTAAGACCTCTGCTTCACGATCGGAAGGTATCGGGTTCGACTCCCACCAGAGGCAGAAATTGGTTTTCTGTGTAGACCGCCATTCTCTCGCCAAGTTCTGGCAAGACCGCCACTCTCTCGCCAAGTTCTGGCAATCTTGCGAGAGTAAATCTTGCCATGAAAAGCTTCTCCTTTGGGAGTCCTTGCCGTTCGGAACCGGCATTAAAACTTTAGGTCCACAATTATCATATACACTTGCCCATGATAATTGCATTAAGAAGCTCGGTCCAAACCCCTCGAGGGTTGTAGTGCCAAAATATGTATATGTGTATATATATATTTTTATCCAAATTGTTTGTTATAGTTGTAAGAATCTGGCCCAGAATTAGTTTGTGGCGAAGAAAAGCCCTGCACCTCTGGACATGAATAAGCGAAGCTGGGCGGTACAAGGTAGTATTCTATACAAATGTTGGTTAATCGTAATAAATTTTGAATAAAAGTATGAATTTTTGTATCAAACTTGTTTCAGGATAGTAAAAAAAATAGCTCAACAAATCGACAACTGAATGGAGAGGTTGTCTCATGAAGAGGCAAACTTGGAGCAAGTGACTTCTCTTGTGATACGCACATAATTTAAAAATTTCTTAAATCCGTTTTTGCATAAATTTACAATTTAATTAACATTTTCAATATCATTCAACATTGTACGTTAACAATTGGTTATATAAAATTCCCATGGGTGAAGCAAGGAATTTCATTTTGAAAAATGTAATACTCGTACATTCCGAAAAATTCATCAGCAAAACAAAAAAGGAAAGAATTAAAACGGTTTTGCACCCTTCCTCTTCTTCCTATTTATTTTTTTTCGCACACGATGATATTTCAATTGAACCTTTGCGCCAGCGGTACCTGCCCCTTTTTCCGCTCCCTATAATTGTCATACAACTGTACAACTACGACAACTAATAAGGGCAAATTATGACACAAGATATACGGTACCTTTTTGTATTGTATATTTTTTTACAAATGTAATTGTTAGTTTTTATTTTTTTTTATTTTTTTTTATTATTGAAACTTTTTTTGTAATACCCTTCATTCATGCGAAGCAAAAAGTCGCATGGCGTCGTTTCATAAATATGCATTATGTTTGTTGTTGTTGCTGTTTGTGCTTGCCACCAAAGTGGAAAGTTACTCATTTCGTGTGCTGTAATTTGAGACTCCCTATTTATGGATTCGGTGCGGTGCGGCCTTCTTTTCCAACTTTTTTTTTTCTTCTTTCAAAACTCATTCATTCATTTACTGCTCTATACTGGGGGGCGTGTTTGTTCTTTCTGCTCCGCACACACACACACTTACACAATTCGCAATTGCATGTAGGGCAGGTAGGAAGTTTTGCCTTTTGCAATTTTCCATTTCCGACTTAAAATATCAAAATTCCCCCTTTTTCGATTGAGCCCCCACTGAATATGCCACACTGAAGCACGCGGCGTCGCCTCACACTGACAATCCATCCTTCAATATGTCTCTCCGTGCTGGCTGGCTGTCCGTCCGCTCTGTCTGTCTGTTTGCTTTGGTATTAATATTATTTTTTTTTGCGCCATGGCGGTGCAGATCAACGCTTCGTGTCAAGTTCAAAGCATTAAATAGCTTGACACATTGCATGACAATGCCATGAAGAGAAAAGAAACAAAAGGAACGGAGTACCTTTTCTGCCATCATGTGTTGTGGGTAAGAGGAAAGTAGTTTTATGCGATTGCATGAGGGCAATTTGCAATCATATATTAAGCAGAAAAAAAAAAACGCAAAGAATGAATAAAAAAGAAACGGAATTAATGCAATAAATAATAACAAACATGGCTGCCATAATGGTGGACGTAAGATGATATCCAAGTGAATGTGAAGCAAGCAAAGAATTCGAATAGAAACGGTTTGCATTGGTGAGTGCCTTTGAGTGAGGAAATACTTTTCATAAATGGCAGAAGTGCTAAGAGGCTTATGGGGAAACGCCCACTTGTATGTGGATATGTTTGCAAAGTAACTGGTTCAAATACTAGGGAACCTATTAAATACTTTTTAAATTTTCCAATTTTTTAGTCTCTCAAAACTTTTTATATCTCCACACCCTAATTCTATTTGCCATTAATATGTTCCACACACTCGTCTTGTAAACGTAAAACTTTTCTATTTTTTTATTATTTATTCTTCCCATAATTGCCCCCCATTATGGCAGTCAATAAATGTGAGCAAAGTAAAAAGTAATCTTTTGGAAAACTCAGCACCCTTTCCTAACATTTTTCCAGCCATCGAACTTGTGTGTTCATCGGTCCACGGGAATAATTTACAATTTCATATTCATTATTGTTGGAATCTCTCATTTCGCGGACTTTATACATCGTAAAAACGGTGCTTTTATGGCCGTTTTCATATTATGAAAATAATAGCCGAAAACGCCAACAAAATAGAAATGACTGAAGTGAAATCCAGAGGAGGGAGCCCAAGCCCAAGCCCAAATGCTCCTCGAACACACGCTCTCACACAAAGTTGGCACTTTGCGGTGCTGATATTAGGTACGCGCCAGGGTAAATATTAACCCTTTGGGGATATTAATTTCGGGCGCATTTTTATGACATAACAAAAAAAACAACAACAACAATAAATATACAAAAAGTTAGCTAGACAGACAGACCAACATCGGAGAGCGCAACATTTTATGGCAATTTAATTTCCATCATTATTCTAAGCAATAAGCTCGGCTGCTGATGCTGCTGCCTGCCTGGCCTTGCTGCTGCCGTAGTGTGAAGTGTGAAGATGCCGCTGACGATGATGCTAGATTCATTTCATTTCTTGAGATTCTACTTGTGATGCTCTGCCATTGCCCATTGCCATTGCTGATGATGATGTGCGATCTGCGAGCGAAAAAGACTTTTGTGTAAGAATTTTAATAACGAAATTAAGAGCGCGTGATGAGTGGAGCTTTCTTTCGACACTTTTGTGGATTTTTCCTATCTTTTTTTTGCCTTTTGCTTTATTTATTGCTAAAATGTTTAATACCCACTAATGACGATGAAGTATCACTGTGCGATGAGTGTGTGTGTGCCCAGCAATAATAAACATTTTTATTGCCTGTATTTAGACTGTGTATGCGCACTGATTGCTTTCATTTTATGTTTTTATGTTGCATGTAGTGTATCCATATTTTGTGTGTGTGTGCCCAGAATCTTAGGCGGCACAGCGTAAACACTTCATAGATACTGGTAATAATACACATATAGACACAAACATCAATATGTTGGCAATTTAATTATAAACTTTATTGAAGCGCAATTTTATGCAGTTTTTTTGCTTCGCACGTTCGTATTTCGGTGTTGGAAACTTTGAAGGAAGTTGGTGAAGTTGAAATTATATAGTTCAAGGGAAGGCTAGGAAGCTGCGGAATACTACAGCCAGAGTCCTTAATACGAAAAGAGCAAAGTTTTGGGGGGGAGAGGAGATGCAGAGAAAATTAAGTGCATATTCCGCTTGAAACATTGGCTAAGCAAAGAATTTTAATCCCTAAAGAAATTCAAGGGAACATTTAAAATATTTGCTTACATATCAAAGCAATCAAATTAATTGAGTCTCAGAACAATTTCTTACTTTTTCAGAAATTAAGTAGAACATATGAGATCATTGGAGGTCAAAGGCCCATCCAGAAAACACTTCAACTGTCTGAAAATAATGCCCAACAATATGCGAATATACTTAGATTTAGATACATATAGCGAGGGTTAGGGTTGGAGTCGAAATCCACAAATCGAAATAAAAAAAAATGTAATTTTAAACTCCCCAAAAACAATTTAAATAAGCATAGAAATACCGGTTACACTTTCAAAATTATTTCAGGTTCCTTCCGTGCAGCCAGCCTTCAGGTATTATACCCCTTAGTATGCCTACACTCAGAAAAAATTATTATTAAATTTGATCAATAGATTACTTTTGAAATAATAGTAGAAACTAATTAAAGACTATAGAGGTCTAGTATGTTCGAATTTCACTGTTGACATGCTACAAGTGCTTTTACCCTTTTCTAATTTTTCCATTATTCCGTACCTTAAATATATGAATTTACTTTGGTATTTGTGGTGACTTAAACTTATCTATTTTGCGATTTAAAAGTAATTGTTGGTGGTAAGACGAAATTGAGGAAAGCGAAGAGAGAAAGCAAGCTTGCAAAGGTTCAAAGACATAACAGTTGTTCCTGTATCTAATTGTCGCTCCCGTTTGAAAAAAAAAATATGCCGTTCCTTCACTTATTATGATAAACCTTTCCGAAGAGTCAAGTCAACATTGTTGAAAAAGGCAGCAATTAATTGTCAACAAAAAATGTATATAGAAAACCAATTAAAATTCGAATTTAATCAGTTTTTCCTATTCACTTAATTATTTTCTGCAAATACCTCATTATTAAGGGTATCCTGTCGAACAAAATTTAATAGTATTTAACAGTACCTTTTTCTGGGTGTAATACCGACTACGCTGTCAACAGTACTTCTGCACTCAAATCCTTTCTGTGAATGTAAAAATCGCGTTCAATTTTTTTTTCGTACCCTGGGGATTTTGAAACTGTAGATATAAAAACTGGTGAACTTTTAAGTGTGGGGATTTTTAAACTGATTGATTTTTTGGGGGATTTTGCCAAGCTCCCTAGGATTTATCATAGAAACGATTTTGTTTCTATAATTCACAGACACAAAATCGTATCTGGGAACTGCAGGGGACCTAAAATTTATTGGCGGTTCCGGTGAATGGCAAGGGTAAGTTTCTTTACTGCAAATTAAATAAAGTTTTTGTTTAAATAAACTTAGCCGATTGAAAAATCTTGAAGAATATTATATTATAGTACATCTTTAAAAAAAAACCTGACGTCCTAGAGAAAAATATAGTGCGCTGTTTTACTCATAATGTCGCATGTATTTTTTAATAAATATGAGTATAATGATTTTAAATTACAAAGAAACGTAATTGAAAGAAATTGGTGTTGTTATCGAAGTTCAACTTTCAAATCTCTTGTATTACTGTGTCTGTTCTACAGTGTAATATGAAAATCCGTTTTTAAATAAACACTTTCAATGTAAACATTTTCTATTTCTTAATGAGATAAATCGATTGTATTGGAATTAATCAGATCTAATCTGCTCAACAATGTACCAAACATTTGCTTGTTAATCGTTAACTTTACGTATTGTCTTTTCCATGCCAACATAGGAGCATGTTGATATCATCTCAAAATAACTTTCACTTAACCATTTAACTATTTCCAGCCATTCGAAATTTAAATCACATTTTCGCGGTTTTGATCAGCACGTCACCGTCATCACCCAAACCGCCAGAAATGATACAATAACTTCACATAAAATTAAACAAAAACAAAAAAGTGTTAAAGAGGAGAGCCAAACTTTTCAAGTTGATTAAGAATTCGAACGCGACTGTTGATGGTTAGTGCAGCCAACTGCCATGAATTGTCGATGGCTGAGGTTGAGGTTTTTCGGCTCTGATGCTCAAATGCGCCTCATTAATACATTAATTACTTTTGTTGATGACTTAATTATGGTTTTGCGGTGGCGGTGGCGGTGGCGGCGGCGGTACAGTGGCAATGTTCGCCTTCAATGACATTCAACAATCAACGGCAGTATAAAATCGAATGGCCACGAATATTTTATGAAATGAGTTTCGTGTTGCCGAGCTGTGTTTGTTTGCGTGGTAACACGAAAAACGTTTTAAAAACTTTTCCAAAAAATCAAATGTGTGAAAAGCGGTAACCTGAAGAGGTTCTGGGAATAATTTAGTAGCCAGGGGAGAGTTTTCTACTTGGTTAATAGCCTTTTATGTAGAATTTCGAATTTCTATAAAAGTCAATTAACCACTTGTTCGGCGATCTTCTCTTAGTTGATTAACGATGGGCCTTTGAGATTTAACTTTATGCGTTTTGGCACTTTAACTCCTTCGTTCACTCAGGCTGTATAACTCACAATGTAAAGTTTTAAACTTAAGTAATTTGAATCAATTAATCGATTCTGCTTTGTGTACGTTGTAAAGTAAACTCCAAGTCATTTGCCTAAGTTCAAAACCCCTTTGACTTCTACAAAAACAGATGTAAATTTAATGTGAGTTGGAAATGTTTTGACAAAACAATAGTCAAAACAGTGAGGCCTAATGTTACTTGTGGCCACGGGCAATTAACTTCTGTGCCCTCTTTTCCTTGGTACCTTCTTCGACTGCTGTTACTTGTACGATTCGCCTTAATTATGAAAATTACAAATTATTATTATTATTATTTTGGGTCGTTGATTTTCTGAATTGTTTGTCACATAGAAATTAGGCAGTAGCAGAGCCAACGACGGCATGACACATGGTATGACATTTGTTTGTCTAGCTAGACACATTTTTTTTCTACACGCAAACTGCCAGACCATGACCAAGCCCAAGTACGGAAAAGTTTATTCTTTCCTTCAAGACAAGTTTGTATTCTTGCTACTTTGTATTGCTTTTGTGTTACAATGTTTTTTTTGTTGTTTTATTTTTTTGTCTATGAAATTCGAAATTAAAACTTTTAATTTGTGGAACCTCTAAAATAAGTCACACTCGCTGCTGTGTGTGTGTGTGTGTGTGTGTCGTTCCTAGCACATTATCAGGTTGCAGTGTATAAGGCGACCGAGCGATTGGCATTTACCGCATGCAGTATCTAATAAAATTGTTAGTCGTGCGCGTGATATATGCCACTTAGTTACGTAGCCGTTGAACCGTGTCACATTGTATTGTGCTCTTGGAGCAGCAACCTGCAGCACCTGCAGTACAACGAAATCCACACGAGAACCTCCATTTGCCTTGAGTTGGGCTTTGAAGCTAAACGAGCATTTAAATGAAAATCAATTTGCAAATAGTTCAAGCATAAAATTTTTATGACAGTTGCGATTTTTTACGGTCGCCTTTGCCGAAACGACAAAACTAATAAAATGACAATTGTCAGGGCAGGTTTGTTTGCCAGTATGAAAGTTGCTAGAAGTTGTAAACCACATGAAACTCATTCACATTCAAATGGAAAATATAAAAATGTGTAACTGGTACTGGCGTACCAAGGCGGGTCCTTGCACAACAATTTCCACCAACTCTAAGTCAAATACAACAAAAGGAAAAAGAAAAAATTAGAAGGAATAAACAAGTGGAATAAGTATGAAACAATGAGTAACAAATCGCTTCCGGTCGTTTGTGGGCTTTGCATGCCAACTTGCAATTCCAGGCGTTTCACGGAAATAAATGAAATGAAATGAAACGAAAGGAAGCCAGCAGAGGATTTCATTTCTGCATGCATTTAAAGCAGAAAGTTGAACAACTCCAACTCATTGTACTACAGTTGGATATTGTTGATATCCTGCTATCCTGCTTAGGGTCATCTTCCGGTTACAGCAATTCGGTTGCATTGTTTCGCCGGTGCAGCCAGTCAGCTGCTACAAAATAAGAACAGTTGAGTTACAAGTTACCTGCTGTTGCCTGGAAGAGATCCTCTTCGGTTTGGTGTTTTTCACTTATTTTTTTCCGTTCTATGATTGAATGCAATCCATCATCAGATTGGATGTTGTGTAATTTTCCAGAAACATCTTCTTTCTGACATAATCTGTTGCTTATCCCTTAAATGGAAATACATTTAATGGTTATGCGTGGGAATGGAGGATAAGCACACCTGTGCGATTGTTCTAAGAAGTTCAGAGAAATGTCCTTTTCCCAGTGACAGTTGTACGTAAGTGTTGTGATATTTCACAGAGATAAGTCTTTATTTTTGTGTACTTTCTTTAAAAGGATTCTTCACTGATTAGAGATAACGTTTTTAAATGACATTTTATAGTGAAAAAGGATATGCCAAGGGTAAAGGAAAATTGCATAAATTAAAAGAAGAGAAAATGAAAGAATGTAATGGATCAGTTCAGGAAATGGAGACAAGATTTTTTTCAATTAGGTAACTCAGAAGAATTGAAAGGAATTTAGAAAGAATTTAGAAGAACATTTTATTTGTATGCCTTGCACACTAGTCCAATGGTATATGGATATTGTCACAACGTTTGTGAAGCCCATAAGGAGGCATGTCCGGAATGGAGAACTAAATATCACCTCCTGAGTCCGCTAGCTGCCTGTGCGTCGAACTGGCAATTATCACTATAACTGCCTTCGTTATTGAGCAATCGACTCCACCATTCCACTTATTTTTGCTAATTATTGGATGGAATTGAAAATGGCCAACATCGGATAAGAACCACGCCTACCTCCCTTGAAAAATTACCTCCAAATTTGTATTATTTTCGTTTAATTTGAAAAATACTGAACCGATTTGGATGCGGTTTTTTTTTATTCGGTTGGAAATGATGCCGGGAACGAAATGGAAATGAAACTGAAACAAAATGGAATTAGACCGGAACATAATGGAATTGAAACAACATTTGAAAATGGTTCGGGAAATGGAAATTATCGATAAATACTGAAAAATAATCGATAAAATATCGATAAGTAATCGAAAAAAATATCAATAAAAATCGAAAAATTATCCATTAAATATCGAAAAATGGTCGATAAAATGTCATAAATCATCTTACCATACTGAACCTGTTTGTGTGCGGTCTTTTATTTAGTTGGAAATTATGTCCGGAACGAAATAAGAATTAAACAGGAACAAAAAGGAATTGGACCGGAACAAAATGAAATTGGAACACAATTTTTAAAGGTATCGGAAAATGGAAATTATCAAAAAATATAGAAAAACAATCGACAAAAAATTAAGAAATAATCGAAAAATTATATCGATAATATCAAAAAATCATCGATAAAATATCACAAAATTATCGATAAAATACCATAAAAATTTCGATGAAATTGTTGATAAAATTTTTGATAAATGTTCTAAGAACGTTTCGTACTCGCTGTGCAGGGTATTTAAGTTTCGGTCAGACCGTGATAGTTTGTAGTCCTGTGACAGTTTGAAGTCCTGTGATAGTTTGAAGTAAAGATAAGTATCTTAATTGAATATAGGTACATAAGTATTAATTTAAAGCAACAACTAGTTGAGGATACTGAAGGTTAAGAACATCCTTCGATTAAAATAATTACAACTTCAAGTGAATACCTCTCAAATCTACCTTCAATCTTTTTATAATCTTCTTATAATTATTGCCATTAAAGACGTTCTCAAAAAAAAAAATAGCGTCTAACATCTGCAGGATAAAATTACTTGCCAAATAATCGTGCACTTGCCTGCCGCCTCAATCCAACTGTTGCACTTCAGAATTTTTACAAATACAAAAAGGAAAGAAAAACCAACCCAAAAACAAATTTGTCTTCCTCATTGCCGAATCCCAACTGAAAAGTCAACAAACAGAGGCCGGGCCATGACTGTCTAATTCGTGGCACCAACATCACACACGCCTCCCCAGACACCGCAACTAATACCAAAATTGCACAAGTCGGCCCCGGAAGAGAGGGAGAGCAGCGGCAACTTGAAAACGAAAGAAGAACGGCCGTAGGTACGGAGAGACGTACCAGTTGACTTTCGTGAAAAAATATATATAATTTGAAGATAAAATAAACAATTGTTTGCCAAAGCAACATGTGTTGTTGCCTGGGACAAGTCCTTTTCACACACAAGAGGAATAATCGAAATAAAAAAGTAACCGAATCGCATAGCGAGAATACATCACTCAAAGACACCGATGCCGATGTCCGATGATCATAAAACTGCGACTTAATGAACGTGTTGCATTGTCAAAGCACATTCTGGGCATTTGTGCGGTGCATCAACTGGCGCAGTGCAGTGACTGATTGTCCGCATGGTACGCCGGGGTCAGGTATGCCTTTCAAAGTGAATTACTATCACTATCGCCCCAGCCAGCCGCAGTCAAGTAGCCTAGCAAGTCTCTAATATATTAGATGCCGTGCATTGATGGCGTGATGAGAGAGAGACTTTCGAAGGATGTTGCGGCAAAGTTGAAAAGTGAAAATGATGCACACCACTTGATTGGCGCGTCACCAACAACACCAACTGACGCCATCTACGGATGCGATTGTGAATGCCAATGCGGATGCAACAACTAAAGTACATAATTTAACAGCACCATTACAGGCTACCATTACCACTGGAAGCATCAACGATACTAGATAACGCCTCTAATCGTTAAGTGGTCCCTTCGATGGACTTTGAAGTAGTAGCCGTTCTCTGCTTATTTTCGTTGTGGAGACTGAAGCACACAGAAGCTGTCTTAGGGCGGTTTTGTTTTCCTATAACCGAAAAATAAAGAATTTAAGATAAAAGATCCTTTCCCTACTACACTCGCGTGTGTGTGCCCCAAATTTTCAATACATTTTATTACAAATTTTCCAAGTGTTTTCGGAAGCCATTCGATATATTCGGTTGGGTCAAAGTGTGTGTGCATTTGTAGAAAGAAACCGGCATTTAATTGTGGGAATTTCCTTTAATGCGTTTCCTGCTGTTCATTTTTCATTTTGAATGTTCACATTTTTACCGCGACTTCTTCTCCCCGCGAGTGTCATTGTTTACTTTAAACAAATTCAAATTGAGTGTTAATTGCTTTTTTCGCTTTGTTTATGCTACCGCGGATAGCCGCAAATGGTGGTGGCATGTAATTTGAATTTTTCGCTCATGCATAACATTGTCCCTATTCCGAGTAGGGATAATACCGAAAACAGAGAGACACAACACCGAGAGAAAAATGTGGTGGCAATTAGAAATTAATCAAGGATCAAATAAATATTTAATGGTAGTGGATACTCACGGAGTAATTAAACACCTACAATATTTGAATCCTTTTTGAGAGCGTACTTTCCACAATCCAACATTAACTAACACGCCTACATTTCGATTTGCCACGCCCCTCTTTGAAAAATTCCAAATCTGGCTCATTAATCTCTCGCCATGATCTCACAGAATATATACTGGTTGCTTCAGGAGAGCACTATATCTGCCACGCCCATTTTTCTTAACTGACACGCCTCTGTTTCGAAAATAAAAAAATCCAGTTAGAGTGTCTCAAGCCATGGGTGCATAGGACATATATGTGGAACTTGAGCTCTCTAGCTCCACTGGTGGCTATTCGAAGGTGAGGACAGACATCAGGACAAACAATGGGACCGTTAGGTTAGGTTACATTGACAATGCTGGTCCATAGTGTTACCACACCTCTCTGTTCACTCGAAATGTACAGTCCTTCCTTCGTGATCCTTATCCAATTCGAAAGTTTTTGTCTGCAACGCGAAGTACTTCAATTGAGAGATTTTCAGTTTGGACACCTCCGTTATTAAAGAAGGCCTCTCCTAGCATTTTGAGTCTGCATGTGGGCAGCGCAGGGCAGTAGCAGAGCAAATGTTCAAGTGTTTCTACCTCATCAGTTTCGTTAAAGCTCCGACACCAGTTGTTGGACACCAGACCTATCCTAATAGCTTGGTGTCCCATAAGACAGTGTGCGGTTATAACTCCTTCTAGTGGGATCACCCGTGCAATTGTGCAAAAAAAAATGTATTTACCTCAGACATAAGGACTTTTCCATTACTTTTACTACGAAGATGGATGAATTTCTACCCAGAGCTGACATCTTGATATTGCGGTCATATCTAATAAACTCTGCAAGAGGCAAAGAGGGGAGGAGGCTGCTCTATATCAGTTCTGGTCCTGATCGGATTGCGTTGGACTGATTCTTAGTAATTTTTGCTGTTGGTTGCATCTTCTGAGGGATATTGCGGGTTGTGCAATATGAAAGCTGATGCCGAAGCGACCCTTGGAATTTACACTCAGTACGAATACCTGTACGATAACTTTTTCGACAATTGTTTCGATATTTATTTTCATTGCTCATGTTTCCTACAAGTTTGTTTTTTATCCATGCGGGTTCAGTCCATTTCCATTATGGTTCAGTTCCATTACCAACAGTTCCTGTTTTATTTTATTTTCCATGTTCCATGTTCCAGACTCGTTCTATTTCTAAATTCATTTCCATTTCATTACACTCCGGTCCATTTCCATTTCGTTTGTTTTTTATAATCTTTCAAAAGCTTCCATTATTCGATTATTTTTCACCGTGTACGAGACAACTACAATGGAAGATATTAGTGTAAATAATACACAAATTTCCATTCTACATTAGTGCAAAAAACGACACGAATACAATTGTGTGAATGTGTTATTAGTTGGTTTTACATTTTCCCGCTTCTTTCACATTTCACATTTCTACACAAAAATTCACGAAACTTAATTAATGATCGGATCTGCGAGAAAGCGCGCGCTTGAATGTGTTTTTGTGGAAATGGTATTTTTTCTTGTTTGCTTTTTCTTCACCACAGCATAAGTAGGAGACGCAAACGGAAGTGACTTTCATTTAGCCATGCTCCACGGGCACAATATAATGGCCAGTGACGACGACGACGACCTGGTCTGTAGAAGACGTTGTCGTTCTTTCTTGTGACTGCTACTTTCGTATTTTGCTGATTTTCAATAGATATCAAAACATACAGTCACAAAAATTATCACATGTTTTTTTCTTCTTTTGTACTTCATTCACTGACCATTTATAATAATTGCCAGTGTTGCGTTAGTGTTGGCGCAGAGACCCAACGCTCAAGTAGCCTCTTGACTTCCGTTTGATTGTCATATGGCAGGGAATGACTGGCTGATGGACTACTTTGAGTAGAGCGGCGCTTCCCATTCACATGATCCATGAGCAATTATAAACGCATTAACGTGTGAGCGGTGTATCTGTCTGACCCTCTGTCTATTAGATGATCGTGTGACTAAGGTAGGAGTGGGTGATGATTACATGCCATTACTGCCGAAAGAGTTGAGTTCTGTGTGCTAGTTACGATGGGTTTCAATAGGCTTTGATGTGTTTTTCTGCTTGAGGGCAGAATTTCTTTAAATTCACTCAGTTGGGCAAATGCTACTTGCAGCAGCCGTTCCGGAAGTGTTTTATTTCACTAACAGTCAAATTTAAGCGTGTCTAGAGTCCTTGTTTGTGCACAATTTGTCTTTTGGCTCGCACTCGTGCATGGAAACTGCAACTTATGCCAGTTGTTGTTGTTGTTGTTGCCGCCACAGTGGTATCGAATTTCTCTTTTTGTGTGTCCACTATGATGTCCTTATGGCACGCTCGTGCTGCGAGCGTCCGTCACACTTTCAGCTTCCTTGTATTCATGTTCGTGCGCTATTCTGGTCAATTGATGTGCCCGTGGAGAAAGCGCAGCACATCTTTTGCCTTAGTTTGCTTGCGGCAAAATATCAAATTTCCTTCGGGGGTGTCCTCTTGATAAGTTGAGTGTTTGTATGTGTGTGTGTGTGTGTGTCTGTCTCGGCAATCTCTTGTATAAATATTGTTCGATTGTTGTTGTTGTCGCTTTTTTAAGTTGACATAATCACAAATCACACAGAGAAATTATTCACTACAAGCAACACAGGATGTTTACACACAAGTTGAGAGGATATGCTTTCAGTGGACTTAAGTAGTCAAAGAAAGTTGCGATGACAAAGGAGGGGGTGACTTTAAGAATGAACAGATTTTTTTTATATTATTTTTAAGAACTAAATTCCCACTAGTTGCTGGGGGAATTGGTAAATATCGCCAGAGCATAGCAATTTTGCTAAATCCTTTAAAATACTTGATCAATTTCAATGGAAGATCATGCAAAGAATCTTATTATCGAATGCTGCCACCAACTTAAGCTTCCCATACAAAATTTATAATTTATTTCTCAAACCAAATCTGAAAAGCGAAGAAAAAAATTGTTACAATAATTGCCTTTCAAGAGATAAGCAAATGCGATCCCGCAAAACAACAACTCCACCCCGAAAAACATCTCCCGGCGAGCCTCTTTCCCCGTGCGCCACCTTATACACCAAAAAGAGGCAATTCAAATTCGCGCATTGACAGCTCACTTATCGCAAATGGCACGCAAAGCGTAAAATCCGCAGCCACAACTTAGTTGGGGCGGCGGCAATGCCTTCGATTTCTTATCGCTCCGAATTGCATTTGTGCTCTGAGCTGCGATGTTTTTGAGTGATTGCAGCGATTGCAGTGCAGCAGTTGGCGTGTTCGCGCAATTTGCATACCGCGCACATTTTCGGTTCACGCTTATCGCTGACCAACTTGACAGCGCTTTAACGTTTAACATAGCAGCAGTGGCCGTGCAAGTACCAGTGACTGGCTTGGATTAAGATGCCAAGCCGCAAGAAATCCCACAAACGGCAAACTTAAGAAATAAGAAGTAACTGTGGAATGCCGCACCGATGCTCGCCAATCGAGATAACAGTGCGCGCGCCTACTTAATTGAAATGAGACGCGGCCGCAGCAGCTGCGCATGCGCATTAGCCATCATTGCCGAGACCAGGACTTTGCTGGTGTGGATTGCTGCTAATCGCACATATTTCGCTAATTAACACTTAAGCGTTCGATGACTGTGTTGGCGAGTAGAGGTGGGGTGTGGGGTGTCTGGGGGGCTTATTTGCCAGGCAAATTAGAAATTAAATAATTTTAAGTGTGATTTTCCATCGGCTATGTGGCGATTTGCGCATAATATTCCCATTAAATTAAGTGCAGAGAGAGAAATTGTTGATGGGTGGCAAAGGGAACTGGAGAATTTTAAGGACGTTTTTCATAGTGAAGGTGTTGATACTTGGGTAAGATTCGGTTGGATTGGATTGGTTATCTGCTGCCTCCAATGGTTTCAAGTAAACCGAAACGGTAATCCAAATTTAATATTTCCGTACAACCCATTTCTTAGCTCAGTGTAGAAATGAGAGATTTGCATACATTGACTATAAGCGCGAACGGGTTTTCGCTTCCTTCACACACATGAAAGGATATCTTATTAAAATAATTCAAATAGAATAACACCGAAAGATATGCGGACTTCTGTTTTATGGCGAGCTTCGACTGTGGATGATGTCGAATCGCTTCTTCTTACAGATAGTGAGCTTGCTGCATACCGCCACCATCTTCCCTCTTTGCCCACCTCAGTTCAACAGTAATTTGTGCCTTCCTGCCAGCCAACACAACGCAACACAAGACACAAGGCACTTAATGAGATCTTAATTCCAGCAAAATGAAGCCATCGACAACGCAATTTAAAATTGTATTCGTGATAATTTTGGCATCTCGCAGATAACAGCTGGAATGACAAATGCGTTTGCGAAACATTTAAAAACTTTCGCAAAAGCGGTGGCAGCAATTCAAGAGCATCTGCAGGAGCGGCCAACCAACCAACTAACCAACCGACCAGCCAGCCAACCAACAAAAGCAGAAAAAATTCTTATCGCAACTGTCTGCCACAGAAAACAGACACCAACAACAATAAAGGAGAAACATGGCAGCGGCTGCATGACGCCCACCTTATTAAGCAAACTTTTGTGCATCATACCCCCCTCCTCCATAAAAGTATCAAAACAAAACAAAAAGCTACACAAATTTCACAACAACAACAAAATCACTTTTTCTCTAATTGGTTGCGTATACAAAACGCCTTGGAAAAAAAAGAGCATCCAACGATCGATTTGTGTGCGTGTTCGGTGTGAGTTGAAATTAAGAACGTATGAAATTCCATACTGCATTAACCGTATGGTAACGAAAAAAAAAAACCCAAAAGAAACTAAAACATTTAGTATAATATCCACGAATGTCGCACACACAAACTGACAACTCACGACTGTCATCTTCTTTGTGTCAATGATGACATTTTCGAAATCGCATCGTTGTCGCCATCCGTTGACTCACGTCTGAGTGTGGACAGAATAAAAGCGTTAGCACAAATATTGACACTAGCAATAAGCACAATTTACCGAATATAAATTTTTCTTTTGCCTTTTCTTTTCGGTGGACATATACATAGTAACAACAACGGCGAACAAATTAAGAGCAGTGCTGAGGTGGAGTTGAATGGAATGGAATGGAATGGAATGGATTGAAGCCGAATTGAAGAGGCTTGATTGGTGGACAATCGCCATTGCAGTTGAAGTTGCTACAAAAATGTAGAAAAAAAAACACATTCAAGTAAATGTGATCAAATTGGGTAGGCGATGAGAGACATTAATAGACACTACTGTGGAAAAAATTAAAGAAAATTAAAAAAAAATTTGAATTCAAAAACTTTTCAATTGCAAAATTTTTTCTATAATTATAACGTGATTCGTATAATATCAAAAAGGACTCGGAAATGCATAGCTGCTGACAAGATCTGCCAGTACTAAATTTTTACTATTTTTCTGCAAAACTGCGCGCTTCCCTGGGAGTTTTTCATTTTTTAAGAATCACCTAAAAATTAAAAATTATATAAAAATCTAGTAAGATCGCTGTTTAAACCAAGGGTAAGAGTACGGTGATTTTTTCAATAATTTTTTTCTAACTTTTTGATAAAAAAATATGAAAGTGTTTCATTTCTATCTTGTTCCGATCTATTTGAATATTGTTCTAGTTTCATTTCCATTCCATTCCAATCCATTTTAACTTCTTCAAATTTCATGTGGTTCCAGTCAATTTCCCCCCTTACATTCTTCCCTTTCATATGGAAATGTAGAGGTCGTTCAAATAGCAAAAATATTTTTGTATGTTTCCGTAGAGGAACTACCCAAAAAAGTGGGATTATGACCCCTTAGGAGAGTCGTCCGACAAAATGGACCAACATGTTTTTTTATCGTATTTTTCAGGATCAAAAACGATTTGAAAAATTGTTTTTTTTGCCTCATATAAATGTTAGCCCGTTTTGGGCTGTTTTTTTGCTCCTTTAAGTCTTGGGTGCGACCCCTAAATGTTATCCCAAATTTGCTTGGCACGTTTTTAAGTCAAAAGAAAACATATTCCGGTGGTTTGAAATCTATTTTTAACGGCCAGTCAACTGTTGACATACTGTCCAAATGCTTTTACCCTTTCCTAATCTTTCCATTATTTCTTTCCTTTAATGTTTGAATTTACTTTGGAATTCGTGGTGGCTTAAAAATTCCACTAAAATGTTTCTACTTTATGTTTTAAAAGTAATTGTTGGTGGTAAGACGAAATTGAGGAGTGCGAAGAGAGAATGCGATATTGCCGAGGTTCAAGGGCATAACACTTGTCTCGTCTTTGTTCGTTCTTCTGTCTCTAATTGTCTCTTCTGTCTGAAAAGTCATCATTATTAAAAAAAAGGGCAGAAATAGCTGCTTTTAATAAAAAAAAACTTTAGATTTTGTTTGATATCGAGAGAGGCGATTGCATCCCTAACGGAACTCCTTCTGCGTGTTGAAAATGGTGTGACAAAACAAAACCCTAACATGAAATGAGGGTGCCTATTACATTTGGAATAATAAATCTCAAAAGTTCCTCTTATCATACCCAAGATACGCACTTGTTAGAACTAATCAATAAAATCTCACCTGCTTTCATTTAACCAATTGAGAAGAGTCACTCATGCCGCCTATAGCATATTGAGACATCCTTAATGGCCCCAAACAGCAGCACTTCAGGTAGCTGCAACAATAACACCAACGGTAATTCTAAGTTTGTTTATTATTTTGTTCTTCGTTCTTCTTCTTTTTGTGTCTAGTAAAAAAAGAAAATTCATTTGAAGATTATTTCGAAACATTTCCTACTACTGTTGTTGTCGTTGTCGTCATTATTTGCTTCCTAATCAACGAAGAATCAGCAACAGCAGCTTCGAAAACTACTGCCAACATGGTTGAAACACTTAAGTCAGTTTCGGGTGAAGAGCAGGGCAGAGCGAAGAGGTTCTTCATTTGCCGTTTGTTGTGAAGTTGCTCAGTTTGGTGTTAGGAGTAGCTAACCAAGGCCCAGGCCAGTACGCAGTCCAGTCGTCTCGGTTACTCGGTGCAAATGCTTTGGGACGCCAGTGTTCTGTTTGTTATTGCTGTTTTTGTTGTTGTTGTTGTTGTTGTTGTTGCTTTTCGCAAACACATGTTCCCCAAACCGGGGAACACAACGCGCGACAGGTGATGATTGAATTAACAGAGTGAGGCGCACAAAAGTGAGTTCAGTTCGTTCGCTTCAGCGTTTGAGTATTTCACACAAAGTTGCAAGTTGTTGTTGTTGTTGTTTTCGTAGCATCCCAGTGTATGAGCAACATCCTCCGCACAGTTCGCTGGTCGCTTAGTTCAAGTGTTGTTCTTTTGCTGCGGCTGCTGTCGTCGTGGTCGTTTTGTTGTTTTTGTGAAGGCTCAGCGCGCTGATTGTACGTCGTTCATCCACAGCCTCCGCACTTAGCATGACACAATTCTTCGGGATTTTTTTCGTTCACACAAATATCGACTGCTGCCTTTCTGGTTACTGTTGTTGCTGCCTCATCAGCAGCACATTGTTGAAATTGGAATTGTTGTTGATACTACTGTACCCGAAGAAGAGTGGCTGCTGACATTTTGGCTTATTTGGAAATTTCATTAGTAAAATTAAAGTCTTTGTCCACTGTCACGTTTAATTTGATGCTTCGTTTCCATGCTTTTTTGAACTCGAATCATGTCAAGTCAATCTGAGCAGTATTTGTGTGAATTTACTGAAGCAACTCCTCTCTCTCTCTCTCTTTTGCTGGGCATCATTTAGGCCAAATTGTGTAATTTCCGTTTGACCGCCGCCAACAGCATCAAATGAATTGAAATGAAACACTTTCCCGCTCCAAATACTGATGATGTTGATTAGATTTGATGAACCGCTATCATGGCAAAAAAATAAACTTCCAAAAAATAAAATTACTAAAAACAAAAAAAACCGATTTGGTGGAAAAAAACCCACTGAGCATCATTTCACGCTTCCGAGCAGCAGCTGTAATTACACTAAGCATGAAATTTCACGCTAATCCCCCTAGCAAAACAATGAACTCTAAGTGAGGCTCCACTTGCGGTGAAGTACAGCTTTTGTTTCGTGTGATGCTTTCGAAGAAGTTTGGTTAAAAATAAAATACAAAAAAAGAGAATAGTTTAATGTTAGATATAATAACAGTAACTGCGTGTATGTCATTAAGAGGGCAGCATCTAATAAAAAAAAGTATTTAAAAAATTATATTAAATCAGCTAACCCATTTGCTACTTGGCCCAATTTTGACCACAACAAAAACTCCATGAAATCAAAAAATATAAAAAGTTTACCAAAAGCTAACCACAGACACACGGCCGCTTCTGGACGCTGGACACACACTATCATTACGAGAGGCACGCTGATGGACGCATGAATGGCCCATGGACCACTACTGCACATGCGTGCGTGCTGTACTAAAGTTGCCCTCCAAAAAGTAGCCACACAAAATGATTCGTTCGTGCTTTGTAATGTGCAATGCCCGCGGGTAAGGACACATTGGCTGGGGTTTTCCTGTATTTACCGAAGACAAGTTTGATTGTTTATTTTCTTATATCTTTGATTGAGCATGAATACCGCGTATTAAATTGACATACTTTAATGAATAATTGCTGGGGAAGTTATCATCATACGCGCATTAAAGTTATTATTTATTTCCTTTTGTGTAATGGAGGGGGATTGGATGTTGCAGATGTGATTTGAGTGGAGAATGGAGTTTGTAGATAGTGATGTGGATTAAAAGTATTCGGTTATATGAAAGACTGTTTGTTGCCTTTTGGTATACTGAAAGTTTCCAAAGGGAAATATAAAAAAATGTAATTTAAAGAAAGTCCTTTAAATTTTCATTTCTGTTGTCAATAGTCCTTGAAATTGCTATAAGCTACTAGCAGGGCCCGGCCTTTAAGGTAATAATAAATTAATAAAACTTCTTGGAGGTTAAAGAACCAGTGTGTGATTTGACGAGTGCGGAATATACAACCACCAAAAAAAAACCGGGATTCACAATGGTTCATATACCGGCAAACCTAACCTAAGAGAAGTGCAAAAGTTTGGAGTCGATAGTCTGTTGTTGAATATCGACTCCAAACATGAAAAATTACAAACAGACAGATAGGCAGATAGATAGTCAGAGAGGGGCATTGCTAGATCTGAATCAGGTCTCTGATCGAGAATATATATATACATTTCTACCACGCCTTCTTTTGGGAGCTACAATCGGTGTGGCAACAACAATATTCCATTGGACCCTTGTGTGCAGGAATATTGCCAAAACCTCCTACATACATTACATACTTATACCGCGCTGAGTACCAAATGTCCATAAAACTAACCATTAACGAAACTTTCATTCATTCATTCATTCATGTCTTCCATCAAAAGTCTTCTCCGTTGCATTTTTCCCCATCTCCGTCTTAAAAATTTTCAATTTGCCGCATGTGTGTGGGATTTCTCAACTTCTCATCGCTGCTCAGCCTGTAGCTGCTGGTGCAGCAATTGAGCAAATTCACTGCTGAACAAAAAATTATGCGATTCAATGCAATTTTTTTTAATAGACTTCAAAATTACTGAAATGAAAAATACATTAATTTATATGGCCGCAATGCATTTGCAACATCTGCTGTACAACAGGCGAAAAAAAAAATATAAAAAATTTCTTCTTTTTTATTCAGCCAAACTATATATACGCCGCGGAAATTTGTATAATTTTTATATACGCCAAAATATGAGAAGAAAAAAACGATTGGGCAAAAATACGAAAAATTGTAAATCAGCACGTTTGCAACTTGTCATCACACAATGAACGGCATTTTGGCAGCAGCAACTGCAACAAAAGCAAATGAAGCAATTATTATGAACTTCATATGTATGCGGCCGTAGCCATGCTCGAATTGTGCAAATAATGAGCAACTGGCATGTAATTCCATCATTAAAAATATAAAAAAATGAAACGAAAAAAAAAAACCGGAACGACGCAAAGTAACAATTCCGAATTCATGTGGGCACAAACCACACCAAGTCCAGTCTTAGCCTCAAACTCATAGTCCGAATTTGAGCAGGCGCAGCGGCGGCCAACGAAATGAGTGGCTGCAGGAAATGTTTTGGCTGCCTTCTCGGGCACATTCTGGCCTGCACTGCAATTGAAGTGACCACCGTACGTCTAAGCGACCGAACGACCAAACGATCGTCTGACCGGTGGCTTGTATTTGGCATTTTAAGAGGAGGCACGTCGTTTAATTGAAAGCGTTAACTTTGGTAGCTGATAAATATTTTCCTGTTTTTACAGTACCCAATTTTTTCCTCTCTCTCTTGGGTTTTTTTTGTTGTTGTTGTATTATTTTGAGATTATTAAAAGATTTGTTTGCGTAAATGATTGAGATCATCTTTTATGTTGTGAGTTCGTTAATTGGACACGTTTGCAATGACTGCTGCTGTTGTTGATGATGATGATGATGGTGATGATGGTGGCCTGAAGTGGATTGGCTGCTGCTGCTTTTGGCTGTTGAATGTTTGACTGCCGCAGATGATGATGATGATGATGCTGTAGGATGATCTTCATCAAAATGCTCAGTGCAATTGCAATTGCTTTGATGGAATGTCTTCGAAAGTTTCGCTACAATGTAATCCAATGTGTACATGCGAACAGCAATATTGACTTTCGTACTACTTAACCGATGGCAAGATACCGAGGTCCGTGTTGGTCAGTTTGTCGCGTAACTGTTGTATTTGATTTGGCTCAGTCTGCGTTGAAGATGATGACGTTGAAGATGCCAGATTAGCTTTGGTCTGGTTTCGCAATGGACATTTGTGGAGCTCGAGTGTTTGTTGTATGTTGCTACTTGATGTTGCTGATATTGATAAGTTTTATGCGAATGCGTAAGTGGGTTGCAAGCGGCGAAACGATGGTGTTGCTCTCGCAGAGAGACATTGAAAGTTTTGTACTTCAACTAGTAAATGGGAAACCCGGAACAGAGTCTTCCATAGATGACGATCAGCCAAAACAGTTACTATGCAGTCAATAATCGCTTGGCTGTCAGTATTTGAAAATGAAAACAAAAACTGTGCACATTACAGCTGTCAAAATTCCGCAAGGAATTTAAAACTTCGACATGTACCACAATGTAGGGTTAATTAAGGATCACGTGTCAGCGTGTCGGGGAACATTGAAAGCTTTGTTCGAAATACCCAGCACAGCATGGTTCCAATCAAAAAATATATAAATTAAATTTGCCAAAAAAGAAAAAAATATGAAAATGTAACCATAAAGCCACGTCACTACACACCCATATTGACCGCAGAGGCAAACCATATACGAGTTCCTACCGAGCTCAACACTAAAATTAAATTCGCAAATAAATTGCCAACATTATTATTAGCAACGACAATAATAGCCTTACACTGGGAATGGCATGAAAATGAAATGAGGCGAACTCAAATTTGAATTGAAACTGAAAACGAAAATTGTTGCTGTTGCGCATTGCGCAACCAACAACTGACTTTGAAATGCGATATGCCCACTTGCAAATGATTTCCATTTCGTTTGCAATTTGCGAAACTCATAACGCATGCGTGTGTGCAGCCACAACAGTTGCCGATCCCTCCCGCCATAAGCAGTAAAGCAGCCGCACCATGGCCGCCCGTTGCATCCACCTACGCGCCACGTTGCGCGCTTGATCTCCTTCACCATGGAACACACATCAGTCAGTTGAAATGCTGGAAAATATATGTTTTGCGGTTAGCCTGACTGCCTTTCCACGCTGTCAATCAGCGGTGCTATGAGAGATATTGGCCATATCCGTCGTTGAGGTTTCGGTCTAGAAGTTAGAGTTGCCACTGCAGCCGAATAGCTTTAATTTTGAATAAACAATATGGCTCAGTGGCAAACCGTCGCAATGAAAATTGGCCTCCTGAGTCGATTAAGCTGTTGAGCTATCGACGTTATTGAAAATGGGCGACATCGTATACGAACCACGCCTACCTCCCATACATATTGGGCGCAAAATTTGTATTATTTTCATTTCTCTTGAAAAATACTTAACCGATATGGACGCCGTTTCTTGTATTTGATTGGAAATTATGTCGGGAACGAAATGGGAATGGGTCTGGAATAAAATGGAATTGGACCGGAACAAAATGGAATTGGAACAAAATTTTTAAATGGATGGGGAATGAAAAATTATCGATAATTATCGAAAAATTATCGGTTAAATATCGGAAATTTATCAATAAAATATCGAAAAATTATCGATAATTATGAAAAAATACAGAAAAGCTATCGAAAAATTAATAAAATATCGAAAAACTATCGATAAAATACCGGAAAAATTGTCGATAAAATGACCGAAAAATGGACTGGGAACTTATCGTACTCGCATGTACAGGGTATTTTTGCTTCGATCAGACGGAAGACAGATCTCTTACTAGTTTTTCCTTGTATTCAATCGGCAAATATACTAGTTTGAAATAGTTGTCATCTGTGTATTTTGGACTTAAATTTCAAAAGAATATACTGGCAACTCTGGCTGAACTCCATAAGCAGCACTCAAGCTAGATCAACGATTGTGTACCATACCGTGATAGAGACAAGCCGCGACAGAATTGCGACCTAATGAGGTTCATATTGTTAGCCTGAGCTGATCTTTTGTTAAGGATTGTAGTGAATTGGTTTGGAATTGAATTGCTTTGCTATGACTTCGATGCAACTGCAATATTTGCAAACATTTTGTTGCTGGCTTGACTGCGTATAGCCTACTCCTACTCCGACTCCTACAAACCAAGTAAATCTTTATTTATTTTTTTTTTTTCCATATTTCTTTCTTACTCCGTCTGGTCTATGCGCGATTTGCATATTGAGCGATTTCAATCACTTGGTATTTGTTTTGGGGGATTTCGTTTGATTGATCGCGTCGTATTAGAGACGCTTGTTTTGGTGGCGCGTGAATTTGCATAAATTGGCGAAGGACGTTTATTTATTTATTTATTTATTTGTAATGCTGCGGTGATGGCTGAGACTGAGATTAAAGCAGGAAATCAAATACGAATTGAAGTTGATTGATTTGAATGGTGGTCGTTGGAGCTAAAATTATACGCAAATTTAGGGGGATTTTGTCAGAGTTAAGTTATTGAAAATGTTAACCATTTCTAGGGTTTCTCTAGAAATTATCAAATGTGCAATGGAATATTAATTTCAACCCAAAGGACTTAAGTGTGCATGTGCACTAATGTGGAGAGAAGCTGCTAAAGTTGCAATAAATTAAAAGTTTCACACACTCAACTTTTTCAGTCTACACACACACACACAGTGTAAACCACCTCTGCTGCCTAACCAAGTCTTAACTCCACAACGATTTGGGTAGTGTTGCCCATTTTATCAGAGTCATTAGAAATGTCCAAGCCGAGCATGAGCATAAATTAAGACGAACAAATACCAATAACAAATAACGAAAAATAAAAGCAAAACCGAACCTGTCATTTGGTCACTTTGTTTTCGCTTGGACACAGGCAGCCAGGTCTCTAACACATGCAGTCACATGCAGTCAGTGTTGCATGTGGGTACACGACGCTATCATGGCTTCTATAATTAAATGTGTTATTTTTTTTTTTTTGCATTTCTTGAGATGTTGAACACATTTTCCGATTCAAGTCCGTGCGACTATTTGCAGAGTTGATGTAGTGCTGCACAACACCTCGACTGTGCGCATGCGTTTCGTTTCGTTTCGACTCAATTGAAATTGTCAATGGCTAAATGCCTCGCTTAGTCAAGTGGCTACTCGGCCAGCAAACAAACGCAAACGCGATATCAGTGGCCATAAATTCAATGACCAACAAACGCCACAGAATGCCTGAATTAGAGAGACAAATGTCTCGTGCGGCTTGGAATGACCAAATGCAAATGCATTTTGCATTCATAAATCTGTCAAGCGGCGAGAATGAATCGCCAATGGTGGCACTGTTGCGCTATGTGAGCCAATATATATGAGTAATTTAAGTTATACTTAATTTTGTTTTTAAATTTAAATGCCAATGTGAAGCACACACACTGCACAAGCGGAGAGGTCACAATCACAAGTGGATGCTGTGACAGTGCGAGGCATAAATCATACAGCGAATCGGGCAAATAAACCAAAAAATTCGTTCGAATGGTTAATTTTATATGCAGGCATCTATATTGGGAAACTTTTTATTTTCGCACGCAAACTTCTGACCGGGGCAGTAAGGCAAATGAAAGCGAAAGTGTTTGTCCGAATGTTGGCACGAACAAGCGGCCAACAACATGCAGCTGTGCGGTGATATGTGGTGCTGTGCACAACATGCCAAATCACACTTTTTTGAGAGAGGGGGGGGGGGGGGTGCTTTGGAGATTTAAGAATTTTAATTAGAATTTAATAATTGTAAATTAAAAATTGGAAACTGACACTCTCGCGTGACTGTTGAGGGGTTAAGGTGTTTCTCGTCTGACATTATAACTATTAAGTTTCTCTGCTTTATTGGGTTTTTTCTTTTAAAGAAGGAGCTTAGTTTTAATTACTTTGGCCTGGATACGATAACCACTTACCTTGGTTAGTAATAAAAAAGAGTAAAAAACGGTTTTGCAAAATATAACCCTTAAACGGAATTAAAATCAGAAAATATATTTCCATTAAATTCATTTCCGCAATTTAGATTTAAAATTAAGGGTTTTTGGGTTGTTAAAGTGACCAAAAACCAATTTTTTTAAATCGAAATTATTTAACTTAAAGGAAATTGATTTTCTGCTTTGTAGTCGTTAAGGGTTATATTAAAAAAATATTTTTTAATCTTTTATTTTTTTTTTTTTTTTTTATATTTATTTTTATTTTTTTTTTTTATTTCCTTTTTTTTTTTTTTACTTTTTTCCATATTTTACAAATTTTTGTGTCCGTTTTTTGTCCTTTTTTATTTTTTAACTTTTTCCGTATTTAAATACCAAATTTGGCCCTTGTACCTTGAAGAATACGAAAGTTACACCATTCTGAACTAAAAAAGGCTCCACTTCCTACCCTCTTATGAAAATTTATCAATATGAACTCATCATAGTAGCTAGAAGGAATCGGCAGTTATGACATCTTTAAAGGAAAGGGTTGTTGAGTCCCCTCACGCCCCTGCGCCTCTTTGATAGAATGCATTGTCATCGGAGTTCTATTTGAGAAGTCGCAAAAAATGTTATTAGGGCGATTCATTTAAAGTGGGAAACCCCTGGGAAACCAATCAGTTGTGCAGATGAGCAGTCAAAACATATGAAATTTGACAGTGCTTTTAAGTAACTTGAGGGGTTTCCCAATTCAAATGAATACCCTTATTGTTTTATAGAGTTTTTTGTGTAAATTGTCCAGCTCAGGGATTACAGTTGCAAGAGCCGAAATATTTTTGAGAATCACCATAAAATAAGCCAAAGTTCATTTTCAGGAGGTGAACCGGGCAACTTTTTTTTCGTCCATACAACGTGAAGCGGTTAACATAGATTGTCAAGCCAAAGTAAGTTAATAAAAGGGTTATAAAAATGAAGGCCTCATTTAAATAATAATTGAAAACTGACTAACTATCAACTGTCGTCAGAGTATTCTTCAAGTCAATGTCTCAAGGTTCTCATTAAAAATCCAAGAGTCATCAAAAGTTGGCAACAACCAATCTCCAAGTATTGCTCAACACTCTGTGTACAAAAAAAACAACAACAAAACAAGACTGTCAACCTCATAAATTACCGCCCATAATTAAAATTCTTGTTGATTACAAAATATATATAAATAAACAACAACAACAACAACGACAAAAAAACACCGCAAATAAATGTCACTTACTTCATCATCATTGCGAATTAAGCGAGTTGCAAACAAACCATAAGCAAGGCAATTTGTCAAGTGCGCTAAGATAAAAAAATTGTTTACAAAGCGGCTGCAACAGCAATTGCTGATCGCATAAACACAAACACACATTCACACACACACACCCTCACTTTGGGTACGAAAACTGCGCACGGTTGAAACTCACGTTTTCGGTGTCACTCCGTGCGCATGCGCGCCAGTGCTGCGCTGGTGAAGTGTTTCCAAAACGTCATGCTTACGTCAGTTGGCCTGGCACCGTTGGATACTTACTATAGTTTTTTTTCCAAAGCGCCATTTACAGCGCCCGAGTTCTAAGCACGTTTATGGGATTTTCATTTGCGCCCAATTGGATGAGTGTTTGTGTGTGTGTGTGTTTGGTAGTTTTTGTTAAAATCAGTTGCCTTTTCATTTGGTATTAGCTTCATTAATATTGTGCTCTTAGCATATTACACCGGTACTGCACCACACCACACCCAATTGTGGCTTAAATTATGAACAAGCGGAATTGTGAGGCAAGCGAAGCTTGAAGCCAAACCGAATTGTTTGCTATTCAAAACTGACGATGATGAATTTGTGGTTGGCTTAAATGCTCCACCGCACAAAAGAATTGCCCTTTGGGGTTCTTCTTCTTCTTGCTATGCGGGACAATTGATGATCTCCGAACGCGCGTGTGCGTGAAATAAAAACTACTTGCTATGAATTCAATTTCAATGCTGATCCAATGTTGCTTCGCTTGGCTTTTTGTTTTTATGGTTTCTTATCCGCTTTAAAGGCGATTGATTGCCCAATTTGGGGTTTGGGGTTAAAAACTGAAGAATTGCCTTGAAAAGTTGGTGAACTGGGCGGGTGTGCAGTGGGGGTGATTCATGCTGAAGTCAGTAGTCTGGGTCAGCACCTCGATAAAGAGGCGTATGAAATCTTCATTGTTCGCCTGCACATGGCCAGATCGCTTTGGCCTACTGCTGTGCGTACATGGCACAGCTTAATTCGAAACTTGGTTGTTTTTGATGATGACGAACTTTATGAATGATGCCGAGATGGATTACTGGTATAGCCAAGTCATAATCACGATTAACCATTAAGAACAATTTGGTTTTATATTTTGCAGTGGCTGCCAAATCATGAAAAAAATAAATACTGCCTCGACTTAAATGGCCCTATGTAAGCACTGAGTTCGAAACCAAATGACAATGCCTGAAAGCCAGTTTTGTGCTCACTCATTCAGTGGTCGAACGGTTTTGTACTCACTATCGTCTTACGTAATAAGGGGGCTTGCTAGTACTCAATATCGTGTTACATAATCAGGATTTCGCAAGCACACTGTTGTCGGACGGTTTTCCACTCACTATCGTGTTACATAATATGGATCTTTGCAAAGCTAATTTTGCACTCATTATCGTGTTACATAATAAGGATATTTGCGTGTCATTGCAAAGCTAATTTTGCACGCACTCACTTGCTCTTATTATACCCCCACACTCACTGTGGCAGGGTATACTCACTTTGTCACAACGTTTGTAACGCCCATAAGGAGGCGTGTCCGGTATGGAAAAGTATATATATTCTTGATCAGTATCACCTCCTGAGTCGATTTAGCGATGTCCGTCTGTCTGTCCGTCTGTCCGTCTGTCCGTCTGTCCGTCTGTCCGTCTGTCCGTATGTCCGTCTGTCCGTCTGTCCGTCTGTCCGTCTGTCCGTCTGTCCGTCTGTCCGTCCGCACGATAGCGGTCGCAGTTTTGGAGATATCGACTTGAAACTTTGGGTACATGTTTTTCTCGTGAATACTGAGATCAAGTTCGAGAATCAGCCAAATCGGACAAAAAGTGGGCGTGGCTCCCATACACCCAAAAAAAAGGTAAAAATTTTTTATTGTTGTATTTGATTGGAAATGTTTAGAAACGTATTTTTGACATGGTCCGAGGTTCCGAAGACACATATATAAGGGTCTAAATGGGGTCTTGAGACCAATTTTTTTTTTTTTGTGGATTTAATTGGAAATTTTTAGAAATGGATTTTGGACATGGTCCGGGCACCAAAACCACCTATAATTGGCTCAAAATAGGGTCTTGAGACCACATTTTTATATGTTCGAGGACAAAAACTGGGCGTGGATCCCATGCACCGAAAAAAAAGGTAAAAACTTTTTATTGTTGTATTCGATTGGAAATGTTTAGAAACGTATTTTTGACATGGTCCGAGGTTCCGAAGCCACATATATAAGGGTCTAAATGGGGTCTTGAGACCAATTTTTTTTTTTTGGTGGATTTAATTGGAAATTTTTAGAAATGGATTTTGGACATGGTCCGAGGTTCCGAAGCCACATATATAAGGGTCTAAATGGGGTCTTGAGACGAATTTTTTTTTTTCGGTGGATTTGATTGGAAATGTTTAGAAATGGATTTTGGACATGGTCCGGGCTCCAAAACCACCTATAATTGGCTCAAAATAGGGTCTTGAGACCACATTTTTATATGTTCGAGGTACTTCTTCCTACTGTGTGGGGGTATTTCAGCTTCGGTATAGCCGAAGATAGTCCACTCTCTAGTTTTATATAATAAGGTTATTCTGTTGAAAGCTCTTCTTGGCTTAATTTCAATGAAAGTTTGTGATACCCTGTCATCCTGTTAATCGTAGTGATTCAAAGTTTGAAAATAATTTACCATTGTTGTTGTATTTTATGTGTGTTGGCATTGCCACAAAACTTGGCAAGACTTAATTTTGGCCTAGATCAGCAAGAATAATGACGCGACGGCTAACAATTCAAACTGACAATCGAACAAACAAACAGTTAAGCGCACAGTCAGCAAATGTAAACCAAAATAAAATAAAATAAAACAGACAAAAATACTATACAACACGCACATAATTATTGTTACACAATCAGCGCGTCAAAAGCGGCGGCCAGCAATGTGAGCATGCGCGCGAGCATCTCTCCAACAGCGCCATTCATATAGCGGGCGGACAATGGATGGTGCTTGGCCAGACGCGCGCGCGCGCATGGTGGTTTGCCTCCTGTGGTGCGTGGGCTGATGTAACCCACAAAATCGCAGAGAAGCGAAGCGATCAGATACAAAAGTTTTTGAATAAAAAAATAGTTTTTTTTTTTGGTACATTGTTGCTTTGTTGTATGTTTCTTAGTTGCTTTCAAGAATTGCTGAAGCGTTTTTTTTTTGTACTTTTTACTTGATGTGGACTTGAAGTTGAAGTTGAGGGGAGGAGGAATTGCCACACTGAACGTGTTTCAACTTTGACCCGTGCTGGGAACAACAAAACTGAAAAAAAATAAATACAAAACAGCCCACAACTGCAATGACTTTACAACAAATGAAAGCGAAACGTGCACAGACACAGTTAGAGCAGCAGAAATGCTTTGTCTGCCAAGCAGCTTGTATAAATTGGCCAAGTGTTGATGTCCACCAATATGGCCATTAGGTATATGCAGTACCATTTTCGTGGTATGAAATGGAAATAACATAATCCTTGAGCTGCAACTAAATTACTTTTGAAATCCTTGTAATTTAGCATTTTACCTGTGTTTGGTCGTTTTAATATTCCAATTAAAATAAATCTGGCCGCCAACCAGCTTAGGCTAAGCCATAGAGCACTCAACTCTCACATTGTTCACTAAAACTCTACTTTACTCGCCTCTACTCCATGAGAGTGGGATATCCTATTTTGCCTGGTAATCCTTTTTGGGCAATCATGTATTTGACTTAAGCCACGCCTTTTGTAGTTTTTGATGTACCAATGTGAAGCACTTGAAACAATAAGGGGAATTATTATAAATACACGCTTAAAAGATTATTTAGGGCACTTTCAGTGCAACAGCAAGAGAACAAAACCGAGAAAGAAAAAATAATGAAATAAAAACAACACGAGAGACAACAGACAGCAACAACAACAACATTAACAACAGCTAACAATGAAACAAAGCTAACTGATGTCAACATCGATAACACACACACACACAGACACATGCTCTGTCGAAGATTAATCGCAGGGTTGGCATTTTTTGGCATTTTAATAGGTTATCTTCCAGGCAGGGGTTAACAACATTGTGACACTAACCAAGCAGCTAAAACTAACTGAGCCAACAACAAACGCACACACACAGAAACGTACACTTCGTAGAAAGCAAATGGGCTAGGATACGCAGGACACGAGTTCGCCTGATAAAAATCTCACCAGGCGGTAATAAATGCGAGGGATTGCTGAGTGTTGTTGTTCCTAGTCTTGTTGGTTGCTGCTGTTGTTGTTGCTCATCGATGATACAAATGATACTATTCCAGTGCTGCTGCTGACCTTCGATTGTTAGACTGTAGCAAGTGGGCTAAGTTGGTATGAATTTGGTTTCTTCCACATTTCGAACTCCTGCCTTCGAATATGTTCGGGAAAATGTCGCCCTTGTTGTTAGCCAAAAAGGATAATGTGAAACCCATAAATTTATGCGCTTCACATCGAATTTGACATATGAAGAAGCGATTACACTGGAAAAAATTGCAGTATGATAACCTCAACAATAGATGCACACACATATAAATGTTATACTTTGGCTGTGTGTACGTCACCTAAAAAATTATTAAACCGACTCCTTTAAGGTTACAATAAATGGGTACCCGGTACATGAAAAGAAATCTAGGTACTTCGAGAAAATTTCGAAAACATTTTTTAAAAAACTACAGTAATATCTAGTCAGGCTATATACTAAAGTAAATGGGTACCCGGTACACGAAAAGTTTGGTTACTTTCCTTCTATATTATATTTTTCAAAGTGCATATCAGAATATAAAAACCATGTTGTTTGTCCAGGTACCCGATTACTAGAACAGCAATTTCAAGTAACCACATTTTATTTTTTCTACGCGGTTTCTATAATTTTTAATGTTTTTAATGACAAACACAAGAGGACCTACCTAACTGGTAGGCAGCATTCAATTTCTATGGATCACATGGTTTTTCCAGGTACCCGGTACAAATTTGTATCACTTATGTTGAATAATTTATATTCTATGTTCAATTACGAAGGAGAGGAATGACAAAAAGTATGTTCACTGAGAGAAATTGCTGTCAAAAGCACTGTTCTTCTAAAGGTTTATCTAAAAACCGAAGAACGAAATTTTAAGGAAAAGTGGTTACTCTCTAAAATGTATACAGTGAACTGATATTCTTCTTTTTAAAAATGGTTTGTAATAAATGGTTGTTTTCTAGAAAGCACTAATAATTTCTTGATAAACATCGTCAGACTTCAATGTAAGTTAAAATTTACAATAGCGCCAAAGTAGCAGTAGGAAATTTCCAACAAAAAAAAAAAATAACCGAAAAACTTATTTATTTATTATCCCTGATAAATGGACATTTTGAAACAATTTGGAATTTCGAAATAAACGACAAACAAATGCTCCTTGGTGGCACTACTCCAAGGACTTAACAACTGCCAACAGATGAGCATTTAAGATGGCGATCAGCTGCATCAACCCCATCCACATCAACATTATCATTAGCAAAGGTTATTTAAGCTATGGACATGCTAACGCCATAATTCAATAGACCAGCAATTCTTCAAGTCCAGTAGCCGATAACTGCCAAATGTAATGTCAACAATAAGCCAACAATAACTTTGAAATCATACCGAAAGCAACAATCGTTCGGACAGAGTGAATGTCACATTAGCATTTGTGTTTTATTCCACTCGGCTATCGTTGGATGTGTGTAAACAAATAATCGTGCGTTTCTTAGAATTGAAATTAATTAACACGCCACAAGTGGCTATGTTGTGTGTCCATGGCGTAGCATTGATACGGACACAAAATATAAAGAAATAGATTTGAACCTTTGCGAGCGGCATTCGTGTTCATATGCAGACAGACAGTCCAGATAGGTGAGATAGATATGCAATTCAGGTTTATTCTACGAGATGTTAGCATGAATTGCCGGAATGTTCTCACTCAACTGGACATGTTTGGTTGATTTTCTATGAATCGATGACGATTGGCTTGGAAACTAATGGAATTTTCATGTCTGTTATGATTTTTTTCAAATTAAAAATCTGTCAAAAGTCGAACGATGAGGAGTGACAGTTTGGTTTGATTTGAACACGAGAACAATTGGCAAGGTTAGTAATAAATGTCACAAGTGTCAGTCAGTACAAATTTAGAGCAGGTCAAGTTACATTTGCAGGTCCTTTCATACATAATACATTTTCAAATACAAAATAGTTAAACGTAGCATATGTGCAAGTGTAAACCCAACAGAGAATAAACAAATTCTCTCCAGGACACCCACATTGATGCATAGAAATAGGAGATTAGCCGCAGCCACAACATTTTATTTTTGTCAAATGCACCGCAGGATATTAAGTAATTGCAATGGGGATCAGCAACAATTCAGTTCAACTGTGAGAAACCTTCGTTTGAGGATTACTTGAGTGTGTTTCGGTTACAGTTTTGTGAAATGTGAAAACGTGTTGAGTGACCAACATTTGGCATTTCCAAGAAAAGTAAACATTTAATATGGAAATTGCTTGTGGTTTTTCGGGCTCAGTATTCTTCGTAGAAATTGTCCTCCTCAACTAATAAATACAAATTTAAGCTGCACACACATTCGATTCAATTAAATACTGAAATTTTATACATTTTCTTCAGCGTCAATTTAATGACTCGAAGCCATAAAAATTCGATATGCCACTTAAATTTAATTTTCATATTTTATTATTTTTTGTATGTATTACTGAAATAAATTCTAACCAATTTTATGGTTATTTCCCGAAAGGTATTATTAGATATTTTTATGACATCACTAAAAATTATACAGAAAACAATAAAAAAAGAAGAAGAAAAGTCCACAAAGATCACCACACAATATCGTCTATGAAAACTTATTGACTTTGACACTCAACACCTTCAACACTCAGTCAACGCAGAGAGAGGCTATTTAAAAATTATAAATCATTAAAATCATTAAAATTCACTAAAATCAAAGCAAGAAACTAAAAGCAAACCTCAAAAGGAAAAAAAAAACTAGTTTCGGTCTGACCGAAGCTAAAATATCCCTGCACATGTGAGTACGATACATTCTTAGACCATTTGTTGGTAATTTTATCGAAACTTTTTCGGTATCTAATGGATATTTTTTGGATATTTTATTGATAACTTTTCGATAATTTACCAATAATTTTTCGATATTTTATAAAAAATTTTTCGATTATTTATCGATAATTTCCATTTCCACTTCAACCAGATACATTTCAAAATTTTGTTGCAATTCCATTTTGTTCCGTTCAAATTCCATTTTGTTCCAGGTCCATTCCCATATCGTTCCCGCCATCATTTCGAACGAAATACAAGAAACGGCGTTCTAATTGGTTAAGTATTTCTCAAGATGAAGGAAAATCAAGAAATTTTATGGTTATTTTGTATGTGAGGTGTGATGATTTTTCGACATTTTTAGAAAATTTTTCAATATTTTATCGATTATTTTTCGAAAATTTATCGATTTTTTTTCTATATTTTTTATGATTATGTATCGATAATTTTTCGATATTTTTTCGATAATTTTTCAATATTTAACAATAATTTTCATTTTCCGATCCATCTAAAAAATTTTGTTTAAATTCCATTTTGCTCCGGTCTAATTCCATTTCATTACAGTTTCTGTCCCATTTCGATCCCGGCATCATTTCCAACCAAATAAAAAAAACTGCGTCCATATCGGTTCTGTATTTCTCAAAATAATCGTAAATAATACATAGTTGGCGGTTACTTTGTATGGGCTGTAGGCGTGATTCTTATCCGATGTTGCCCATTTTCAATATCGTCCAACCATTCGTCAAATTTAGAGGAATGCCAAAAGCTACAGCAGTTATCATACCAAATGCCGGACAGACAGACGGACAAACGGACATCGCTATATCGACTAAGGAGGTGATGCTGATCAAGAAACTTTTCCGTATCTTCCACGGCTCCTTATTGGTGTTACAAACGGTGTGTCAAAGTTAATATACCCTGACACACACACTGTGTGGTGGTATAAAAATGCATATAAAAGTCAATGTCCCTACCGATTGGTTGGTTGGTTCGCTGGTATTTATGGTCTTTACCATAAATTTTACGATCATAAAAACAATGGAAAATGAATTCCAGTGAAACTGTGACACCCTGCCTATTAATTGTTGTCTCCATACCAGCTCAAGTGTCAATGTGACAGTTTTTATGAAAGTGAAAATAAATATCCTGAAGATCATCAAGTCGATTCTTTCTCGATATTCAATTTGTACCAATTCTAATCGCTTCGTAAGATCTGTAGAGAGTGAGATTCTGTATGTGAGAGTGCAATTGGTTTTGGGTAAACGTCATTCTGACATTTCTCGTATGTTGCGTTTGACGTTAAATTCGAACTTTTGTTTTGACAGCTTTTCTCCTGGCTGCCTCCTCCACGCAACGCAGCTCTAAATGCTTTAGGTTCTAATTCTTTTTGGGTTAAAAGAGCACGTTTCCAATTTTTGACAGCTTAATTGGCTGACGTTTAAGTGCATTTCGGCAAGAGGGCAAACACGCAGAGGGTGAAACAAGTAGTTTAGATGAAAACAAAGTGGAAATAAAAATACAAAATACGTAGAGGAAGAAGAAGAAGAGGCTGTAGGTCTTCACCAGAAGAATGCAGGCCACACCAGAGCACCAACAAGTTAATTTCGGAATTGAAATGTTGAAATCGTAAGAACGACGGATGGATGCTCTCTGACTGTGAGTGAGGCTGGAAGGCTTTTATTTTTTTCGTTGTATTTCGCTTCATGATTACGTTTAAATGCCTGCAATGCCAACTGTCAAGTTCAATTTAGATTTTGAATTTTGAGAAATGAAGTAATTTTTGTGCTTCTTTTGTGAAGCTTTTTTTTTGTATGTAAGTTAAATTTTTGAATGTTTTTCAGAAATAATTCCGTTGAATCATTAAAAACGTGATGATGATGAGGCAGGATGACGAAGCGCTGAGCACATTCCGAAAATGCCACGATGTTCGTGTACGAATCCCAATGGTTTGCTCTCTAACATGAACAGTTGATCACTAGGCAATGGGTTGAATGAACAAATGTTAAAAAATAATGTTAACTTTATTTTAACAATTAAATTGTACAAATGTTTGCTTTTACACTTTTGTTTCATTTGTTGTCTTCCATTCTATTTTTTTGTACCTCACCGCTCTTGGCTGACCTCAGCTTCTAACCCATCGCTCCATCATTTAACTTCTACTTCAAATGCTCCGGTGGATTCTTCAAGCGCGCGTGGGATGGACGGACAGACACCTCACTTCACTTCATTTCACTCTAGTCCACTGAGAGTGAAGAGCTTTCAATTTGAATTCGACTCTGTGATTAATTGGCTTGTCTTGCCCTTTCGCTTAATTTCTGTGAATTTTTTTCCATTTCTTTGTTTTTCATTTGCGTTCAGATGCGCCTCTCTCCTCCCGCTAAACCGATGCGGGCCATATGAGAAATGGGCGTTGTTAATTTTTGAAGCGTTTAACAAGTTAACATTTTCGTCTTTGTAGCCGTTTTGGCTGATGCTGTTGCTGTTGTTGCTGTTGTTGCTGTTGTTGCTATTCTCAGTTCCAACATTTAACTTGCTGTCATAACAGACTTCCCACTGCCGCATATTTGACTTGTCTGACAGCGTTTTTGGTTAATGTGTGTCGAATGTTTAAACATTTACTGTCACTTAGCGGTAATGTTTGTTTGAAATTGGTTAAGGTTGTAAAATTGAGTGTGCAATAATTTCGTTTTTTTTCTCATTTATTTTGGTTTTTTTTTTTGTTGGTCGTGTTGTAAATAAATTGGCATTTTATTTGCCCGTTGTTGTTGTTGTTGTTGTTACTTGTTGTTTGTACTTTGTTGGAAATAGTTTTCAATGTGAATATATTTTGAACATTTACGAGTTGGTGGTTGGCTCTGGTGTGGTGCTGTGTTGCGTGTGTGGGTTGTGTCACCAAAAGTGTCACCCGGTTCAATTGCCATGGTGGGAATGTTCGGTTTATGTTAAAGTAAGCGTGATTAATTTCATTTAAAGTGAATTTATTCAAATTGCATTAGCGTTAAATAACGAACTATTTTTTTGAAAGGGAGACATTTAAAATTGTTTGGTGTTCCTATCAACCATATAATCTACTTCTCATGGTATAATTTTAAATGTTGGCTAAAAAATGCAAATTTTTCTAAAGTCATTAGTAAAAAAACAAACTCGAAAAAATTATAAAACACATGAAAAATGTTTTCCTTTTAAAACTAAGCGATTTGTTTTATAAAAAATCGTTAATATCATTTGAAAGAATTTTTATTTTTTGTGTCCTTTATTATTTGAATTTTGGACCATGTTTCATAAGTCGGTTATAAAAACGAACTTTATATAAAATTGCTCGCAAAAATAAGTCCAAAAGTTATATGAAAAATCGCCCACTATGTATAAATATTTATTAGACCTTTATTCAATAGACCTTTCCATTGATACTAATATCAATGTCAGTGAGCCACTACACATAAAGAAAGGGGTGTACGAACACTTTTGAGAGTCACTGTATATATATCCTCAAATATAAGCTAGAGAACCAATTTGAACCTTGTTTCATAAAAAAAACTGTGAATAAAACATAAACTGTGAAAGTTAGTACCAGTTTATGATAACCCTAAAACTGAAGAGCCAACAAATTCGTATTTTCACAGCAACTTCACAATATTTTCATGCTTTAGTTATCTAAAAAAATAAAAAGATTTAAAAAAAAAAATCTCACCATCTGAAATTTTTAGCAGAGCAAGGTTTCGATCCTCGGACCTCTGGGTTATGGGCCCAGCACGCTTCCACTGCGCCACTCTGCTGCATATTCACTCAACAGCAAAATGCACATATTTGCGTTTGTACTTACAGAAAGAGCATGTCGTATTTCTACCTACTTGCACATCCTTTACAGCTAGGAGAAAAGAGTACTCTATTTGCAGTAACATTTTAAGGGCTGTGAAATCAATAGGAATTTACTCAAATATTTTTTGAAATATTTTGAATTGAATTTTATCAAATACTGGCTTATACCAACAGTTTCGCTTGCAATAATTTGGTGAATAGGACACGCTTTAGGGCGTGGCAGTGTTACCCATTCATTACCCACATAACATTTTAGAAAAAATTTTTCACGCTTACGTATATACAAATTTAGACTAATGAACTAAGTTTATTACAAACGAGCCTGCATGTGAAAGAAACTGTTTTTGCATTTGTTAGAAACTAAAATCGTTTCCATCAAATTACTTTCGTTTGCGGTCTATGATTTCAGTCACGACAAAAATCAGTTTATTTTCTTTAAAAGTATTCAACATTTGCAGCAATTACGCCTCAAAAACATTAATTAATTTTTCGATTTTCAGAGCCTCTTTTAAAGATCTCAAAACTTTAAATTTGGACCTCATGATTTTTGTTAGAATTACAACAATATGAATCAATTTGATCAGAACAGAAAATGTATAAACCTTAAAGGCAGCCACATTTTGTATTTCAAAATATTTTCTTCACTTTCAACTTACCAATAAAGACCCTTGGCCTGCGGCATTTTTACCACTCATAAAGAGATTCTATATTATTTACTTAAGACAATTTACTAGTAAATTCTTTTTTTCTTGTTTTTTTTTTGTTTTGATATTTGTACTTCGCACCTTGCTTTATTGTTTGGTCAAATAGAAACAACGAAATTTTCCCAAATTAACTTCAAGTAAATACTCAAGGTGTTGATTATATTTTCTTAGGATACAAATGGAAGAAAAATAAAATTATTAAAAAAAAAAGTAAAGAAAAAACCGTAAATTGTAGATGACGGGTTTGAAAGAAAAAAGTGACTAGGTACCTTTCATACGTTATTTGCTAGAAATGAAATCCCGAGGCATGGAAAAAAATCACGTACTAGTGCATATCAGTGGAAATGAAGAAACGTCATATACGTATGAGAGACCCCATCCGACCAGAAGGAAGAACAATTTTGGCGTGCTATTCCAGTGTTGAATGAACACATGAAGTTTGCTGTCTCAGTGACAGTGACGCAAGGTACATGTTTCGTTTGGATGGGAAAAATGCAGGTAAATAATGAAGGCTAGAATAAATGAAATGAAATCATATACCAACGAACAAACACAACAAAATATTGTATCATAAAAAATAAAATATGAAGGATATAATTTTGTATTATTTTTGCTCTTTCTCCGGTATATTTGAGAAGCAGAGGATTTATGAGCAGCAAAGACAACAAAATGGGAAATTAAAAGTGAGTGTAAAAGGACAATGCGCTCTTCGTTTTGCTAAGGGACAAAATGTGCCATAAATAACGGTTTAACAAAAAAATGTGCTCAGCACGCGAATGCAATAATAATAATTTTGTTATTCTTGTTGTTGTTGGTGTTGTTGTTGCTGTTGCTGTTGAGAAAAATAATATGAACCGTGCGTGCCAGATTGTTGCTGCCCCGTAGTACCACCGTATATCCTTTATATCCTTTTTTGTTGTTGTTGTATGGAATACATAACAGCTAAGCAGACATTTAATATTTAACATGAGATAAGCATAAACATTTTTTATGAACTATAAAAAATTAATTTATTTGTTTAAAACGTGCAATATTGCCAGCGGAGAGGAACATAAAGCGGAAGAGAGAGACAGAGACGGAGACAGGGTAAAACAATGACAGCAGTAATAAACAAAATTTTTATTACAAAGTAAAAATAATTTCGTACACAGCACAAAAATCCCTTTTCATTTGAGAATTTGAATATTGAAAAACATCGATTTGTCAAGCCTTAAAGATTTGCTAAATTGCAATAGAAAATAAAACTAGTAGCAGACCTTCGGGTTAATCAAAGCTAAAATTCCCTGCACATGCCAGTACGATATGTTCTTACACTCAGAAAAAATGCAATTAAATTTGGTCAATAGGATACATTACTATTGAAATAATACTATAAATTAATTGAATTAATAGGAAAAACTAATTATAATTTTTATTTAATCAGTTTTCCTATTATTTCAATTAAAAACCTACTGACCAAATTTAATAGTATTCAATAGGACTTTTTTCTGAGTGTATACCATTTTCGGTAATTTGACCCAAAATTCTTTTTTGATATTTTATCGATAAATTTTAAATTTGCATTAATCATTTGTCTATATTTCATAGATAATTTGTCGATATATCACGACTACTTTTCGATATTTTATCGATAATTTTTCAACAACATATCGATATTTTTCGATAATTTCCATTTCAACTTCATTCTCAATCCATTAAAAAATGTTGTTCCAATTCCATTTTGTGCCGGTCTGAATTCCAATTCGGTCCAGTTCCATTGCCAGTTAATTCTTGACATAATTTCCAATCAAACAGCAGAAAACAGCGTCCAAAATTTGGTGCCCATTTTGTATGGGAGATAGGCGTGGTTCAATACTCCCATGCTGCCCATTTTCAAGCATGCTTAGGTCTACCACCCCGGAAGCGTGGGTTCAAATCCCACTGATGACACTTTGGCATAGGGTAAAAGCACCCTCTTCTAATTTTTCCATTATTCCCTTCCTTTAATACATGAATTCACATTGGAATTTGTGGTGACTTAAAAATTCCACTTAAACTTTTCTACTTTGTGATTTAAAAGTAATTGTTGATGGTCAGGCGAAATCGAGGAGTGCGAAGAGAGAAAGAGAGCCTGCCAAGGTTATAAGACATAACACTTATCTCTACTTTGTTCGTTCTTCTGTTTCTAATTGTCTCTCCTGTCCTAAAAATAATCCAATTCCTCCCTCCCTAAAAATTCACTGCTACAAAAATCCCCTTTTTTCACACTTTCCAAATTCAATTTGAGCGCGAAAATAGAGTCAAAACAGTGAGTACCTGCGATGGACGCTTATCTATCACATCATAACCTTTACACTTTCCACATTTGGCTGCACGAATCCTCGCTTGAAAATAAGTATTTGCTTAGGCACAAATTCTTTCCTGTGTGAGTGTGTCTTATTTTTTTTATTTTCCACATTCAATCTCTTGGCGTACGTGTGAAAACACATATTTACAAGCAAACCGTTTATATTTGCTGTGCTGCAGTGGATATTTGCACTAGGATATAATTGCATAGTCGGGAGAATCATTTTTTTTTATGCAATCTACAAATATTATCCTTATCGCAGTATGACCCAACATGCCCGTTTCGTTTTGGTCAGTTTCGTTTTGTAAATTGCAATCGGTACCAAACGAGACAAGCGAAAGCAGATGATAATGGCACAGGATGAAGGCAAACAAAAAAATAATCGATGGTCACGCAAAGGACTAAAGGACTAACAGGTATTTGCAACACTGCACTGCAGTACCCACATAAAAACACAGTGCATGCATGCTGCATTGTTCGGAATGCCAGAAAAATAACCCAACAGGACACAAGGCAGAAGCGTGAAAACTAATGAGGTCCTGTATTTTATGGCTGGCAGGAAAAGCAGAGCAGATAGCGCTGTGCATCAACTGGCAGGCATGTGATGTGGCTGGATATTACACGTGTTGTGATTTTAATGCTGCACGAGTGCAACTAATTGCAAATCACTTGCAGGTGCAATTGCAATTCTTAACCCAACCCGAGCGTCTCTTCTATCGTGTATCAGTGGGCGACTGGAGCCGGAGCTCTTGGACATTGGCTGTCTGCCTATGCGGGAGGGCTCTATTCTTTATGGCCCTACTGATAGTGACGCATGCCAATTTTCTTGAAAATTTCAGAATACTGCAAAAAAGAAAAAAAATAACGTAAATTGTATACCATTTGATGTCAAGTAAAGTTGAACAATTTGCTTGTATCACTTTATCGATTACAGAAAATCTCCAATTTCGAGGAGACCCCATGGCTAAGGCTCGACTGACTGCTTGACTGTCTGCCTGTCTCTGGAAAATGTCAGCACAACTGTCAGTTTATTTGTTCGATGCGGGATAATTGTTCTACAAGCAAAGCCACAAGGCAATGCCAGTAAATATCGAATAGAAACAAAAAATAAGCAAATAAAATAAAATTCGGTACGCAAAAATGCGGCTGCTGTGCACACATGCGCAAAAGTATTTATTTGAAATTGTAATTCGCAAATCTGACACTCACATCAGTTTTTGGATTTAACTTGTAATTTCAGTCAAACGACTGGGGCAGCTGCAATTACTTTGACAGTTGGCAATTTATTTACGAAAATGATTGGACTATTGGCGGGTTGAACCTAGGATGAATATACAAGTACATACTTCATTAGTGGTCATTTTATAAATATTGTGTTGGCGAGTTCTATGTGTCTGAAAACATGTTCCCGCATGCCCTAATCCCGTAGAGACACAATACCAAATGAATATAATCCAGAATGGTTCATCTCAAAATGGGTCGAAAAAATCTATATGTCGACAAAAAGAACTCAACACAAAAAGAATTGCCAGTATGGGTTCCATCAGCTCCCATTTCCATTCCCTTTTCCACACTCCCATTTTTTTTGACTTTTTTTTATCGTAAAATCCAATTTCTATATCGTATAATTCTTGCAGTTAAAATTAAATAAATGACACCCTAAAAGACATAAAAAATTTTTTCTTAGTGCACATTGCCGATAATTAAAAAAAAATCAAATACCGGTTACTTGAAATCAATATTCGATAAATAGAACACGCAGATAAAGAACTTAATGACTTAAAAAATTTTACTTAAAACAAGGACTGGAACCGAAACGAATATTTCGGTTCCGGTTTCCAGACTCTCCAAAATATCGGTTTCGGTTCCATGAATTAAAACGATTTCGATTTCGGTTCCAGAATCGGTTCTAGCCAATCCTTGATCTTAAATCACTGTAGCAAGACTTTTCATATTTAGGGTACCCATTTTGAAGAAGTAAGAAAGGGTAAGAGAGCAGGAAAAAATATCGTTTACTTGAAAAGTGTTTTCGAGTAACCGAGTACCCGACTAAACTATAGTATATCCGCATCTTAAATGTGATTTCAAAAAATTTTAAAGTAAAAATAATAAAAAAAAAAAAATGGCTAAAAACACACCGCTCAGGAGTGTATTTCATTAAATACATAAATTAAAATAAAATACAATATTGAGGAATTTGTTTTGAATATTTTCATTACATGCATTATATGGTTTTATAAAACCGGTTATGAAATAACCGGTTTTATTTTTTTTCGTACTTTCGACAACATTTTGAACACAATGGCGCACACCCATAGTCACATTAAGATCCAATTAAACTTTAGTACTTTATTGAATTGACAGCTACTAAGTTGGGACTAGGGTTTAGTAATAACATAATTTGACTGAACATTTTTTAAGTGCAAATGAAATTGCTTTCAGGATTTGGAATTTTGTACTACTTCAACTGTTTACTACTAACTAAATAGTCGTATTCTAAATTCTATAAATATGTTTTCCTTGCCTTTGTCTATCCAAATAAAAATTTCTGATTCCAACTGACATTTTAAAGTATAACGAATTTCCAAAAGCAGAATATTCTCATTCAAGCGGAATTATCGTGAATTTGTGGACACGATCCACGCACTTTGTACTGAATTTCAAACTATTTCCAACATAGGGACTTTCCATAGGAACTTACAACTTATGACAAAGTCGCATGCAATGCGGTCAACGCCATATCGTGCATGTATTTCGAGGACATGTGACAACGGCATGAAGGCGAATTCCTTTGATGTGCAGCGAAATGTCAATTTGAATTGCGAACGTGGGACAAGTGATGAGAATCTTGTGAACTATTCAAACTACCAATTCAGTGACGAAGGCTTAAAATTGTACACTCTCTCACACATGAAAGACATTTTCAATAAGAAAGACCACCTTTGAGGGGGAACGCTGGTCTAGGCTAAATACAACCACAATTCGATGCAGACTTAATCTCATTAAAACCAACAATGGGCCGTCAATAAAGGGATTTTGACATTTCTTTGGGCACAGCCAACGGCGGGCGGGTTCATTCGAATGATGAAAGATAAGCTGCAATAAGTCGCTTGAAAATGGAAAAAAAAATCAACGACCAGCGACAACAGCAATAACACCAACAATTGACACAACCCGTTTGTTGATCATTGACAATATACGAGAGTATATTGACAAATAATAAAAAATCATCAAATTTATCTAAAAAATGAATTTGATGAAAAATCGTTAGGGAAAAAGGAGACCATTTTGAATTATCAACTGTCAAACGATGGAGCTGTGCACTTTAAAGTGAAAATTTCCATTTCACTGAGCAAAGCTCTAACATAAAAGCCAACACACAAAAAAAACCATCCAGCGAGAGCCGCAACTAAGCGCAGCCAGCCATTCACCACACAAAAATTTAATCCGGAATTTCAATTCCATTTCAGCAGAAGTATTGAAATTTAATAGAATAAAAAAGAAATACAAAAAAAAAAATCGGGAAAAGGAATCCATCAACCTCATCGGGAAAAGGAAAAAAATAACAAAAACAAAAGTGTCCCATGAAATGCGCTTAGCCACTGACTGCAGCAGAAGCACAAAATACTTGTAAACAGTAGCGGCCGCTGTGAGTGGAGTGGGTGGATGAGGGGCCCTTTGTGGGTTTCCAAATCGTATACAAATGGACAAATAGACGAGCGGACGGACGAGGAGACGCATTCGAATTACTCTTTATCAATTTTGAGAAACTTACTGTCGTGGGTGGTTGGGCTGTGAGTGGAGCAACAGGGCATTTAAGACACTCGTCAACTGGTTTGATGTTGATGCACACTGGTCGGTCTGTTCATAAAATGTTGTCAGCGTACATTTGTGGCCATTTGGCGGATTTTGAATTTATCTTTCGTCTCTCTCTTTTCGAACATTTGCAGTGGAATTATTTCGAAATGTTCTTTACTTTTAAGATTTAATGGTGTTTGCGGGTTTTTTGTTGTTTAGTGAATGCAAATGGACTTTAGTTTGGCAAAAGGAAGTTTAAAATTCAATTTTAAGAGCAATTTATTTGAAATTTATTAAATTATGAATAATTTCTTTGAAATATGAGTATATACCCTACACCTAGTGCGCTTTATTGGATCCGCCATCTTAAATTAGTAAATTTCAACATCAAATTGGAAATCAGCGACCCCGAAACGCATCCTGTCAACCGAATTTTGACGGTTTCTGGTTCTATCTCACGAATGGCTTGATCGATATTCGCCTTATGAAGCGATTCATTTCGTTCCACGGAGATATGATACTGACTTTCTGTCAAGATTTCGAGCGGGAAAGAGCTGTCACTATCAAAATAACACGGAATACAAAAAGAAATCACTGAATGGGCCACCCTGAATACTTTTCCATACCAGGCCATCTATGCGTTACAAACGTTGTGTCAATGTTAAGATACCCTGCCTCAGTAGTGTGCACGCAGAGAAGACCATGGTTGTCAGAATCATATTTCAATGGAATCATGTTATGTTTACACCATCTTCAAAATACACAAGCTTTATGATTCAAACCGATCATTATATGATTGTCATTATCATTATTGAATATCCAATATTATTGCCCGCACTCAAAGAATTTTTTCGTTCTTAACAAACGAAAAATTAGACAAACACATTTCGTTTGTTGTTTCGTTTGCAACCAACGTTTAAGAAACGAAAAAAAAAAAAATGTTCAGCTCAGCCAGGATTCGAACGCGGGACGTAAGGTTTATAAGTTACGCAGATACACGCTGTGCCACTGAGCTACTTTCGTTCTGGTCGATAAAAACAAAGCTTATATCGAATTCGTTTAAACGTTTATTAGAAATTAGTTTTTAATTTGCAGCAATTTAAAAACGTTTCCAATAAAAGTAAAATGCAATACTTTTATTGGAAACGTTTTTAAATTGTTGCAAATTTATTTATTATTTGCGGCAAAACAACTTTATTTGGAGCAAATGTTTTTTGTTGGTTTTTTCGTTGAAGTTTGTATTCAAAAGTAGTATATTTGCAGCAAACGTTCTCCATACATAACAATTCTTTGAGTGTGCATCATATTATGATCCCTGAAATCATTCACTTTGTCACCCCAACCATCAATGATCGCTACAATCATATTATTATTATAGCAAAAAAGGAATGATCTCTGCGATCATGTTTCGATCATATTTTTTTCTGTGAGTGTGTGAGGGTATAAAAAAATGCACGACTTTACCGTAGAAACCAGTAGAAGTGTTAATGAAATGATTGGACTTGATTTTAGTATGTGTTTTTTTCTGAGTGTACATTTCCAGAGGTTCTCATTTCGGTTTTTTCTACATAGCCTGAAATTTAAGAATACTAAATCCAATAGCATCGACTTTCATTCTATTCTCCGACAATGCTATGCTATATAGAATAAAAAATAAAAATGTTGAAAAACTCAACGCGCAATTTAATATTTTTCCAGATCTGTCTCTAAATATGCCTGTATGTCTTGACTTAACCAAAGGAATGAACTGTCAGTCTTCGATGAGCTAAAAGCCTTCATAAATAATTAATTTTTCAACGTACGTTCGATGTGTTATCCATAATTCCTACACACACTCTTCGTACTATCTGATGGTTAGACAATTTTTGTCTGTTCCTGCCAATTTATCAAACGAAAAAATGCATCTACCCGGTAATTGCTGAACCGAAAACCTTGTCTGCACCATCATTTATATTCATCATGTCAAAGTTGGCAAAACGACATTATTTATAATGAGCTAATTACAGAGGGCATAAATATTCAAACAAACGTTCGCCCAAAGTCCGCGACGCAGCCGTGGCAGCCGAAGAAGGAGCAGCAGACGCGGACCATGGCAGACAAACAGACATAAGACAGACATGTGAACCAATTAAAATACAATTAAGTGCTAAATTGTTGGCTTGTTGTACCAGTCAAAGGCGCTGTGCGATCCTTGGCCAATGCATCCCCGTTTAGGGCCATTGCCTGCTGAGTGTTGCACACACTCTATAGTACTATCGTATCGTTCTCCTCGACTCCCTCCGGTTGGGTCTAATGCCTGATTCGCTCATATGCTATCAACGCTCGTCTAAGCTTAAGTAATTTTCATGAAAGCCTTAGGACAGCAGCTCATCGTGGTTCTGGAGTTGGTCGACGTGGGATTGAAATCCGCTGGCTGTTTGGCTACTATTTCATTTGGGGGCACTTGGTTGGGGAATGGTTTTATTATTTATTGTTGCTGTTGTTGTGATTTTGAATAACGAAATGTTTTTCCATGATGTTTGCAGTTAATAACCGAGGTTTTGGCCTTGTTTCTTTTTGGCCGAGTGTGGATTTCGCTCCAGTTGCAAAAAATAATAGTTTCAATTGCCCACACTTGAAGTTTAGTTTTACGATATGTTTTCGCATACGATGGCAGCCCCAACCATGTTTAGTTTTTGCTACAGATTTACGGGAAAAAAGATCAAAGTTGTGATGAATGCGTTTGTAGTAGTTATTGCATCTGCCCTCTTTTGTGTGCGATTTGATTTGAAACCTACTATTATAGTTTATGGTAGTTCAATAGAATAATTACATTTTAATAGTTGAACGTTTAAATAAAAAACGTAACACGACAAGGGCAGCAGTTAGAAAATGAAATATGAAACTGCGAAGTTGGAAGTTGGAAGTGGTATCACTTGATGTTGAACCATTGGGAATGACGAAACGATTTCAACTAACAACAAATTAACGGACTTTAAAGTTAATAGAGTAAGAAGTGGTAAGGGACTCTCTCCGAACCATTTGATACCAAGCGAGGTTTTAGTTAAGGTTATCCCCTGTCGCACTATTTTTTAAACCTGGTTTTAGAGAAGGTTATCAGGGCATCTGAGCTGAATCACACAGGCAATATCTTCCATTAGAGTGTCATGCTACTGGCATATGCCGATGATGTCATTGGTAAAAACATGCGATCAAACAGCGAAGAATTCTTCAAACTGGAAAAGAAGTCGCATCGAGTGGGTCTTGTGGTGAACAAAGGCAAAATTAAGTACTTTCTGTCAACAAACAGAATGGTTCACATGTCACATGTTACAATCATGAATTTAACAGTAACATGGACAAACACGTCAGAGTAGAGTTAAAACGGAAGATAACTCTTACGAACTGGCGCTACTTTTGGATCTGTGTGAAAACCTGAGCAGATCCTTTTTCATCGTGCCCGTGGGTAATGTCGAATAGCGATGAGCAAATTTTAGGCGGGATCGAGAGAAAAATGTTCCGTAATTCTATGGTCCAATTTGCGTCGATAGCATTAGTATTTTCATCACAACCATCTATGGTCGCTACAATCATAATATTATTATAGCGAAAAAGGAATGATCTCTGCCATCATGCTCCAACCATATTTTTTCTCTGCGTGTGGTGAGTATGGAATGAAATTCTGACTCATAAAATGTCAGCTTCAGACGAAAATATATTTGATCATGATATGAGGGACATCGATGGATGGCGGAGAAGTGGGCGACCATATATCAGTTGGAAGTACCAGGTGATCGCAAATTGAGAGCACTTGGCATAGCAAACTGGCAACAGGACGTGCGTGAAAGATACGGCTGGCGGATATTTTTGGAAGCTGCTCAATTCGAACAGTTTTCAATACTGGAATTCTAAGAAGTACTGTGCAAATTTTAGAATGTAATTATCTAAAATTCGCAGTACAAGCAACCATAAGCTTCGTTATAATTACTGCTGGTATTACCTTGCATGGACTGAGACTAAGTAATAGGAGACCATTGATCAGACAAAAGTACAAGTACTATTTTCTTCAATTTCCCTATTATTCCAGTTAATTTTTAGTTTATTCCTGTTCTTATCCCATTTCCATACCATTTCCATTTCATTTCCTTGTTTGTTATAAGTACAGCTTCGTTAGTTTCGTGTATTTCCCTTTCAAAGTCAATTCCAATTCCACTTTGTTCCAGTTCCATTTTAATTCCATTTCCATTTCATTTCCGAGTGTGTTCCATTGACAAAAATACCCTCGATTATTTCGTGTACATAAAAAAAATCGCATTCCAAAAGCTGGGCCATAAAAACCAAAGTCAATGGAAGATATGGAAAATTTTATTGAAACATTTTCCATAAAGAGGAACGCACGATAAACTGTAATTTTTATAACCACACAGAAAGAAAGAAACAAACAAAAAAACGGAACAATTTCCAATAAAGTGTAAAACGCAATTAGTGCATAACGTTGGGCGTTTCGTTCTGCTTTGAGTGCAACATGCGGTAAGCCAATTTGACTGCTGCCCGCTTACCGTACTGCCAACTCTCCGCCCAACCACATGTTGGCAAATTCAAAACAGAGCGCACAAGGAGGTGGAGCAGTGTGTGTGTGTGTGGGTGTGTAATGTGCGTGGCACATAGCCGACAGATTGACAATTAACTTCACAATCATAAAAGTCAATTATGCTCATCACGAAACGCAAATCAGTCATAAAAGTTTAACATCAGTTGCGGTACGTTTGCCAGCCGTTCCGAATGAGTTATGAATTCCAATTGACGCCGCCGCCGCCGCCGCCGCCGCTGCCACAGCGAGAGGTGTGTTTATGCGTGACTTTGGTTAGGGGGGTTGGGAGGCGGTAGGTGCATGCACACATGTACTACACACCAGCTACTGGGCTTTTGTCTACTTTATGAAATTATTTGATGCGTTTTCCTATCGGCTTTTGTTTTATGGTTTTTAATTTTTTCGGGTGACATGCTTGATTGGTGACAGTGATAACGCCCATGTCAAAGAAGGCAATCGCATGGTGTTAGGCATATGTGTGGATAACCTTTCTGAGACAGTGTCTAACTACTTGGTCGTGTGGCATCAAGATTTTATGATGCGTTAGTTTTATGTACATCGTATGTCTGCGCGAGTCAAAGTCGAAACTCATGAATCTTAGAGACAGGAAAAGTTTGACAGATTTTAAGGTGAGCCGCCCCCCTCTCTGGTCGGGCATAATTAAAAGAACAAATTAATTAAAAATAGTAGAAAAATATAATCACGTAGGAAATAATAAAAGAAGAATATAGGAAGGTTATACCAACACTGAAAATACTATGCAATGAATGGACTTTTGTGGAAGCATGCTGGAAAACATAAAGCATTGGACGCTTAGGAAGTTCTGTCAAAATCCAAACACATCCCTAATCCATCCTTCATAAAATTTCTATAGGCTTTTCCCATGCCTCACAGTGACTTTATGGTCGATAGCATACATAATCTCAAAACAATGCTGTCCTGCCGTTGCATTTAAAATCAATCAGCTCACAGAAATGTTTTGTGTGGAAATAATTCCAAAAATTCCCATTGTTCCATAGAGCAGTTAGGAGGTTTTGGCGCATTTTTTCCTCTCTAAACGGTTTTACAATTTGTGACAAATTGGACACTAAAGCGCAGTGCAAATGCACGAAGGCAGCCAATGCCATGACGACTATTCGACTGCATGCCGCGCTATTTTGGGTGTGAAATTGTATTCATTCACCATTTCAGACTCATTTAAAGGAGAAAATTCCCAATACAATTCCATTGTGTGGCCGTGTGCAAGCCGAAATTTGTGTTCACACAGTTTCATTGAATTTTTGGAATTTCCGCAAAAATTCACAACACCAATAACAACAACAACAAAAAAGAGTATCAATATAGTGTGAAATGTAGCCATAGCCATTGGCAGTGTACGAATTCATATGGCACAGGATCTTGAGGGTATGGCAAGGAATTTAATGCTTAGTGTGGAAATGTGAGGTAAATGATGCAGAAACCATTCAGGAAATTGCTGCCAAATGAATTTTGATCCTTGAAGATTTGCATTGTTGAGTAGGAAAGTAGAAGGATTTGCAAGGAGAGATCTACTCCAGGCAGGTGTGATTTATAATTTACCATACTTAGCAACGCATTTAGGAAAGGCATTTGTATGTGAATGTAAAATTTAATTAGAAAATTGCAAGTAATTTGGTCAAAAAAAAAACCTTTTCCTCTTAACAATTTAATTTCCCGCTCGTCACATAATTGACAAGCATTTTAAGTATCTTAAGAAATTGTTTAAAAATCCATTTTACACCAAACGATGCGGGTCGCGGGCATATGTCAGACAATAACTGCTCACTCCGTTAAATCTGTTCCACTGTTAAATGTACTCGTTGGAGTCATCAGCAGACGCCCACTTCTTGCTCTTTCCGCTTTTGGGCGATGAAATGCTTTTTAGCAGCACTCATACTTATATTCCATTCAACTAATAATAATAATTTTATTTATTTTATCGTTAAATGAGAAAATTTGTGTTTGTCACTTTAAATTGCCACCTAAACACGTATTGTGTGTAGCTGGCTGAAAACTTAAATTAAAGTAGCTCCATGCGGGTTGAGGTTCGCTGGCAGTAAACTGTGAAATCACGACTGTGTCTTTTAAAACATAACATAAACCATTTAACACACCAAATCACAAAATGGCACAATTTTCACTTTCAAAAATTAAATTTAAAAAAAAACACACAAGCGTTTGCCACTTAATATTTGAGTTCACAATCTTGATTAATTTTGATTGTTTTTGATGTTCAAAGTTTTGTGTGCTTGTAGAAAATGTGGGCTATTACTTAACCCTTTGATTCACTTTGGTACACATAAGATTTAAATTGTTTGTGTTGGAAAATATTCCCACACTTTATTTGCTGATTTTTTTTCCTGGTATGGTTTTGGTCACCACATTTCTTTGAGCTCTGCTTTTTGTTTGTCTTTTGCCTTTAAGTGGAGTATCCTGGAGAATCCTTTTCGGTAATTAGGTAAATAGTAAATATTTTACTGCTCTGTGACACGTTTTCGTTGACTTACTACAAATTGCATGAGTTTACGGAATATGTGAGAATTTTCAAGAATGCTGAGTTGTTGCTTCAATTGTACACTGAAACAAATTTCAGTGGAAAGGAATAGTTGAGAAAATTCAAATAGTAAATTAAAACAATTGTGCGACAGCAATTTTAACACTTAGAGAAATCGAAAACTCAAAAATTACATTAATACCTACTCAGGTTCTTCTGTGTCACGGCAGTATTGGAAAAAAAACTTTATAAGGGACTTTAACAAATTTATCCTTTAATAACCTTCAATAATATCAATGAATTCCTTAAAAACTAGCTAGAAAATGATCTTCGGTCTGACCGAAACAAAAATTCCTTGCCCATGTGAGTACTTTCTTAGAATATTTTTTGTTACTATTTTATCGAAAATTTTTCTATATTTCATCAATAATATTACTTTACTTTGGCGATAGATAAGCGATACTTTTTCGATAATTTATCGATACTTTTTCGATAATTTATCGATACTTTTTCGATAATTTATCGATACTTTTTCGATAATTTATCGATCATTTTTTGATAATTTCTTGATAATTTATCGACAAGTTTTCGAAAATTTATCGACAAGTTTTCGATAATTTTTCGATAACTTATCAATAATTTTTCGATAATTTATCGTTGCGTTTTCGATAATTTCCATTTCGACTTCATTCCATTTCTAAATTTTTTCCAATTCCATTTTCTTCCAGTCCAATTCCATTTTGTTCCAGTTCCATTTCCATTCCGTTCCCAACATCATTCTCAACCAAATACCAAAATCGTCATCCAAATCGGTTCAATATTATCGAAAATAATGAAATTTGCCGATCATTTCGTATGGGAGGTGGGCGTGGTTCTGATCCGATCTTGCCCATGGCCCAAATATTAGCAAAATAAGAAAAATGCCAAAAATTGGAGTCGATAACTCAATAAATATGTTAAGGACTGTAGCTCCTAAAGGTACTATAATGGAGACATTCAGAAGACAAATTTATTAAGTCCACTTTTCTGAATTTTTGATATTATCGTGCCAAATCACCTGAAAACAACTTATAAATTTATATTTCGAACAATTTTTCCATAACAATAAGGATAAAGACTACTAGCAGAGCTTAGATGGCGAGGTAACATGCTTGTAAGGGAGACGATTACAGAGACCAATATGATCATTATGAGAATCCAGAAAAATTGACTCATTCTATTTGAGTTCTGCTTACATGATATACAAGGCACCGTATATTCAAAGTTTATGAAATTTTTGTCGGTGTTCCTAGTCAACGATTCATGTAAAAATACCTTTCTCGCATTGGTTACTTTTGTGTGATGTTTTCCTTTTGTGGATTTTCCAACATTGATTTCAATTCATTGACAAATGAACAAGACTCACTCGTTCACGTCCAGGCTACGAACTGTAAACTGTAAACTGTAAACTTTGCAACAACAAAAAAAAACCAACCAGAAGAAAATAAAACCAATGCACAAACATGGCACAAAGCGTAGAAAATGTCAATAATGCAGCGACGGGGATGCACAAACCGAACAACAACAACAGCAAGAACTACAGCAGCAAATGCATTTTGAAGAACAATGTCAGTCGTCGTCAATGGCAAAGGATTTAAATGCATCAGAAGACAAATTGACATTACGGATTGTACGACTGTGTGTGTGTGTGTTGGCTTTGTCCCATGCGATCCTATGAGGACAGTTCGATCGCTGCACAAAAGTCGGTCTTGTTTGTACTCCCAGCAATTAAACAATAAAAATTGAAATTATTTTCACTCTGATCCCAGATAAACGCATGCATGCATGCGACTGCGTACAGGACAAATTGCTCTGAGGACGAACAAAAGAAGTGATTCCGTTTTCATTTTGAAACAAACAACAAAAATGTACCAAAGGCAGCTGCGCCAGGATCACATTTAGCAGAGGGACAATTGCTGGTTGAATGATTGATACGATTGTTTGTTTGCATTTGCAATGGTAATGAGTGGGGGATTTAGAGACCCAAATGAGGATTAAAGAATTAAAAAAAATAAATAGAAAAACTTCAAAGTGATAAATGAAATCAATTTGAGCGAAAACATGAAATAATATTTTAAATTCCCCACTCAAAAGCGAAATTAAATTCATTACAGCAACTCCATCATTATCATCATCACACAAATAACTTTCGTTTTGTGGTCGAATCTCCATTCGCCAACCAACGACCACCACCACCGACTTTGTTGAGGTTCTGCCCTAAGGCAACTGCTGCTGGTGGCAGTCCGCAGGACACAAGACACAGCCAACCATAATCGCATCAGGACGGACTTTAAACCGAAAAGATAAATACGAATGACAATTGCAGCGCGGCCGCGCAACTCTTCGCCAAAGTAGACAGTAGACACGAAATAAAAACGCAAATGTCGCAGATTTTCATTTGTCATAGTGTGTCCTGGCCAAAGACAAGGAAAGGCAACGAACACCACTACCACTACCATTACCACCACCCAACAAGAACAAGAACAAAACTAACTAGCTCTGCCGTAGCCGGTTGGAAACGGTTTCGCTTGTGCTTTTACGTAAGATGGCATGAAATATAAAAACGCTTTTTATTTATGTCCTGTTTGCTTGCTTGTTGTCGCTCTCTCTAACAAGTTGCCACAGCTGAGGTCTGAGGTAAGAGCAAATGCCTCATGTTGTCTGCTGTTGCTGTTACTATTGTGGCAGCAACTGTCTTCATTGTTGTTGCATTGCAGAAATATTTATAAGTAAAAACTAAAGTGAAATGAATTCACTTCACAGTAAGCGGAACTTATAAAATAAAATGTAATTTATTTTCCATTTAAAAAGTGCAAGGATGCAAAAATCCGATTTCGTTTATATTATCAAGAGGTTTTTTTTGGCGTAAATTGTTTTATTTATGGTGCTTGTGTGTGAGATATTTTTTGTGAGTGTATGAACCTCAAGGAAGAAAGATCGTTGACACCGTCGGATTGGAGGAATGGATTGCTCTGTAATTAAAAGTTGGGAAATTATTTAAAGCTACACCGAGAGAAAAAAAATAGTTTCGAAAAATTGTACTTTTTCTCTTGAGGTTGAACGAGAATTATGCTCGGTCTGACCGAAGCTAAAATACCCTGCACATGCGAGTACGATAATTAATCGATATTTCATTGAAAATATTTCGATATTTTTATCGATATTTTTTCGATATTTATCGGCAATTTTCAATTATTTCCATTTCTACTAAATTCCTGTTTAAAAATGTTGTTCCAATTCCATTTCAATCTAGTTTCATTCCCATTTCGTTTCCAACATCATTTGTAATCAAAGAGAAGAAACGGCTTCCAAATCGCTGAAAGATTTCTCAAGATAAACAAAAACAATGAAATTTGGAAGCCATTTTGTATGGGATGTAGGCGTGTTTCTTATCCGAAGTTTGCCCATTTACCTTTCAGACATAAGCGATAACTATTGAGTGAACTATCATGTACTATTGTGTCAAAGTGAATATATCCTGCCTCAGTAGGAAGTTAAATGGAAGTTGATGCCTATCAATCATATATATATAGTTTTCCATACCAGCCATGCCTCCTGGATGGATCTTGGGAGAACTTCTAGCTGCAACATCTCACAGAGGCGACTTAGTTTCATTGAGTTGTCGGCTTAGTGCCGGTTCCGTACGGCAACTGAAGTATCTTCACGGCAAATTTTACTCTCGTGAGTTTGCCATTGCTTAACGAGAGGTGGTGCTGAACTGAAAAAACTTTATTGTTTTTCTCCTAAGCCACTGGACATCTCCCGGTTTTAACGTTGTACTCACTGAGCTACGGTCACTATCGCCTGCCATTGTTCATACTTAAGTTCTCCATATTCGATATTTCACTTGAAACGTAATGGTTTGCTTAGACTAAAAATTCTGAATTGTTCAAAGTTTTTTGTTGTTATAATTTTTTAAAAGTCTCTCATAGTTTTTTTCTTCTCATTTTAATTGGAAGAAGAGCCTTAGTCTTGACAAAAGTCCAATATGTACTCCAATTAAACGATTGCTTCATGTTTTGTTGAGTCAATTACCATTCCACGACAAGTGGGCAAGCAGTTTGCACAGAAAGTGTCATTGACAATATTCCACAAGATGGCGGCCATTGTAAGTCATTTGCATTATTATATTCTGTCATTGCTACTACTTGGTCCACAAGTTGATATTGTCTTTGTGTTGCCATTGTTTTTATTTATCTTGTTGATGTCCTTGTGAATTGCCTTTCCGTTGAGTACCACTAATGATATTGTTAACGGAAAAGTTCTACTTCTTTTTGGCTTTTATTTGCATTATATAAAATCCTTGCCTTGATGACAGTTTTTTCTTTGGTTGCCATTTTCCCATTAACCATATTTACTGTAAAAAAAAATATGCCATCTTCACCACCTGTGAGTGAGTGAATGTTGCGACCATGCCTTTTGAATTTTTATTATTTTTTTTTTGCCCTATTGTGAGCTGGTATTTGTGCGCTCTGTCAAATACCACGGACTATTTCTGTTTCAGCTGGAACATTACGCGAATCACAATTATTCCTGCTTGAGAAAATCTCTTGTTTGCATTTGATTTGCTGATGTTTCGTTGCGGCTACAACTCGGTACCGTCCAGGGTTCCTAACTTCTTAAGATGAGTTGGGCGCTTTTTTTTCATCATTTGTTGTTTTTGGCTGCCTTTTGTGGTTGTTGTCCTCCTGCGGTTTGATTGTCATCGTCATTGTTGTTGTCCTCCAATTAGTGTTTTTCAAATTATTTATACATTTTCATATACTTTGGCCAGAGCGGAAATCGGATTTGTTTGCTTGTTGTTTCCGGTTTGGCTGTTATGCTTTTGTGGTATTTATGCAAAAGTTTTTCTTTCACGTCCACCTCCACCTCCACCTCCTCCTCATCCAAGTCATAGTCGAGTCGGTCTTTTGGACGTCTTTTGTGCTTTTCGGTTTCGCCTTTTGCTTACTTAAAACTAATTACTTGTAGCCGCAGGCAAACTTTTTGACAGGTGATTACAGCAAGTCGGTGTGTCGGAAGGCCGATGGACGGCCGCCCCCACCTCTCTTGATTGAGTGGTAGAAATAACAACAATGCTGGGATAGATCTACAGTGGAATTGGTGAAGTTGGTTTGCGTTGTTGTCATTGTCCGGTGAAAGTCGAATGAGAACAAGAAGAAGAAGAATGTTGTGCGTAATTCAAATTAGAAAACTTTAAATTATTGTTTTTGATTTGATTATGGTCATTATTTTTGTTGTTGAGATACTTTTTTTTCTCTGTTAATTTAAAATAGAAACAAACTTTTGCTTTCCACGGAAATCGAAAACAGGAGGGATAGGGACAGAGCTAGTATCAGGCTACTACCAGCCTACTACCAGTCTACCAGCAGGCTACTACCAGGCTACTACCAGGCTACTACCAGGCTACTACCAGGCTACTACCAGGCTACTAGCAGGCTACTACCAGGATACTAGCAGGCTACTACCAGGATACTAGCAGGCTACTACCAGGCTACTAGCAGGCTACTACCAGGATACTAGCAGGCTACTATCAGGCTACTACCAGGCTACTACCAGGCTACTACTATGGTACTACCAGACTAATACTAGGCTACTACCATGCTACTATCAGGCTACTACCATGCTACTACTAGGCTACTACCAGGCTACTACCAGGCTACTACCAGGCTACTAGCAGGCTACTACCAGGATACAAGCAGGCTACTACCAGGCTACTAGCAGGTTACTACCAGGATACTAGCAGGCTACTACCAGGCTACTAGCAGGCTACTACCAGGCTACTAGCAGGCTACTACCAGGCTACTACCAGGCTACTACCAGGCTACTAGCAGGCTACTACCAGGCTACTAGCAGGCTACTACCAGGCTACTAGCAGGCTACTAGCAGGCTACTAGCAGGCTACTAGCAGGCTACTACCAGGATAGTAGCAGGCTACTACCAGGATACTAGCAGGCTACTACCAGGATACTAGCAGGCTACTATCAGGCTACTACCAGGCTACTACCAGGCTACTACTATGGTACTACCACACTAATACTAGGCTACTACCATGCTACTATCAGGCTACTACCATGCTACTACTAGGCTACTGCCAGGCTTATTTGATGCCCTTCATCTATCAAATTCAGAATATGCCCTTGGAACTCCACCTTCCCTGCAATAGTTCCTACTACAACTCTAAACTTTATCTTCTTCCTAATAAGATTTACTTTTATTTTCCATAATTGCACTTTATTTCCCCGAGGCGATAAGTTCTATCGACAGTTAAAATTCTGTACAAAAATTAACGAAACGAAAAATCATAAAAGCCACTTAAGCGTGGAAAAGAACGACGTGCGCTACCTCATCAAAAATGAAAAGAAAAAAAGTGCCAAGACATTGTGGTACAGCTGCTTGCAATTTCATATCATTTGATCCCATGAACTGGCGGGGCAAATGACTGTGGCGGCGGCCGTGCTTGTTAGTTTTCCACGCTAAATCCCTAAATTTGGAAGTAAGTCAAATAAATCACGAGATAATCAGAAGTTGTTGCTGTTGTGGAAGCAGCACCAGCAGCTCGTACACATAGCCACCAACTAGTAGAAGAACGTGGCACAGTAGCAATTGCTTTGGCTACCGCAGATTGCAAGCATTTCAGCAATAACAATAAAGAGCGAAGATCGTGATTGACATGTGCAACAACAGAAATTCCAGCAACATGCAGGCGGCGAGAATCATTGCAAGTTGCAACCACTTTACTTTACTTGTCTTCACCGCATTTGAGCACTCACACACAGACACATAGTTATTAACTCGGCACTGAAGTGGTCATATTTAAGCCAATGTGGTAGCAGCAAGAGGAGGAGGATTTCGCAAATGGCCAAGATTTATGCTCATAATTATTATCATTATTTCCATTAACCAGTTGGTAGTTTTTCGTAATCTCGTATTTTGTTGTTTGTGAATTACATTGACAGCATTGACACAATTGCCAGGCGACATCAGTTATGTTGCACAAAAACACATCCACTCACCGAAGACTACGAAGAAGACTAAGAGAGACGATAAAGGAAATTGCAGCTCAGCTGAGCTTACAACTGCATTAGCATCTAACAGCTAAATAACCACTTCCACTTTGACTTCTCCGGTATTAGTACCCTCTATTGAGGGTCTTCCATCACAGAGTTTTGAGTTCGTTCGCAAAAAAGAAAACCAACAGAAAAAAAAAAACTGGACAACAATTGCTGCGGCACAACACCTGCTGCACGATTCGTGCGCGCTCAATCGTCGTCTGTGCACACTTGACATGTGCATAATGCAAATTACGTATGCGCATAAAATCGTCAGCCGATCGAACGACCGATCCATCGATCGGCTAGTAGCTCGTTTGGCCGCTCACAGTATGTCAATGGTTGCGCATGCTTGTCACTTAAATGTCAGTTTATGCAGTTCCCCAATCGCATTGTTCCGTTGACGATGATGCGGCTAGTGGTGCTGGCCATGCACCTCGGGCAGTCAATTAAATTTTATTACGCTTTTTTGACTGCGGATGGTGTATAAGGAAATTTTTCACAAAAGTACAAGAAGAAGAAAATTTCCAAATCTCTGAGAGAAAAAAAGCAACAAGAAAGTCAATACCGATGACGAAGATAATAATGATGACAACAAAGAAAGGAAACCACACACAAGAAAACCTTCGCAGACATACTGTCAATAGAGACATCGAAAATTATTCACAATGACAACCCACATTCGAGGCGCATCTTCATCATCTTCATCATCATCTGGTTCGTCAATTGTCTAGGCCCAACGACGTCAACGTGTCACCACATGACGAATTCCAACCATGGTGGCATGAATCGTGTCCATTCAAGTCTATTGGCCACAATTGGTTTTGTTCTGCTTGGTCTGTCACACACGGGCCATGAAAATGCAAAAATCTGCGCAACTAAGAAACAACATAAGAAGAGTATATAAACGAAAGTCAATAGCGTACCGTAATGTCACTGGGAAGTTCAGCATTTCAGCAAAACACTCACTTTAAATGGTGGCCATAATTCACGCAAGCAGACACGGCACGAACGGCAATTGGCTGCTTGTCCAGGTGACATGAACTGGAACCTTAAATTGGCTTTAATGGTAGAGGAACTAAAACGAAGATGAGTTAATAAGAATATGCTCATAGAAGAGAAGAGTTAGAATCAGAGGACAAGTTGTATACTTAAGAGAATTTAAATTTCAAGATTGAAGAGGAGAGTACTCATGAGTAAGACGGTTACACTTAGAAGACGATAACACCTCGATATGGATTTGCAATGCGACCGTTGGTCTTTTGTGCCCTCACAAAGACTTCGTTTTGGGTGGCAATGCCACAGGTTCCACCACACCACTGGCAGTGTTAAAAGGACCTCCACTAACCCTAAATCTCCAAGGAATTTCAAGATTAGTAAAAGCTCCAATTTTAACCAATCATGCTCTGGTATTAAATACTTCCCCAGTACGCACCTTCTTGTTTGGATGATTGCTCCGCAGGAATCTAGTAAATTACCCGGAATTTCTTCATTCTCATTACAGAATCTGCATGTGCCGTCGTTAAAATGTCGAACTTCGTGAGATGCCCCCTCAGTCTGCAGTGACCAGTGAGGAACCCCTACAGATTTCGAAGCTGGTTCTTGCTCAGCCCGATGCAGACCTCAAACCTCATGTAACTGCCGTAGTTCAGGTAAGTCAAACCATTAGTTCGTTCTGTCCACTCTTTCTCTGAGGATATCCCGGATAGTGTGGACTCCTATAGCGCAGAATGTCTCTGGTCCTATAAAGGGTGTAGCTGTTCCTTTTCTCTCAAGATCATCTGCTGCCTCGTTTCCCTCCACACAGACGTGCCCTGGCAGTCAGTTAAGCTTAACTTTATTAGTCCAACCCAGTCGGTACAGTTTTCCACGACAGTCCCTCACTAGCCTGGAGCTACTGATGTCTGAGCCTAGAGCTTTAAGAGCCGCCTGACTGTCAAATAGTATTACAACTCTCCGCCTACAGTACATTCTATCGAGGTTGAATGGCACACATCTTTCAATTGCATGAACTTCTGCTTGGAAGATGCTGACCAATGTGTCCATTGGTTCGCAATATTTAGTACATGGTCCTTGTATCCCAGACCCAGTGTCAATCTGTAATCTAAGTAATTACTCAACTAAATACTCAGCTAAAAATGTAATCCAAATAATTGTGGACTTCCAGAAAGCCATATCAGTCTCTAATTTACGATAGGCCTGATTTCAATGAGGACATCTTGGTGATTCATCACTTTTATGGTGTGCATCCATTAAGGAATTTCTTTCGGTAACCAACTGTTATTTCTATATTTGTTATGAGTTAAAGTCCGTGATTCATGCAGCCAATCATAAAACCTACTTCGTTAAATGCTGTTAGACTTTGCGGATAATACATTTCTTTATCCACTGTACGCTACACCAACAAACGTTTAAATGATCCTCGATGACTTTGTTGTCGAGAGATGCTGCTCAGACCCAACGATTGGTTACAGTTTTATTAGCTTTTGAGACGTCAACGCCAGCAAACACCAGCTTCGCTGACGACAAATATGCAAATTGTTTGCAACGAATTGCGCAACCTACCATTTGAGAGAGACCATAGACACAAAACGAGTCAGCTGAAGGAAGAAACGAATGAACGAGTGAATGCTTACAAACGATGATGACGACGACGACAACGACGACGACGACATATTGTCTGAACACCTTTTGACCGCGCTGGCTCTAAGGCAGCTCATAATTCTTCCAAGTGAAGTCTCACAGCGAAGCTAACCAAACCAACCAAGCCAAGTAACCAACCAAGCCAGTCAACCAGTCAGCCAGCCAGCCAGCCAGGCAAGAAGCGCAAACGTATCCAAATGGATACACCAAACGTAGTTTCAGATATCAATACCCTATGCCGAGACACTTGAGCGCGGGTTGTGCTGCTGCTGCTGCTGCTGCACCAAGTGTGGCAATTTAATTTAATTTATTCTGTGCAATCACAGCGACAAAAAAAAGAACCACAAGCAACGCAGATTAGTCGCCGATTAAACAATCAGGCTGCGATTTAAGATCCAATTTAGCGATATTGTGTGAATGCATATGGCAGGGACTAGGCTCTTCCATGGAAGACTGCTTTCCGTTTTGGTGGTGGGCACTTTGGTGTGGTTCATCAGGCAAATTGAATCAATTTATATGCTAAATAAATTTTATAAACTATTTTTAATTAAGCGCAGAAGGTGTAACCTGTTCTGACATTTGCACAGACTAAATTCTTTCTGAAAGCGGGGGCAAAAAAAGGAGCAGAAAAATGCACAATGCGGCATTGAGCATTGTTTGCTCAACACAAGTCAAATCAAAATGACTTCTTTTTTGTTGCACAACCCAAATTCATCATCGCTTTATTAAAATTCCTACCGCGTACAGCAGCTAAGCCCACACTCATCCGTCATCTTTATCGCAACGTTTTTGTTTACTGATCTTGTCGACAAAACGTCCTTTTCACATATGCGCACCAACGAAGTGGAGTACCTTTTGTGCATACTATACGACAAAAAAAACACCAACAACAACACAAATCTTATCAGCTTGCACGTTTTGTTCCCGCATCAAATCGACCCACGCATGCGCTCTGATATATCGCACCCTAAATTGCACGCCTTTATTCCAGTGAATTTAAGCGAATTTGGCGCACCATGGGGCAAAACTGGAAATTGATTGTGCAGCGTGGAGTTTGCTCAAAGGTCGTTCAAGTTGTCCAAGTTTTGTTGAAACAGTGAAGGATGGAAGTCGCATACATGATGGGCAAACAAAGCTTCATCGCAAAATAAGACATCAAAAGGAAACATTTAAGTTTTGTTTGAGATTTTCGTTATAATTGTGATGAAATGACAATTTTGTATGACAGAAACCTAATGAGGACCTTCACCTGGTTAAGAAATATTCACATCCGGTCAGCTTTTTGAAAAAAGAAAACTGTTCAACGAGCTAAAATTGAGCTAAGTGGATCCTTCTTGGATTAATCTTTCTAAGATCCCTCATGCAACATAAATAGTTAAAAATCGTGTCTTGAAAATACAAAAAAACATTATGAGATCACAGTTTTTTGTTTCCTTTTTTAAACATTGTTTTTTTTTTTTTTTTTGGGGGAGGGGGGGGGTTGCTGGTTAATAATCAGAGGTTCCGTTTGCTGCACTAACTCTAGATTTCTTTGAATCGACGTCCAGTACCTCAAAAATGCAACACAATGTAAATTGGCAAATGCAAATAAATTTTTTTTGCAAAAAAAAAAAAGAAAAAAAAAACGAAAAAAATTTGGTGCGACTGAGATTCGAACCCACGCTCCAGTAACTCACACCGTCTTCAAAAAGTTAAACTGTTTCAGTTGTATTTTAGAACTGTGCGGTGATGAATTTTTCGTAACGATACCCGTTTCAAGTCATAACCATGCAGTTCTGATTTATTTTCCCTCAGTATACTGCCTCTGCCCAGTAGAAAAGTCAGCGATTCGACAGCGAGCACGCATCAATGACAAAGATGTTCATGAAAGACACTTCGCTGAAATGCCAACGCATTAATGACATTTTCATAGTAGTGTCCCGCTTTCTCATGCATGACACTCTGCATGACATTGCATCAATACCACATCACTGCATTGTTGGTTCCTTGCGAAGAATCGTGTCAGTGTTTTCTCATTTACTCTCATTTTGGGAGAGCATTGGATAATAACCTGAATGTCAGTAACAACTGATCGGTGATCAATGAATTTTCAACTGAGTGCGTGTTTTTTCTGGCAATAGCAAGCAACCTTATTAACCTAGCCTAGCCTAACTTATTTGGTTTAATTTTTGATAATACCGAGTATGGTGGCTAATAAGATTTATACCAAGTAGCAGGTCATTAGTCTTCCGCCCAGTTCCAAACCTTCTGACACTAAAGATGGCTTCTATATCTAACTTGATCTCTGGTTACTTAATTTGACCCAAAAAAAAAAAAAACTTTAAAAATCATGTCCAAGTAGCATTTTTAACACCAGCGCATATTTATTTAAAACGTTCCTTTAAAAGCAAATGTAAATCACTTGCTGCCGATAGCCGTTGCAGCTGCTAATTATTATTTAAACGCTTTGGCGCCACACTCTATAAACAAGCTTCTTGTTAACAGCAATTTTGCCAAATGTTTGATGAGCGAATCGCGTGCGGCATTTGCATTTGCTGTTAGTTGGCATACAGCATAGCACACTTGGTGTATACAGCAACAACAACAACAACAACACCACCACACAACACAAACACAACCGAGCGTGTAAACAAGAGCGTTAACACTAAATTAAAGCAATCAATGAGTGAGAGGAATTCGCAAGCAGCAACACCAACACCAAAATGCCAACAACTCCAAACTGTGACGGACAATATTTGCGGCACGTTGACAGGCCAGGCAGGCGCTGGCTTAATAAATAAAAACATAAGCAAGTTAAATTAGTTTAATTTAAGATAGTGTGAAGAATTCATCAATCCCAACAACAACAACAACAGCGAAAAAACAATCATATTGCAAAAAGGCAGGCCGCCATCACTCTCGCATGGAAATGTTTTGTCGTTTCCCAAGCCACACAAATTAGTGAGTGCATTTAACAAAACAAAAACGTGACCGAAACGAAAACTACAAGTGGCAAGTTGCAATTTGTTGTTAATATAAATTTGCAAAAACCGAAACAGCAATTGCTGTTAAGAAAAACAACAACAACAGCAACAACAACAACAAATGGCAACTAAACCTTTATTGAAATGGGTAATTGCGCACATGTTGTGTGCCTCGAGGCCAGGCCAAGTGAAGTGTTGGAGCACACAGCCAGCGCAAATGCAGCGCAATTGCTGCATGTGTGCTCTGCCACTGCCACTCACTGGTAAGCACTTTGTGCTACTTGTCGGGACATAAATTTTGTCCATTTACGCTCGCTGTGGATTTTAATATCTTCTTCACGCTAAGCGAACCAAACGAAAAAAAAAAATAATACAAAATGTACCTCAAGTGCGACAGCGCAGCAGCAAGCTTTTCATTTCGACTTGGGCCCAACAACAACAGTTACAAAAACAACAACAACAACAGTTGGAGGAAGAAGCTTGATGCTTGAAGCCACAAACATATAAGACCATGTTCCCCCTAAGGTAGCTTACCACTTGCTATTGCTGGTGGAAGAAGTTGTTGTTGTTGTTGTTGGTAGGTTGGTTGGCAACATGAACTTTATAGTGTCTAACATTTTCTTCTTATTTTTTTTTTCGTGAAAAGCGTTAAACAATTCCGGCTTGAAAACAGTAGGAGCTTTTGAGCGCTTTGCGTTTCTTAGCTTACAGAGGAATAAGTGGAAAAATAGTTTAACGATGGCCGACCACAGGAGGCGGTCGGCAGCTAACTATGCTCGGGCAAATTTGTTGAGGTCATAAAGTTCCTTTCGTTATTGTTGGTGTACGAGTATATTGTTGAAGTTCCTAGTAAGATTTAGTAAATAAAACAAACACGTTCGCGTTTAAGAGAAGCGACATTCAGACAGCAGCAGCAACAGCAGCAGCAGCAAGAGTAGCATATCAACATAACATTCATCTCACGGCACTTCTCTGTGAGAGCTATTCCCATAGGCAAGCGACTAAATATGCGGAAGCATGTTCGAGCAATTGTTTGTGGCCCAAAAACTAATAAATAAAATAAAATAAAATAAAAAAACCGAATAAAATATAATTACATAATATAAAATAAAATAAAAATGAAATATATTAAAACAAAGAATATAAAAATAAATCATCATCAATTCCATTTGTCCGGTTGCCTGTCTTCACCTTCTGGAAGTCACCGGTCCACTGGTGAGAGCTGAAATTTCACATATACATATATCCTACGCATCCATGGCTTGAGACAGTCGAGCAGGATTTCTGATTTCAATAAAGAGGGCGTGACAGTAAAGAAATGGGCGTAGAAGATATAGTACAGGCGCTCGCCACCGGTGGACCTTAGAAACTGCAATTGCACATACATATTCTGTGTGACCATGGCAAGGGATTCTTGAGCAGGATTTTTGTTATATTTACCAACAAGGGGCGTGGCTGTTTGAAGTGTGGGCGTGTTAGTGAATGGTGGACTGTGGAAAGTAGGCTCTCCTGAAACCATCAAAGGGCTTCGCAATTTCACATACAAATTCTGTGAAAGTATGTCTAGAGATGCCCTCGATTTTAAAAGGGGGCATGTCCGTGTTATTGGGCGTGGTAGTTAAAGTTGGGTCCAAAAGTGGTTCAAACGGTGTCCAAGGGTGGAAAAGGGGGTCCAACTAACATATGTCCTAGGAGATCCAAAAGGTGTCAAATGGGGTGCAATTTATATACCTCCGAAGTCAAGAGGGTTTAGTTGTATAATATACAGGGAACGATTCACTTAAGTAAGACTGCAATATCGGGTCTCTAAGAATTAGTGAGCGCACTAATATGAGGTTATGCAGGGGGAAGGTAATTGACCCCTTCTTAGGACAAACCCTTGGAGATAGTAACTGTCTTCTGAGAATAAGTGATTCACCAGTTTTGAACTATTTCTTCACGCTCCAGGGTATCGACTGACTGGCTCAATAAAATCCGTTCCCCAGTATTATCAGGGAACGAATTTTTTTTTTTCACCAATTTCAGTAATATTTTGTGACAAGAAAACCAAAAGGTGATTCCGAATTGGGCCAACTCATCCTCCATATTATATCCATTTAATGGTTTTGCAAATAATATGAATTATTTGAAACATTTATTTGACGTTCACCTTCTTTTTTCGATCACAGAAGTATTTATTAAATTCTCTCAGTTCGCTGCCAGCACAAATGAAGCGATAAAACTTGAAAGAAAATCTTCACAAACTAAATACAGGAAAGATGTGGATAGTGAACCAAAAGCATATCGCCCCCCCCCCCCCCCCCCTCCCCCATATCAACACAGTCAGCACGGTTACTGGTTGCCAAAGTGTCAGTCATCCCCACGCCATTCCAGTTGTAGTTACCGAAGGCGTGCAGCAATATGCCACAAAACCAACACCAAACTGGATAGCCACTGCAAATAGCCCTGCAGTGGGTGGAAGCAAAAGTAAGTATAAAGTAGAAAAATAAAAGATAAAGAACAATTTTAAGATATATAAGCGTTCAGTGGGTAACAAGCAACAACAAAAAAAAATGTCAACAACATTTTACTGAATTTCTTTTCCTTCCTCTTGTTTCTTTTTCGTTTTGCCATTTCTTCTGCTTGACAAAATTATGGCAAAGAAGTAAAACAAATCGCTCGGAAAGTGTAATCGCACCTTTGAATACCTTTTTGCGGCTGGCGGTGGCGGCGGGTAGGTGTACATTCGCTGAAGGAAGCACAACAACATGCAACATTGATTTGTGCGCACACTTGGTAGTTTTAAATTACAACAATTTGCTGAGGATTTGCTGTACTTTACGGTACGTTTCTGGTATTTTTTTTACTGTTAATACAAATCCTTATATTTTTTACAGCGCGGTTGTTGTTTTTTTTTTTTTGTTTGTTGTTCCTCTCCTGCATTTACTTTCACATTGAAGCTCATGTAGCAGCAGCGACAATGAAGCAAATCCTGACATTCATCATTGCGCACAATTAAACGAGGTTTACGCGTGTCAACTTACATTCGCTGTGGTGGAATGACAATGTTAATGGCATAGGATTTCACTTAGGGTTCTCGTCTGGTAAGGAATTCATAGAAAATGTTATCTAGAGGAGAAATTATAGAAAGACGATAATATCAAAAGATTGTTGAAGGTCCTTTGCCTTTTCATTTCCCTTTCCCTTTCCTTTCTATTTTCTTAATCTTTAATAGGAAAACAAAGTTTTTGAAGGCGTTCACTCACAAACAAAATCTCTTTTGCAATTTGTAATTTTCCTATAATTCAATTCGAAAATATAAGGTAAAGGCGAAATAATGACAGGAGAAGGTCGAATTCATGCGATTTCAACACCTTAAAAACTTCATTTCAATTTCTTAGTATGGCTTTGAGCTCTTTGCTCCACAGGAAGTGATTCGTAGGCCACGCCTCGTGTTTGTGCCTGACTTGCCTATCGAACGCACATTTGACACCTTTCCCTGTCGGATTTGCTGATTTTTTTCATCTTTGGTCTTTTCTTCTTTACTTCGATTGCAATCTGCCTTTTAGAAATTGCATATATTTGTGTATACGCAACTGGCGCATAATGCAGAGTTGCTCCGTTTCTAGCTGACTGACTGACTGACACACAAAGCAGGGATTAGGATTATGCCCGCAGGGGCATATTATTAAAAGGTGCAGCGGCTAGAGCAGCACAAGAAGTTGAACTGAAAGGAAATCACACACACACACTTACTATTCCCTATGCAGCATTCAGTCAGTCAGTGGCTCTGGCTGAAAGGAAATACTATTTATCATAAGCTGCAATTGGTGTGCTAAGAACACGCGCATGATGTTGAACTGGAAGTGGTTTATGAATTGGGTGTGGGATAAATTTGTAGTTGCTCGTTGCCTGCAATCGAATTATGTAAGTACGTAAGTCAGGATGAAAGCTTTTTAGTGGAAAATACTCATTGAAATTGGTTAGGGAAAAATTCAATAAAATTAAATTGGCTAATCCCTTCGCTTTAGGTTCTACACATGGGCGCTTAAGTCTAAAATTAAAAACTTTTCTGTCAATAGTAATCATTTACACTCTTAAATTATTTATTTATTTTATCAATTCTTTAAAATTAATAAAATTCGCACAATTTCCACTTGAGTGTGTCTGTAAATCAAATCAAATTTTTTGTTGGGAAATAAAACTCATTAAAATGGCAGTAAATCGTGTAAGCATATTTTATATTGTTACTGTTTGTTGAGCTTGTAGTTGTTATTGCTGATGGTACCAGCGAATACAACAACCAAAATGGCACATCACTGCAGAGAATTAAATAAATCCGCACTTGGCAGCAGCCGAACAGCCAAACAACCAAACAACTTTAGCAACAAAAATTAAAAAAAAAAACAATAACGATCGAATGAGACCAACAAAAAAAAACTACTACAAACATATAAACAACATGGCGGCTGAAACAAGCACCTACACCAATACAACAGATGCACATCATGCTAAATGAATTACTGAAATCGTATTAAAAGTAACGAATGAAATGTGCTTGAAAAAAAATTATTACAAAAAAAGGGAATGAACGAATGAATGAATGAAATTGCAGCCGCAGAACAATTGCTGCACTGGCACTGGTACACATTGCCGGTTTTGGGAAAAGTGAGTCGAATATACACGAAAATAACAACACAAAAAATATAAATAATGAAAAAATAATGGCGCAACAAAAAAGACCTGCAACAATCTCAGTAAATCAATTTAAAGTTGGCATATGAACAACATGGAAAAAAACGCGAATAATAAAAATGGCAGACACAATTACACACGCAACATAACAACTACACAATTCCAACAACTACAAGTACAGCAAATCAACAACAGCAAAAAAAAATACACAATTCTAGCAATTTATTTGGCAGCTTGTGGTTTTTCATATTAAAAATCAAAAAAAAATACAAGGAAAAAATTAAATAAATAGTAATTGCAATAAAATGCACCAACTCCGAAATTATTTGCGAATATAATTAGTACGGAATAGTGGTAGATCACAACGAATATGGCAACTGTCCTACACTAACAGTAACAAAAAGCAGATTGTTTTCATTCAGCGTGAAACACAACTAAATTTCCTTATGATAGGTTGGTGACTGCATATAAAAGAGACGTGTTTGTTTGGGACCAGTAGACGCGAAAACTACGGCATAGATTGTCACCAAAATGTATATGGCCCGTGAGTCGTGTTCGTGGAGAGGTTTTGACATGCCCACTTTTACCGCCCTGTTTTATTACCGCCATTTTTGCTGAAACTATTTTCGCATAACAAATACTATACACCGAGAGAAAAAACTGTTAAAAACCATCCGACAGTCGAAAAACTGTTAAATTGACAGCGACAACTGTTACAATCATCAGTTTTCGCTTTTATTTTAACAGTTTTTGCTGTCAATTTAACTGTTTTTCGACTGTCGGATGGATTTAAACGCCGAAACTGTTATTTTTTTCTCTCGGTGTATGATCAACAATTAACTTGGTTGCGGTTGCGCATCTGCGAATTGTTTCCCACATATGGCGCTGCGAACAGTGTTGCCCTATCTGTGAATTTCTCTAAAACTTTGGTGAAATTTTTTCTTTTCTGTTTCAGGGAGAAAAATTTCTCGGGATAAGTTTAACAATGCTCTAAGCCAAGCACATCGGGCCGGGCCCAGCTAGTTCTATATATTTTGTTCTGTATTTGATCATGGAACGTTTGTGGGTATCACGATATTCAATAGTTGGCATTAATTTTGTTCGTACATAGAGGGGAAAAAAATCAGAACTGCATGGTTATGATATCAAACGGCTATCGTTACGAAAAATTCAACACCGAACAGTTCTAAAACACAACTGAAACAGTTTCACTTTTTGAAGATGGTATGAGTTACTGGAGCGTGGGTTCGAATCTCAGTTCGACCAAATTGTTTTTCAATTCTTTATTTTTGTTTATTATTTTTTATATATATTTGTGCAAAAAAAAAACCGATCTGCATTTGCCGATTTTAATGTTGTTGCATTTTTGAGGTACTGAAACCCCGAATTCGTAACTAGCGACACCTAAAAAAAAAAAAAGAATACAAAAAGTAATGTGTTGAAAAGGAAACAAAAAATAAATTGCCTCGACTGAGATTCGAACCCACTATCCCAAAAAATAAAACTGATTCAGTTATATTTCAGAACTGAAACCGTTTCAAATCCTAACCACGCAGTTTCATAGTATATGTATGCAGTTAAAACATTGTAAAATACACACAGCGGTAGGGAGGCGTGCTAAGGGGAGCGTCTATGAATCCGAATGGCCAGGGTTCAAATCTCGGTAAGTAAACAAAAATTTAAACCATTTCTTTATTTCGTAAATAAAATATAACAATGAAATATCAATAAATAATGATGTTAAAAAAATTATTTACGGCTTTTTAGTTAACGCTTAGTTTATTGCAGTTCCGATACCAGTCGAAAGATAATTTTTCTTTTTCCTGTACAGCATACACAGTATAGACTTGGACAGGGAGTATAAACTGATGACACCAAGGGCCAAGAAGCTTCTTGTATGTTTTCTGGCGCAAGTTTCTTCGCATTATTTTTGGCCCTGAAAATCCCCTCTGTGTACGTACCTGAACTTGGATATACACGTACAAAAGTACAAAAAGTTCCCATCCGACTGTCATTTCCTTTAAATGATGTAGCAAGTCACTGCCTCAACCTAACAACAAGATTGTAGGGCATCATCACCCAAAAAAAAACGGCCGCATATTAAATTTTTGCCCAAAAAATTAACATAATTGATGTTATTATTAAATATTAACATTAACAAATGAATAAATTGATTATGGAAATTAGCAGCAACAACAACTACAGCAACAAAGACACCAATAATAACAACACCGACACCAACTAAAATGTTGTCGTTGCTGCACATCTAATTAATAATTTATTAAAATAAGCGATGACACGGAATTTCCCCCTCCCGCTGAACCAATTATACACACTATGTGTGTACCTTCAACATGTATGCATATGAAAGTAGCAGTGAAAGCTTTCACAAATGCAAATTTAATTTGTGCATCAACGAAATTAAATGAAATTTTGCAAATTTCGCAAATATTTTAACAATTTAATAACAGCAGTGAAAATAATTGCAGTAAATTTGTACACGCACACACTTGTGCAAGCACAAATGGATTTTCAGTGTAAATACTGAAATACTTTTGGCAACCATTTTTGGAATAGGTAAGCTATGCCATGCCATATCTGTGCGGAAAACCCTTTCATTTCGATTTGAAGAAAAATGCTTTAAAACACCCATCAGAGTTGCCATTTATTGGCAAAGAATGCGAATGTGTGTTTGAGCTTTTGTAGTTTTTTTTTGGTCCGTCCGTCTGTTTGTTTGTTGGTGTGTTTGCTTAGTCGCTCGACCGAGGGCACCCAGCAAAGGTGTCGCCTTGTCCTTTAATTACTTGACTGACCGAAAAAAAAAATGCATTGAAAAAGGCAAGTAGAAGAAGATGAAATGTAATGAAATGGAAAAAAAAGCTGAACAAAACTGAGGCAAGACAAAAAGTCAACGTACACGCTGTTGTGTTAAATTAAAAAGGCAATTCGTAAATGGACTTGGACACAGAAAATGTGTCCCTTTTAAGGAGAATTGTCACCTACGTGTCGGTTGGTATTTAGTGTTGAACAACGCTGGGATTAACGACTTTTTGTGTTACTGTGTGCAGATTTGTGTACACCGAAGCCTAACAGTGAAGAATTCTTTTAGGGCAGTCTGTCCTGAGTTAAGAGGAAGAGTAAGACATTTGGTTTTTGTTTGTTCCTGTGGGGTTTCATTTGGTTACATTTTTTTTACGAAGTGGTTCCATTTTGATCTATTTTCATCCAGCCTATTTTATTAGAGTTTTAGTTCCATTCCGTTCCCCTTCTAAATTTTCAAATCCATTTTGTTTAGGTCCACCATTGCGTTACATTCGCAATTCGTTCTTTTTTCTTTTCCAAATTCGTTCCAATTCCATTTTGTTCCAGTCCATTTCTATTTAGCCCATTTCACTATATTCCCATCACGTTCCCTTTCCAAATTTGTTCCAATTCCATTTATTTCCGTTCCGTTTCTTTCCAGTCCCGTCCATTTCATTACATTCCCTTTCCAATTTTGTTCCAATTTCTATTCATTTCATTACCTTTCCATTTCCATAATTTTCCCTTGTCAGATTTGTTTCAATTCCATTTTGGTCCAGTCCACTTCCATTGTGTTCCATTTACATTCGCAATACATTCCGTTATCATTTATAAATTCGTTTCACTTGCATTTTGTTCCCGTCCATTTAATTCCAGTCCATTTCATTACATTCCCATTACAGTCCCTTTCCGAATGTATTCCAATTTCTATTTCACTTCCATTGCCATTTCATTTTAATTAATTTCCCTTGTCCAATTTATTTCAATTCCATTTTGTTCCGGTCCACTTTGTGTTCCAGTTACACTCCCAGTACTTTTTTCTTTAAATTGAAATTTTCGTTCCAATTCCATTTTGTTAATTTCTTTCCATTTCATTCCCATTTTATTTCGTTTCATTCTCATTCTGGTCCAGTTCCAATGTGTTACATTCTTAATCCGCTTTATTTCAATTTAATTTTTGTTCCAATGCCATTTCGTTCCGGCCTTTTTCTCTAAGACAAGTTCTACTTGCCATCGAAAAAGGTTCAAAAGGACACTCATGTGATTAAACATTTTTTCTAATACAATCCAAGGGATTTCCTTTCTAAAAAATTACCTCAAAGAATTGCATCACCTCAATTTGCCTTAGAAATTGTGACAAAAAAAACCGAAGCGCATTCACAATACTTTGGATTTTGCGCTTTTTTTTTTGGTGTACTGTAGAACGAAACTTTTGCAACTACTAACTCCAATTAATGTATTTGTCGCGTTTGGTTTTTGTTTACCTTTACGTGTTTGTTGCTGCAGCGGTTGTTGCTGTTGTCGTTGTTCATTCGCACCTTTGTGTAAGCAACTAATTAAAGGTGGTCGTGTTCAATTCGCTGCTGTTTTCTGCGGGCTGCTGTTGCTGCTTCATTTTGTCGGTTGGTCGCATGCGCCGCACCGCATTTGCTCGTGTTCTTTCAAATTTGCATTTTTAGCAGTTCTTCGGTGAATTCCCGGTTCGTGGTATTGAGCTTAATTGCGGTGCAAAGTAGTTTGTTTGCCATTCTTTTATTTATTATACCCCCACACTCACTGTGGCAGGGTATACTAACTTTGTCACAACGTTTGTAACGCCCATAAGGAGGCGTGTCCGGTATGGAAAAGTATATATATTCTTGATCAGTATCACCTCCTGAGTCGATTTAGCGATGTCCGTCTGTCTGTCCGTCCGTCTGTCCGTCTGTCCGTCTGTCCGTCTGTCCGTCCGCACGATAGCGGTCGCAGTTTTGGAGATATCGACTTGAAACTTTTTTTACATGTTTTTCTCGTGAATACTGAGATCAAGTTCGAGAATCAGCCAAATCGGACAAAAACTGGGCGTGGCTCCCATACACCGAAAAAAAAGGTAAAAATTTTTTATTGTTGTATTCGATTGGAAATGTTTAGAAACGTATTTTTGACATGGTCCGAGGTTCCGAAGCCACATATATAAGGTCTAAATGGGGTCTTGAGACCAATTTTTTTTTTTTGGTGGATTTAATTGGAAATTTTTAGAAATGGATTTTGGACATGGTCCGAGGTTCCGAAGCCACATATATAAGGGTCTAAATGGGGTCTTGAGACCAATTTTTTTTTTGTTGGATTTAATTGGAAATTTTTAGAAATGGATTTTGGACATGGTCAGGGCTCCAAAACCACCTATAATTGGCTCAAAATAGGGTCTTGAGACCACATTTTTTTATGATCGAGGTACTTCTTCCTACTGTGTGGGGGTATTTCAACTTCGGTATAGCCGAAGATAGTCCACTCTCTAGTTTTTACTTTTATTCACCCTTTTATTTTGGAACATTTCTGGATTGTAGCTTTGAGGCATGTGGTATGCGTTTGACCAACGCGTGCAATCAACTATAAGTTTTAATTAAAAATGTAATTAAATTAATCTTATAACATTTACTTGGGGTGACAAAATTTGTATTTAATTGAATTTCTTTTTGCTTTGGTAGGCAAAACTTCTTTCTATTTGCATTCTCTCATACAATGCCACGCTGAATGGCAGACCGCCTCCTTAAGGCAGTGCTTGCACATTTCTCTAATACCCAAATCCACAAATACACAACAAAGCGAAACATAAGCGAAATGTCACAAAATCAGACGCGTAAAAATGTTCTAACAAGAAAAATGCATTTCGTCAACATGCAAAAGAAATGACAAACAGAAAACGGAAAACAGCAGAGTGGCAAGAATGGCGACGATACGATCGCTTGCGAAGCAGCCATGCGAAATTTTAGCAAAAATTTTAATAGATTTTCAAAGAAGATTTTCGCTATTCGTGGAATTCGCGAAACAAAACACAAAACCGAAACACTCGAAACGCTTTAACGCAAAATAACATTAATGTCAGTGGAAATGAGAAAAGACGCCAGGCCGGGCGGCTTTCTTGAGAGTGACACCTCCAGAAAAACGAAGCTACTATAAAAATGGTAGCTTTAGTTGTGTGAAATCCCTCTTTTGCTGGTATGTAGCTTGCCACAGTTCTGCGAATAAATTGGGAAAATGATAAATTATTTTAATAAATTTTTAAAAATTATACAAAATTTACATGCCAAATTATGGGTAATTGTGTGAATAGTTGATACTTTGGACTTTGGTACCCCATAAACGAAAAAAATTTTTATATTGTTTTTAAAAAAAATATGTCTAAAATATTCAAGTACGATACGTTCTAAATATAAAATTTTTCGGTATTTTTATCGAACATTTTTCGATAGACAAATGAGACAAATTGGCAGAGCCCCTTGGTATATAAAAAATACTAACATCCACAGAGACCTGAATATACCTTCAGTAAAAGACGAAATTCCGAAATTTACCTCGAAGTACAAGCAGAAGCTCATGTTTCACCCAAACATTCTAGCTAGAAATTTACTGAGACCTCTGAATCCCTCACGTCTCAAACGAAACTAATATATTCCCCATATATTAGTTACGATAACTCTACATTGCCTAAATCAATGGATATAGGGCAAGTAGTTTTAATCTGAATATTATAAAAAAAAAAGCTGAATTTCTGAATTTTTGAAAAATCATTGTTAGACCTAAGTTATTATTAGGTGATTCAATTGAATAAAATTACTATTAAAAAAAAAAAAAAATTTTTTCGATAGTTTCAATTGATAATTTTAATTTCTACTTCATTCGCGATACATTTAAAAATGTTGTTCCAATTCCATTTTGTTCCGGTCCGATTCCATAATATCCCAGTTTTATTCCCATTAATTTCCAGTCAAATACAAGAAACAGAATCAAAAACGGTTAAGTATTTCTCAAGTTAAGGCATCCTCTAAATAAAGAAATTTTATGGCTGTTTTGTATGTGAGGTACGATGATTTTTCGTTTTTTTTTTTCCATTTCTTATCGATAGTTTTTCGATAATTTATCAATAATTTTTCAATATTTATAGATAATTTCCATTCCCGATCCATTTTAAAATTTTGTCTCAGTTCCACTTTTGTCCGGTTCAATTCCATTTAGTTCCAGTTTCATTCCCATTTCGTTTCCAACATCATGACGGTCATTTTATATTGGAGGTAGAAGTGATTCTTAACCAATGTTGCCCATTTTTAATACCGTCCAATCGTTAGCAAAAATAAGAATAATACCAAATTTGGGGTCGATAGCTCACAAGCTACGGGAGTTATCGTGCGAAATGACGGACAGATGGACGGCCAGACAAACGGTCATGGCTTAATCGACTCGTGAGGTGACGCTGATCAAGAATATATATAGTTTTCGCCTCCATATGGACGTTGCAAACGGTGTAACAAAAACAATATACCCTGGGAGGGTATAAAAATACTTAAAATGGATCTTGGTTTAGTTCAGATAAAACAATTTATTAATTGGAAATAAATTTAAACTTACCGCTTGATTTTTTTTATACAAAAAAAATAAATTTCGAATATATTTTCTATTTTATTGGTATATCGCCTTATGCTACTTGTGCCCCACTTTAAACTCTTGCAACTCTTGAGATTTTCTACGGGTTAAATATTTCTTTTTGGGATTACACGTTTCAGACTCTCTTTCTTGCGTTCCTTTATTTCCTAGCCCTACGCGCGCTGCCTTGTGTACTTCCAAAGAATTCTTTAACACGATCGCATTAAGATGATAAAGTGCAGGCATTCGAAATGTCAAAACTGACATTTGGTGGCGTCAGTGAGTGGATGGACCGATGCGCTGTTTGCAGAGTGCTTCAAAAAAACAAAATCGCTTCATAGAAGGAGAAGCAGATGAAGAGCAACAGCAGCAGCACTTAATTCATGTCAGATTAGTGCAACGTTGCAAGTATCAGAGGGAGGGGAGGGGGGGGGGGGGGGGTATGAGCCGCTTTTTGTTTGTTTGCCCTGCACTTGTAAAGCATGATTTCAAATAGAAAAAAATCACGAAAAAAAATAGCGAATGCATTTAAATACACTTTCGTTTTGGTAATTAATGGTTGGAAAGTACAAACAATTCACCTGACTGTTCCCCCCTCCTTCCCCCTTACACTTATCCACACACACATACACACACATAATTGAAACATATTGACGTACAGTTGGCAGCCCTGCTGCTCTTCGTGATTGCACAACTCGACGCAAAAACTTTTCCTCATTAATTCACATTAAATATTTATGCGTGTGTCCACCCACCGCAGAAACGCCTCTCACGCAGCACGGCTAGTGCATATCCGCTTGTATGCATTCTCCTTTGTTTTTCATTTTCATTTTCATTTTCAGGCAATTGTTTTTATTTTTTCGCCGCTTTTTTTTATTATTAATGTTATTAATTTTAAATGACATTTATTATGGCGAGAGCGCAATTCTCATATCAACACTTGGCGGTGGCGATAGGGTGGTCAACTGGTGCTGCATTTTGCTTAATTGCGCTGCGGGAATCATTATTGCGTAGCGAAAATAAAGCGAAAGGACATTTCTTTTGTTGGCTTCCTGGGGGGGGGGAGGGGGTGTTTGCCACGCATGTACAATTAAAGTCTCGGAGTTCACAGGCCCATCAGCCCGTTGTGTCATCGGGCCAGTGCAAGTTTATTTAAGCCATCGTTTTCCAGTGTCTGCGCGCGATTGCACGGTGCGATTTTTCTTTCGAACATTATTAACTTTTATGCGCGGTCGAAAAGTCCTTAACGTGGCCTGGCATCTTTTGTGCTGGCCACTGTCGATACGTTTCAATATGTCCTCCGGGTGGGTTACGCAGGCGTCATTTGCTTCAGTTTTAATTTAATTTTTCAACAGGATGTTGTCATGGGCCGGTGGGGGAGGGTGATGCATGAGAATCCTTTTATTGTTTCGTGAATGAGTTCACAATTTTGGCCTGCATTTTAAGGCATTTTTTCCTGAATTAAATTTGTTCCATAAGAGTTTGGCTTTGAAGGATATGACAGTGTAGAAGAAGCAACCCAAATTCCTAATTAATTTTACAAAAATTTTTTTCAACAATGTATCATCGCTCATGTGCACTCGAGTGCAGTTTATAATTTTGTATATATTTTAGCATGCAATATTTTCACACCATAGCCGCTGCTGTGGCCGTCGTCAGTGCTGCTGATGATGACAATTTTATTGCATTCGCTGGCGTATGACGATTGTACAAAGCTGCTGGCGGAAAGTGTTGGTCTTGACAGCGGCACCGACACCGCGCGTACGCTGTGTTCCCCCCCTCCCTGAAGCGGCTACGGTTGTGGTGCAGGGCCCCACTAACGTGTGGGCAACACATTTTACATTGTTGCACACATTGTTGCGAATGCGCCACACACATTTCAGTTGGCTGCCTAGCCGCAATCGTACTTTCCGCCTTGCTGCCAGTGTTTCAATGTTTTGGGGTTCAGTTTTAATTCGCATTCACATAAAATTGAGAGAAAATTTCGCATTTCGCGTAGGTTTTTTTTCTCGCTTTTTGTTTAATTAAATAGTCGCACACGCACAGGACAGGCAACGCGGCCAACGTTTGTGCGCATTTATGGTGAAATTTATGGTAATTTAATTTAGTCGTCCATGCGTGTGTGTGTGTGTGTGTGGATAGTGCGTATGGGCTGCGCTCATATAAAATTTAATAAATTTTATTTAACATTTAGCGAGTGAACGCGAAACGCACACACACATTGGGGCCCCGCCCACTCATAAAAACGCACTATAATCAAGCGAATTTGTACGAATGAGGCTTTTGTGTGCAATTTCTCGGCTTCGCACAAAAGGGATGTTACACGCACATCAACTATTTGCGGAATTTCAATTTTGTTTGTTTGACGTGTGCAACATCAGCCACAAATTAAAAAACATTAAAACACATAAAACTTTGGTGAAAACAAATTAAGAACAAAATTACAAACATTTTTTTTTTTAATTGTTTGCATGACAAATTAGTGTAAGGCGCGCCACTTTACGCTTTTGTTGGGGATTTCACAAATTACATACTTTTTTCAATTAAATTTATGCTTTTTTACATTTTTATTATATAATTAAATTTATTTATGCCATTCGTTTGAGAGAGGAATTTATTCAGACTCCTTCCTGGTGAGAATTTTTTTTGAATTTAATAAAAAATTTTGTATATTTTTTTTTTAAATTTTAATTAAATAGTTTTAAATAAAGAATATTTTAAATTAAATTAATTTCTAATACGTAATGAAATTGTTGTACAGCTTTAATTTGTTTTGCGTCATAAAACTTGGAAAAACTACACGAGCCAAACAACAATCTTGAAGTGATATATTTGCCCAGACCTGTGTCTCTGTTGGTCCTTTTATTACACTAAAACGATTCAAATTTATATTGAGCGAAAACCAAATAAGCAACTTCAACGTTTTTTTAAGTGTTAGCATGTTCCGGGGTTTGCACCCACGATGCTGCTATCATGGAATTAAATATGGCAACCGATTATGCACCAGAGCCACTGCTGCTTATTCAATACCTTCAACTAATATCGAGTAACTACAAAAATCTATTTAGAATAAAGCCAACACTTTCATCTAGGCATGGGCGATATACAATCCATCACAAATTCAGTGTTTAGTAATTTTTGAAGGTTTTTTTGTACCAAATGACTTCTTTTCCAGCAAAAAATTCAATTTTGTTTTTGGAATTTGGAAAATATGCTACAACACTGGAGTGGTTTGATTTTAATTTAATTGCACGCATTTTCCATTTTTTTATTTTTTACTTTTTTTTATTAAAAATTTATGAACAATTTTATGAAAATGTGCATAAGTGGAAAAAAATTCGAAAAAAATTTAAAAAAATGCAGTTATACACAATTTTTTGTTTGAATTCTGACCCCTTAATGACCATTTTTTTTTGGATTTTTTTAAGATTCAAATTTGTGTGGCTAAAACCTACGAAATTACCAATAAAGTTTTTTAAAATTTTTAGTTTGATTTTTGGCTCCCCCATACAACTGAGCAATTTTCATGTACTATGTGCCACGTCTTCCCGTTGACCGATCGACCCATTTTTTTTGTATTTTTTTTACACCATGTCCAATAATTTTAGCGGGGCAGAGCGAAAGAATATTGAATTTCGCCAAAATACGATCCAATTTAATGTAGCACATGCCGCTTTCTTCAATTTTGAAATATAAAAAAAAATAAAAATACCGCTCTTAGAACTTTCAAATTTCCGACTACATCGTGATACTTCATGGCAAGATATAAACCTAACATCTTAAAATTTGTAATGAAACCCATTTTGAAATCCACTCACCCCTTCATTGCCACCTTTTTAAAAGGGAAATAATTTTTGGTTTGTGCCTTCGATATATGACATGAAAGACTTTAAGCTGTTTTACTCGAAATAATTTGTGTGTTACATAATGCCTTCATCGATCCACCCTTTCAAATGTTAATTCCTTATGATTAAGAATCGGAAAATACTTCATTTACTGAGGGTTTCTTTATTGTTTTTGCCTCTTTACCTTAGTAAGGTTTAAGCACAGCAAGCAAAATCTCTATAGCCATAACTTTGATTAAAGAAATCGGGCAATTTTCGGTATTATATTTAAATTTTTTTATCTAATAGGTAAGGAAAGCGCGATTCACACCAATGTTTTGCATGGTGTATTCCAAACCTTCTAGGTATAAACACGATTAGATATACTCGTAAAAATTGCGGACATTGGAAGATATTAAAAAATAGTTAGTGTAAGTAGTAAACTTTCACAAAAAAATAATAAAAAATTGTATTTAAATTGTTCTTCAACACTATCGTTCAGATGTCTATCTCTTCAGAGGTCTTCAGAGTTAAAATGAAATTAAAGTATAAATGAAATTGAAGAATAAATGAAACTGAAGTATAATTAATTTCAATTAAACTACAAACCAAATCCTCACTCAAGTCTTTCATGACATTCAATCTGCTTATCGATAACCTCAAAGTCGAGAGACATACCCAACCAATTTAATTTTCCAATTGTCGCACAGCATTGGCTTCCGGTCTTGACAGCCCATTTGTGGTCCAATCAAACTATTTTGATTCAAGACACAAAAATAACTTTACATCTGCACAGACCAGTCATTAAAGTAACAAGTCCGTCTGAATACACTCTTATCGCATAAGTCGCTCAAAAGAGAAAAAAAGTAAAAGGTTTAAATCCCCCCCCAAAAAAAAATACCAATGAAAAGGCTTTGGGTATTCAAGTGGCTCCAAGGGCAAAATGTTGCCACTCTTTGAAAACCCAATTTCAAACAAACACACATAACACACACACACACTCGGGCACATATGCTTCAATCTCATTACTCACATACACCTCAAAAGTTGGTAATCCTCTTAGAAACGGGCCGAACTTTTCTATCACTTTTGACAGTAATAAGTGACAACAAGTTGGACAAGAAGTGCGCACTCATCGACGATTTTAATAAAAGTGAAGTGTGGTGGGCCCCCCTTGAATGGTAACGCAAAACAAACAGACACACATCGATGTAGTATGTGCGGTGCTGTGCTGTCCACTAGAAAGCCACAACTGAAAAAGGCAAGGTGCTCAAGGGGCAGATTTGGAAAAATTATGAAAAAAATGGACAAAGTAAAGATGAAAAGGTCGAAAGAAACGAGATAACTCGAAAGCCTACTTAACAGAATTTGTGAATTAGGCAACATTAGTTGAGCATTTAACATTTCATTGGAATTCAAGTCAATGGCGGGCCATTGTATGGGCAGCAGGAGGAGGGAGGCAGCAGTGTTTGCTTCAACTTCCCGCACGGAACTTTTCACAAAACTCATTGAACTGTGCAAAATGAATGCAAACGAGTGAAAAGCGAAAAGCATTTTAAACGTCATTTTGTTTGCAAGTGCAAGAGTGGGAGGGGCAGCACTGCCACTGCACTGCACTGCATTGCCCGCCTAAAAGCCCACACCAATGTGAATAAATTGTGTGGCCCCAATTTGGAAATGCTCGAAAAAGTATGAAATGCGGAAATTATTTCCGCAAAAAAAGGAAAATACAAAAAAAAAACAAAAAAGGCTAAAGGCAGCAGCAATTTTTCTGCACTATTTAATACAGAGCGGATGGCGGCCTGTGCGACATTTGCCATTTGCCATTTGAGCTGGACGCACGCACAACACACACACGCACCCAGTTGCACACAATTACCGCCGCACAAAAGACGCACATCATTTGCACCATTCAGCGAGATTTTAATTGCTTCCGTGCGAATGATTCCGTTCAATGGTGTCGAAAATTTCACTCCGTTTTTTTTCCTGTTCGGTTGATTCCGATTTTTTCAATCGCAGGTGAAGCGTTAAAACAAGTTGGTGCGCATTAACATTTCTTTGTAAAGTTTTAAAGTTTAAAAGCATTTGTCAAACGCACACTCACACACACACACACACACACTCACACCGAGCATTGGCTGTAAAAACAAATTCAAATTTCATGTTGGTTTTTTTGTTGCGCCCAGCATTCATACATATTTCCAGACGTTGTTCGACAGCCGACAAATGTTCGGTTGGTGACAACGGCAACGGCAACGACGATGACATTTGACGCTAACAAAAACACTATTTTCCGCTTTTTCCCGCAGACAAGATTTTCACATTAGAATATAAAAGTTTAACGCGATTTTCGTATGTTACCCCCCTCCTTTCACATGATCTACTGGCATGTAAGTGGGTCACCTCAATTACTCTACTTGCGGTTGGTTGGTTGCTGCCGGAGACATGTGCGAATTGCGTTCGTTTTTATATTCCAGTCAAAGTCGTATTCGAAATATATTGTTACGTGCTTTGGGGAATATGAGCTCAACTATCAATAAATTGTGGTAAGTAAATATGATTTTGGTTTTTATCACAATTGGGTAGATTCTATGGCAATTTAAAAGTGAAGGAATTGGGTTAAATTTTACCTATTAATTTTAGACAATTTTCAAATATGAAATGCATAATAATTTGAATTAAATTTATATTCTCTCTATTTTTATAAATAACTTATAGCTTATACATTGTTTTGCAGGAATCGCTAACGGCAAGTGCGGGATGGAAGCCCCAAAGGATTCTAAGTAAGATCGTTTATTAGGACTTTTTTCGATATGTTGACGTTTTGTACTGCCACAACGCGGTTGAAGTTGGAAAAATTGTGCAACATTTCATTTTAGAATAATATTTGCCACGTCCACCTTGGACGCTTAAAGGTAATCAAATGGCATACAGCCTATGTCGAGGTCAATGAAATCACCTACGGTTGGATATGTGTTTCATTAAAATCGGTCAAGTGTCTATTGAGTTATAAGGGAACAACCCCACATACATACATACTCACGAAGAGTTTTATATAAGTAAGGATTACCCATGATAATTGCATTAAAAAGCTCGGCCTAGGCCCTCCTATGGGCTGTCAAGGCAATTTTTTTTACTTTTTATTAAAGTAATAAATTAAACTGGGTTTGCACTGCGATCGTTGGTATTTTGTGACGCCAAGCTGGTTTCGTCTAGGGTGAGAATTCCGCTGGTTTCGAGAACCGTATTGCTGAGCGGTTTTCAAAATACCTCCATAAGTAGTCTCTTTGCAAGCGCAGGAATCCAGTAAATGAGTCATCATTGTAAGGTGCCCCCTCATACTGCAATAGCCAGTGAAGAATAATCGGCAGTTAAGAGAAAATAGGTTGGCATATCGGTGACAATTTCAAGAACTGACGTAATGTATAGAGACAAGTATAGAATAGGTGGCAAGACCATTTATCATATATGACCTGCTCAGAGGAAAATAACGATGAAATGTACGGACGCTCCATACATTTCATCGCTTTTTTATTCTGACCGTGTCATATGTCATTAAATGACATGCTGGCAAATATTGGTGTGAGTAGTTTTTAACGCGAACAGTGTGACATTATCTCGAGAATGTCTCAGTTTTTCTGGTGAAAACGTTGTTCAGGGATGGGCTATTCAAATGTAAAGGTCTGGCACAATAGCCCCACTGTGGTCACTGCGGCTATGAAACTTGAATCCTCAACTTTTAATAACCTAATCTAATCTAACATTGTTCATTTTACCATGACGGTTCAGTCAATATGAATGCCCATTTGAAGTATTTGGTTCGGGGCTCAAATAGTCCATTACCAGTATTCAAAATTTTCATAACTGAATTTTCTCGAGCCCTTCTTGACTTTCCATTTAACTTCCCTTTCCATTGCAATTATCACAAAATACTGCTACACTCATTCAAACACCCACATTTCCCAATTAAATTCCAATATTTGTGGTTCGAAAATTTAAAGTCAATATTGAACGTTAATTGCCGTGTGCACACAGCTGACATTAGAAGGACACTCGTGTCCTAATTTAACCCCAACACCAACACTAACCGAAATGAAAAAAGAAGGAAGTTTCGACGCTACGCCAATGGCAGGTCATTATTTCTTTCTTTCCTCTTTTTTAGTTGCTTAACTGGAAAACTTTTTTGTTGGCTAAACTCTCAGGCACAGAACATCTTTGTGACTTGTTATCTATAATGAGATCTATTTTCACATATTCTAAAGCTTCGGCTGCCTCTGCCATATGGAGAACACTTTCTTTTTACAGCAACTGGCAAGTGTCGTCGTCTTGTGGATGCCATTGCCTCCTTCAGTTTTTCACCTGAATCGACGACGAAGACGACAACGACGAGGGTAAAAATAACAACATGGAAAATCTTTCACTTGCCTCTACGATCTAAGATGGCTGATATGTTGGGTGAGTCAACACATGTCGCTTCGGTATTGTTTGTGTTTGTGTGCGAACAACTAGTGTCCTACTTGAGAAGATGGCGAAAAACGAGTGGATGTCTTGTGATAAGAGTGCAGCAGCGTGCATGAGCTGCAATGGAACACATACACACAGGACACACAAAGGTCTATAGTATTTAGTATTAGGATAATAGCAGGACACACACATACACACATGACAGGATTTCTCTACATGCAAACGCTTCTTTCGCATATGTAACCTTTGAACCCTCCATTTTCAATTCCTCCGCACTTTACTTGAATTTCTCTTTCAATTCTTATCTAGAGGCAGTCATCTAAGGCACCACAAAGCCAACAGAAAAACCAAGAAGAAGCACATATCTTAGAAGGATAAAAAGTCTTACTAACCTACAGAAGAAGCCGTACTTAGACCACATGCCTGCAGCCGCTGCGTTCCACAATACATTTTCATTTTCATTTCGGTTCGCTTTCATTTACTTTCGGTGAATCAGAGCAAACGAAGAATCCTTCGTCAATGGTTTGAGTGAGAGACAAACGAAAAAGTACCTTTGCTGATGGGTCGCCCGTGCGCCTCACTGCTCCACACACTGCTGCTTGTGCTCACCTATTGAACCTTAAAAGTAAATTGCGTCTTTGGCCCGCATCCTACCATCCTACGACCCTGCCACCCTTCTTCATCGCTCGCAAGTCGAGTCGAGTCGAGTCGAGTCGACTTGGCATCGTGCTTATCCTGGCTTTTAATCTCAATTTTAATGTTTTGTAAAAGCATATTTGACATAATGGAAATGCCTTCACCTACATTACCATTAGGAGGCGTAAGTGTTGTATTGCTTCGAAATTAATAGAACTTATTTCGCAGCAACAGCAGCAGCAGCACCGTCGAAGGATCCCTGCTGCAGCTCGAGTGCCCTCATACAAAAGCGGGGCTGCTGTACTGAGGCAATGAAGGCACAGACGTCGACGACGACGACGACGAAGCCAAAGTAGAAGAATCATAAGTGGAAGTAGTAGAAGTTTCACTTTAGACAAACAGCTTTAAAAAGCTTCGAGGGCATATAAATAAATTTGAGACTACTGTTCGGGAAGTGGTGTGGGCGTACCGCCTATTCAGCCAGGCCTGCAAAGGGGGTGTGGTCGGAGGGAGTTCAAGTAGCAGGTGAATTTCACAGCACAAAAGAGTTTGTTTTTTTTCGGTTGGTTGGCATTTTCGGTAGAATTTCACTTGCACAATTTCAATTAAATTTGCATTAGAATTCCCTATTCACAGCCAAGCCGTGCTCCGTCGAGAAGTGGGGCTGGAAATTAAAGGCTTTTAAGACATTTTGGACAAAATGCTTTTTACGTTCATGAGCAAGAAAGGAGGTCGAGGCCAATTTTGAAAGGCTCTCTCATTGTTGCATTAGGCAAACGGATATAAATACTATTTAACCCATTATTTCTAAAGGCATGATTTAGTGCCGAGCATTTTAAGCTTAATTAATGCGAAACTTGTGCTAATGCGTGAGACTTTTGTAAAACGAGTTGCGTTTCGTTACAATTAATGGCGGCGATAATGTGTTACTTTGCAGAGTGGTGGCAGGACGAACCAATGCGGGCCTCAACCAAAGGCGAATGGGCGGTTGGAAATATTCAAATTCAAATTAAAGTCTTAAGGTAATTCGGAATTCAATATAGAAGGAAATAAATATTTGGTAATGGTTCTTTTAAGTGTCTAATTAAGGAAATTATTGCATTTTTAGGGCCTTGTAAGTACTTGTAAACAGGAGAGGAAATATGAGAAAATTAATAGAAGGATTTGGATCGATTAGGCGGAACGGTTGATATTGCTTCAATCATCTTTCTTGATATTAGATAGATCGATAGCAAGAGCATTAAGATATGCTATAATAATCAAGCCTTTCAATTAAGTTTAAAAATTTCGTGGTTAATAATCTTGACCATGGCCCCCAGCTCGAAGTTTTCATAAATAAAGTGATAAAAAAAAAGTTTAAATTACCGTTTTTTTTAAATTTGCACTGGGCGTGATTAGACCAGATACAGAACGTAAATAATAAAAAATAGGATTTTTCGGAAACTTACTGCTGATGTTAAGATGCTGTGACAACAGAGAGTATATGTAGGCGACAGCAGACAGCTGATGATAAAGTTAGAAAAGTAGGGTTATGTTATGAGAGAGGATGACTCAAGTCTCTATGTGTCTGCGGCAGCAACGGACTATTGCGACAGACCTATAGTTTTATAGTCTTGATTGATTGAGAAACGCTGAAACATGCTTTAATGAGCTATCAACGATGTCACACTATTCAAGGCAAGTACCCCTTGATTTCGAAGTCAAGTCCCAATTAGAATCTAACAGTGACATAGCACATGTTTTGCTCTTTCTTCCTCCTCGTTACCAAGTGTTTTTGATACTACAGTGGACTGTTAGGAATTCTGATAGATTTTATTTTAGTGCAAGTAGTTGTTGGCTTTCTGTTAAAATTATCGTTAGTAGGTAACCTGAATATAGAAAAAAAACGTTTGTTATTTGTCCCTATTGATTGATTGATTCATGCATTGGTGATAGATAAACTGATCTATCACCGACGAGCCCAAACCGCTGAACCTAGTGTTTAGAAATTTTTGTGTTATGCTCTGGTCACAGCCTAGGCGTCATTTAAGAAGCGATTAGACCCTCCGCCCTCTGCCATGCCTACCAAAAACATAACTGTAAATTCGTAATAGTTTCAGTACTTCAAATGCCATAACTCCGGCCATGAGCACCGATTAGCTGCTATTTGGCAATTCGGAAATTTGGACGGGAGCAAATTCAAAATGGCGGATCCAATATGGCGGTCGGAATTCCTATAACTCAATTTATGTTTACGAAACTTGGTATATTTGGGCTTTTGGGGTCGATGATGTCGAATTTGATAGTACTTATGGTCGGGGAGTTCACGATAAAGTTCGGAGGAGGGTACTTACACTTCGGTTGTCCGGGTGCATCACGAGAAAGTTCACGACAAGGTACTTCCGCTACTATGAGTATTTTTCAACGCCGGGATATTAAGTTAGTTTTTGTATAATTAGATAAATTTTTCTGAGGTATTTTTTGCTGATTTCGCAAATAGTACTGTGTGCCATTACATACAAATTTCACAAATTCTATTCTTTTTTAGATTTCTCATGAAGGACTCAGTTGGTACTTCTCAGGTATTACAACCCTGCGATGCTTTAACAAGTATTTAGCATCAATGAGTTCCTTTAACTGGAATTTTCGCACTCTGTGCACGATACGTTCTTATATATGCAGCTTTATTTTTTTTAAAATGAAATGAAATTTAATTTTGTTTGCAAATCATTAAAATTATTTAAATTCGCATATCCGCGCAGACCGAAGCGAAGCGCAAATGTGCGAAAAATGAAACTGAAAAAGTGACTTGAGCTACAAATACAACCCGGCAAAGTAGTTGAATGCCAGCGAGACATAAGCTGATTGTTTGTTTGTCTTGTTGTTGTTTAAAGTTGGTTGCCGTTGAGTGTCATTGCCAAGCACGAGCAGAAGCAACGACCATCATCATCATCATCATCATCGTCAGCATCGACATCGATTGTGGAACGGACCATGGGTGCTAATTAAACGCTCTCGATTTGCATCTGCAACTGCAACGCAAACATTCATGTCACTTGCAGCAGAAACAAGAAGCCACATTGTTGTCGATGTTGATGGCTGGCAACACAGCAAACACGACAGACTTCATTGCAAATTGATCATTAAAGAAGGTGTGAACAAACGTTGAAAATTATACGTTAAAAATGGCGCACAAAATTAATTCGTATCGAGGAGTTGGTGGGTACCTGCCTGCTGGTGGTTTCCTAGGATATCTAAGCCGTAATCAAAGCTACGCTATGACGTCGAAATGCATTAATAGTAAAATGCAAATATGACCGAAGCGTCAAACCCATTTCCGCTGAGCATTGATTTGGTCCGCACAGACTCGCCACTACGCCCAATTTCGGACTTAATTTTTATTACAATAATTTACATTAATTTCTAATTAATGTTGGGCTACGCCTCGTTCGGATCGCCTCGCACCGCTCTAAATCGCTGTCACCATCAATGTTGCGGCCCCGGACAACTGAAAGCAAATTGCCGAAACGTAGCAAATGACAGCGCCTCGCATACACACAGCATTTCAGGGCATAATCGCGTAATTGCAAATTTCAGCTAATTACCATAAAAATATTCCACAGTGTAGTGTGTTGGGTAGAAGCGGCTGGAGGACTATGTGTGCCATGTACCGTATGCCCGACCATCCAGCCATCCGCTCGCTTTGTCCGCCCTTTCATCCTTAGCGGAATCATTGAATGAATATATTTTACCTTACACGATTGACAATGTTGCGGACATGGGCACGGTATTGTGTCATGTTTGAGGCTGGACATATTTAATGAATGCTTAGGTCGGACACGAAATATTACGAAGGAAGCGGTGTGCTTGACTCCGTTTGTGACTTTGAGGGTGAAACAGGACAAACAATTGACGGGCGAAAGGACAGTTGGGCAAAGAGACTGCCTGACTGACTGACTTACTGACTGATGGCCGGACGGGTAAACTACAACATATTTTAATTAGTATAATTTTGCAAATCTCCTCTACTGCCTTTGCTTTTTGGCCACGAGCTTTTGGTGTGCAAGCAACTTTTGATTTGTCCACAAAAATTCATACAGAATATTTTACTTGATGAAAGTTTGGTTGCGAAATTTGTACACACTTTGAGTTGCATTCTTTGACAGTTTTGGCCAACGAAAATATTAACTGAATTAACAAATTAGCCCCGGGCCTTAGAGAATTAACATAACTCTTGCACACAACCAGTGAACGCTTGAGTCATCACCAACGTCCTCAACTCAATGTCCAGCAAATCAAGTTCAGCCACACCAAAAGTGGCGACAGACTTTCAACAAACGTACAAAATGATTGTGTGTCCTTTCAGCATCGTCACGTAATATGCTCATTAAGTTGATGTTGTTGCTGGCCATCGTGGTCGTCAACGTTTTCACATTTTCGGAATGCGCAGTGCCTAAAACGTTCTACTCATGTCATCGTGTCGCATACGCATTTGTGCCAAAAAACAAAAATAAAAATGAGACAAGACAAGACGCGACGCAACGCGACATAATCGCACTAAAATACAAAATTGCAAATTAGTTTATTTTCTTTCATGTTCATATATTCAACAACAGCAGCAGGGATTGCAGTGTTGCTGCTGCCTCATTGTGTCCGTTGTGTTGTACGTGCAACTTCTTCTTGGGTTGGGCTCGAAACATGACGAAAGGTGTTGTGTTGCGTTGTAGGTACGGTCCGGTCCGTCTGACAAGTCAAATGCAAAACGATTTTGATTGTTAGAGTGGGTTACTTTCGTAATTATAGGGCCAACGGGGAAGGTAGCACACAGTCACGTGCATATTTTTGCATTAAAAATAATAAGGCTTAATGATGTTAATGAACTAAGTTTTTTGAGAAATTTTGTTAACGATGTTTGATATTGTTTTTGAGAATGCAGAATGGCCTCTTAAAATATTATTACACAATTTCAATTATAAATTATATCGACTTTATGATCATGTCAGACATGAGTCGAAATATGTGTGGTAAGACAAGATCAATGAACTGAATTTGTGTGTCAATACTTCGCATGATCAAATCTATTTTATAGCAAGAATACAAACAACTGTTTCGCTGTTATGTAGTTGTCACTTGAGAACACACTCAAGCCAATTGGGTTTTTTCTTTTATCAATTACTTCTGAGCTTTGTTCGAAAACGATTTTAATTCAATATTCATTGAACAAATGAATGGAAATGGTTCACAAAAAACACACCAATTGCTTTTGAAATAATTACTAGGCTTGATAATGGCTTCGATAGCACTTAAAAGATCGGCAAGGGCCTTGCTCAAGGGAAGTAATGGAGAAAAAACATATTCTTAATCCAAAAACACTTAATCAGCGTTTTTAATACCGAAAACGTTTTAGTGTTTTTCTGTTTCACTGCAATTACTTTCAAATGCAACGTTATTAACAGTTGTAAGAGATTACACTGAAAGAAATTTTTAATTTTTTTATTTGCATTTACGTAAGGAGCTCAACGATGCCGTCGGAAGAGAAGTCAAAAGCTACAATCTAGCAACAGATAGAAGATGATGAAAGGAATATGTTGCCGCACTATGCACCACACGGGGTTAACGGATGATAATGGCTTACTAAAGTAGATAATTGCCATTAGAAGAATAGCTTCTCAGTGGTAAAATTGGCACAGAAATTTGGTACATTATAAAATTTTGGATATATTCACAAAAACAGCTGACTTTTTTGTATCAAAAAGTGGTACATGTACCGCCGAAAATGCCCACAGAGTTATTTCTGGTTTCATGGCATTTACTTTTTACGATGCAAAAGTGGCAAAATAAATGCAGTCATAGTGCATTTCGTTATTGTAGCTTGGAATGTATTGGATTATTTCCCACTTCTCCAAGTTACGAGACCAAATGCAACACAGAGTGTCTCCCAAAAATGACACAATCTTTTCTCTCAGTGTATGAATGACTTTCAGCTTTCGCACTCACTTCATTGTGCCTAATGGCACTCAAGGCACTCACAAATTGATCTCGAACCGCAATCAGAAAAGTGAAGCGATTGCGCGACTGCCCGATTGTGATCGCAAAAGTGACACGGCAGCTGTAACTGAGCGAGGCGCACTATCCAGACAAACATCACTGACAGCAGCAGCAAAACACCAGCAGCAGCAGCGAGTGAGCGTTTGTAAGTAGACGCCAACAGTTGATCCGTTCTAATGTACATACGGTCTAATCCGTCATTTGATGGACTCTGCGTTTCGATGTTGGTCTCGCCAGAAGTGTCAATCGGAGTACAAGTAGACCAAACAACAAGAATTAAATGGAAAAGAAACGTATTGAAGGAATGTGAGCAAGTGAATGGCTTGTTTACACTCTGCGCACCACCACAACCACCATAAGCAGCAGCAGCCACAACAATGCGTGGCAATTTCAAAACAATTTCGTACAATTTTTGACAATTCACCGTGACTGTACGAATTCGATCAACAATCGGTGCGCTAACAAGCGTGAATTGACCAACAATCCACTATGTTGCCATTTAATCGTCACGGCCGACCGCAGCAGCGGGTGGACAGACGAAAGGCTTTACTATCTTACAATTGTGGCTATTTTGTGTTTATTATTTCTTCGTATTATTTCTCTGGCTAGAGTCCCTTGTGATTGCTCTTTAATTGTAATTAGTCCGGATCATTGATGAAGCAAATGGGTAGGGAGATCACCGAGGGTCTACGAACCTTGGTATTACTTTGAGGCAAAATCATCAAAACGCTTCAGGTGACACACGCATGCGCAGACGTGGTATATTTATACCCCCACACACTCATGTGACAGGGTATATTAACTTTGACACAACGTTCGTAAAGCCCATAACGAAATGGAAATGAAACAGGAACGAAATGGAATTGGAACAAACATTTTAAATGGATCAAGAATGAAGTGGAAATGGAAATTATCGTTAAACTATCGAAAAATAATCGATAAAATATCTAAAAATTATCGATAACTATCGAAAAACTATGGGTAAAATATCGAAAATATTGAAAAATTATGGAAAAAATATCGATGAACTATCGAAAAATGATCGTTAAACTATCGAAAAATTATCGATAAAATATCTAAAAATGACCGCTAACTATCGAAAAACTATCGATAATTATGGAAAAATTATCGATGAACAAACGAAAATTTCTCGATAAATGGCGAAAAATTATCAATAAAATATCGATAAAATACCGAAAAATATTCGATAAAATTACCCAAAAATGGTCCAACAATGTATTGTAGGGTATTTTAGCTTCGGTCAGGTCGAAGATAATTCTCTTACTACTTTTGAGCTGAACTTGTTATTTCACCGTGTCATGTTTGTGCAGATGTTAACCCTTTGGCGGTTGAAGTTTCTTTAGGTGTTTCGTAACGAATTATGAAGCATTCTCTCAGCTGGGTTATATTTGACTATTTCTGTGGTGTGTTTGGGTCTCAGTGACTAGGCAGTATTTTCGGTTTTCCGTC